>WOXC01008713.1:0-447790 GCA_011680675.1 Gymnobelideus leadbeateri | reverse complement strand
ATTTCATACTTTTCCTGCATCCTTCTCATTTCTCTTTCCAATTTTTCCTCCACTTCCCTTATTTGATTTTTAAAGTCCTTCTTAAGGTCCTCTATGGCCTGCAACCCGCTCATGTTTTCCCCTGGGGCTTTTGGAGCAGGACTTCTGACCTCACAGTCCTTTTCCTGCTCTATGCCCCCAAAATAGGAGTCTAGGGTTGCATTTTTCTGTTTCCTTTGCCTTGGCATGTTGCCACTTAATTACTTGACTTTTGGGCTTGTTGCCACACTATGGCTTTAAGGCCAGATAGAGGAATTTTCGTCCCGAACGTGTGGGGGGCAACTTCCTTTTCTGGCAAGCTGTAAACCCACCCACGACTTCCACCCTAGATCACAATCCAGATCCAGGGAGGTTAAAGCAAGAGCGATTACCCCCCAAGACTGATCGCTGGATCTCCCTACAATTCGCAGGCCAGGAGCTAGAGCTGCCTCTGAAAACTACAAAATGGCGTGTCTCCTCAGCGGCTTCTAGCCCCCAGGGGAGGGAGCCAACGCATTCCCCAAATACTGGTCCCAAAGTCCATAGGACACTAACCTCTTACTTTGTCCTAGGCATGTCTATGTTGATAATTCTGGAGTCGCCACGGCTGCTGGTGTTCTGGGGTTCCTCCACCTGCCTGCTGGCCCTCCTGCCCTGGGGCTAAAACCTCGGCTTACACGGACCTGGGCTCCGCTCAGCTCCGCTTTCTGCGCTCTGTGCGTTGCATGTTCTGGCTCCAGAGTGCTGCGCTGGTCCTTCCTGCAGGGCTTCTGGGCTGTCCTCAGTGGGAGGTTAGCTTCGTGTTGTTTGGTGGGTGCTGGGGCTCCAGAAGTTGTTCAGAGTCCCCTTTTACATAGTTTGGGGCGAATCTGGGGGCAGAGTGGCTTGGATGAGCTGTTTCTACTCCGCCATCTAGTATTGTCATTTTTAATGTCCAAATAAAATTCAGGCTTCCCAACATTTATTACAGGGATAAATTTTCATTGACATAATTCATGGAATATTAGTGCTGAGAGAAACTTTAGATATTATCTTTTCCAATGTCCTCAATTTATAAATGACGGAGCTAGTGCCAATAACATGGAAATGACTTACCCCCAGTTTATATTGTTAGCAAGTAGCACAGAATGTGATTTTTTCAACATCACACAGCTATGTAGTAGCAAAGTCAGGACTGATAATATTTTGACTGTTACTAGAAGAAGGAATTAAGGATGATTAATTTGAAATAATGTAAAAGGGGAATCTGAACAACTTCTGTAGCTGCAGCACCCACAGAAAGATTTGGAGAAGCTAACCTCCTGTTGAGGACAGCCCAGCAGCCCTGCAGGGAGCTGCCAGCACAGCACTCTGAGAACGGGCAGCACAGTGCACTGGGAACCAACAGCAGCACTCTGGGAGCCGAGCCCAGGCCCCTGTAAGCCTCGGTTTTAGCCCCAGGGCAGCTGGGCCAGCAACTGGCTGGAGGGACCCAAGAACACCAGCAGCTGTGGCGATTCCAGAATTATCAGCACAGATATGCCTAGGAAAAAGTGAAAGGTTAGTGCCCTATGGACTTTGGGACCAGTATTTGGGGAACGCAACAGCTTCCTCCCCTGGGGGCGAAAAGCTGCTGAGGAAACACAGCACAGTCGCCATTTTGCAGAGTCAGTGGCAGCTCCAGCTCCTGTTCTGTGAACTGTACAGAGATCCAGCAATCAGTCTGGGCGTTAATTGCTCTTGCTTTAACCTGCTTGCATTTGTATTGTGGTGTTGGGGGGAGGTCGGGGATGGATATCCGATTTGCCAGAGTGGGTGGAGGCTCTACAGAGGTCACCTAACCTCCGGAAGTTGTGAAGACCCCATGTTTGGGATGGAACCTCTCCTGTCTGGTGACAGCGTCCTACTGTAGTAACAAGCATAAAGATCATGTAATTTGGTGGCAATATGCCTAGGCAAAGGAAACAAAATAAACAGAAAAAATGGAACTTTAGACTCCTATTATGGGGGCAAAGAGGATCAAAGCATGGAACTGGAGGAGGACTGTGAGGTCAGAACTCCTGCACCAAAAGCCCCAAATGAAAATACAAGCTGGCTACAGGCCATAGAGGACCTTAAGAAGCATATAAGAGAAGAGGGGGAACATTGGGAAGAGAAATGATAAAGATGCAAGAAAAGTATGAAATGGCAGTCAACAGCCTGACTGAGGAAAATAACACCTTAAAAAATAGACTAACTCAAATGGCAAAAGAGGCACAGAATGGCAGTGAGGAGCAGAATGCCTTAAAAAGCCGAATTTGCCATATGGAAAAAAAGATACCAAAAGCTCAATGAGGAGATTCATTCCTTCAGAATTAGACTGGAGCAAATTGAAGCTAGTGAGTTTATGCGAAATCAAGATGCTGTTAAAAAGATCCAAACAAATGAAAGAATAGAAGGCAATGTGAAATATCTCATGGGAAAAAACACTGACCTGGAAAATCGATCCAGGTGAGATAATTTAAAAATTATTAGATTACCTGAATGTCATGATCAAAGAAAGAACCTAGAAATCAACCTTAAAGAAATTCTCAAGGAATATTGCCCTGATGTTTTAGACCCAGAGTGGGAAATAGAGGTTGAAAGAATCCACCGATCACCTCCCAAAAAGGATCTCAAAAAGAAATCTCCTAGGAATAGTATAGTCAGGTTCCAGAACTCCCAGATCAAGGAGAAAATACTACAAGCAGCCAGAAAGAAACAATTCCAATATTGTAGAAACACAATCAGAATAGCACAGGACCTGGCAGCTTCTACACTGAGCAGTAGAAGGGCATGGAATATGATATTCCAGAGGGCAAAAGAAATGGGATTGAAGCCAAGGGTCACCTACCCAGCAAAACTGAGTATCTTGTTTCAGGGGAAATATGGTCATTCAGTGGAATAGAGGATTTCAAGCATTCTTGGGGGAAAAACCAGAGTTGAATAGAAAATTTGACATTCAGAAATAAGAAGCAAGAGATGCTTCAGAAGGTAATCAGGGAAAAGAAATCAAAATGAACTTTTCAAAGTTGAACTATTTACATTCCTACATGGAAAACCAATAGCTGTGTCTGATGAAACCTTTCTTGTTATGAAAGTAATTGAAGAAGGGTATATGAACATATGAATACATATGTGAATGTGTGTATATATGTTTACAGGTATACATGGATAGAGGGTACAGGTTGATTTTGGTGGGAAGGCATGATACTTAAGGGGTGAAGTTAAGAGGTGAGAGAGGAAAGTGACAAGAGGAGACGGGGAGAAACAGGGTAGGGTAAACTATCTCATGTAGAAGAGGCAAGGGGAAGTAGTTGCAGGGGAGGGGAAGAACAGGAAGGCAAAAAGGCAAAACCACATTCTCATTGAATTTGGCTCAGGGAGAGAATCACATACATACTAAATGGGATATCTCACCCTGAAGAAGAGTAGTGGGAAGGGGGATGAGAGGGGAGATGATGGAGGGGAGAGCATTCTACGGGGCGGGGAGGTTGGAAGTACCCACTTTCGAAGAGGGACAGGATCAAAGTAGGGAATGGACCACGTGGGGGGTGGGATGGGTGGAAGGGAAAGATAAGCAGTTTTTTTTTTTACAATATATGTACTATGGTAATGTTTTGCATAGCTATAAATGTACAACACATACTGAATTGCTTATCTTCCCAGAGGGAGTGGGTGACAAAGGAGGAAGGGAACGGATCTGAAATTCGAAGTCTTAAAAGTAAATGTTTCAAATGTATATAAATACTATTATTAATACTATTTTGCATGTAATTGGGAGATAAGATGTTCAGGCATTGGGGCTCAGAGATTCACCTTGCCCTAATGGCAAAGTCAAAGGAGGTATGAGAGAAGGTATGGGAGGGAGCTGTTTGGATGAGGGGATATCTAGTGGGACTGCTATTCTGGGGTGGTGGGTAGGGAAAAATGGGGAAAAATTTTAACTCAAAATCTGTTGGAAATGAATGATGCAAACCAGAAGTTAATAAAGTATTTGTTTAAAAAAAAGATGATTAATTTAGAGAAGACTTGTGGTTTTCATGAATGAGGAGACAGAGAGGAATGATAGATGTCTTGGGATATTTGAAAGACTGTTGTGTAGAAGAGATATTCAACTTCTCTTGCTTAGAGAGCAGAACAAGAAGCAGTGAGTAGACGTTGAAAAAACAAGAAAAACATCTAGTCAATATATATTAAACATCTGTTATGTGTAAAAAGCACTGTGCCAAGTGCTTGAGATACAAAAAGAGGCAAAAGACAGTACCTGTCCTGCCCTTTTGATATAATGGATTAAGTAAGTAATTCAGTAATCAGTTAATCTAGTCTTGATACAAACTAAAATAATGAACAATTAGAGCAATTTAACTCAGATTAGGATGGATTTCCTTTGACTGTACTTTGTCCCTCTTACCTGAGTTCATTAAACAAAAACTAGGTGCCCACTTCTCAGCCATGTTGTAGATTAGACTGATGTTCATGTTTGGACTGGAAAAGATGGCGTTAGAAGTTGTTTCCAGTGGCAATAGGCTGTAATTTAAGTTTATTTTAATGATTTTTTTTTACTTCAAGCTTAGTGTTCTTTGCCAGTACACTATTATTTAAAATATGAGCGAATTTGCTTTGGTAATCAAAGACATAGACAAGAATCATGACACATGGAAAATCACACAAAGATGGTGATTTGTTTCATTTGAGGGGGTAACTTCATGAGATAATGCCAACGATGATGATGGTGGTGGTGGTGGTGGTGATGATGATTATATCTAATATTTACATAGCACTTTAAGTTTTGAAAAGTCCTTTACATATTTTGTATCATTTTTATACTCAAACAACCAAGGGATGTAATTACTATTCCTCTTTTACAAATGGAAAAATTGAGACAGGTTAAGTTAAAAGATTTCTCCATGGTCACATAGTCAGTGAGTGTTTGAGACTGGTTTTGAACCATGGATCTTCCTGACTTCATGTCCAGCATAATAACCACTGGTTCTCCTAGCTCCCTCACAGCACTATCAACATCCATATGTTTACATTTTTACTTAAATTATAATGAACAGATCAGTCAGTCAACAAGCATTTAAAATCCAAATCAAAGTCATTGCCCTCATGGAATTCACAATCTAATGGTGGAGACAACATGTAAATAACTTTTTACATATAGTTAAATGGAAGTTAGTCTTAGAGGAAAGGGACAAGTAGGGAAGACAGGGGCTTGAAAAATCTCCTTAGAAGATTGAATTTGAGCTCTTTTGAAGGAAGCCAAGAAACCAGGAATTGGAGGTCAGGAAGAAGAACATTTTAGACATGAGGGACCATCAATGAAAATTCACTGAACAGTTGATGAACTGTTATGTTCCTAGAACTGGAAATAGACAAGTCTATTTGAACTGCACTGTATTTTGCTCTTATTTAGTGATTTCACATGTCCCCAGTTGGGGTTTCTTGGCAAAGATACTAGAGTGGTTTTCCATTTCCTTCTCCAGCTGATTTTAGTGAGAAAACTGAGGAAACAAGGTTAAGTGACTTGCCTGGACTCACAAAGGTAGTGTCTGAAGTCAGATTTGAACTTTGGTCTTCTTGACTCCACGCCTGCTGTTTTATCTAGTGTAGCACCTAACTCTGAGTGGAAGAGAATACAGTGCAGAAAACAAAAAAAAATAGTACAAAAATAGAAAAAAATAAAGGCTGTAAATAACTTTAAATTCCCACTAGATTGCTCCATATTTGATACTTTAGGCAATAGGGGCAACTGGATTTATTGAGGAATTAGGGTAGGGGGAGCTTGATATAGACATTCTTGAAATAAGGGGAAATTGCTTTGGCAGGTGAATGAAGAATGGATTTGGGATGGGGAGAAACTTGAAGCAAAGTGCTCTTTCCAGAAAACTATTTCAACATTTCAGTTGAGATTTTATAAAGGCTGCACTGAAGTTGTATTTATGCTACTGGGATTTATGAGAGAGATATGAAGGAAGAAGTGACTAAATTTGGTAAAATATTAGCTGTGAGGGTTAATATAATTAAGTAGTTAAGAGATTACTCCCAGATTTTAAATCTGAGTGACTAGAGGATGATGACATCCTTACTCTTAATAAGAAAGTTGAAAAGAGAGAAGCTTTGAGATCATTGTTGAAATTATACTCCACACTGTAGAATTTCTTATAAAGAGTTGTGGTTTTCTCATTTAGTGATCAACTCTAGTTTGTAGTTTTTAAACTCTTATTTGTTGGCTGCATTCATTTGTCAGCTCCAGGATAATCCGATAACAAAAGGAAAAGCAATGGGCAAACAACACATGTGTATATGTGTATATATATATATATATATATATATATATATATATATATATAATATAGATAGATATAGATAGATATAGATATAGATGTATAGATAGATATAGATATATAGATAGATAGATATAGAGATATAGATAGAGATATAGATAGAGATATATAGATAGACAGATAGATAGATAGATAGATAGATAGATAGATAGATAGATAAAGATATAGATATATGGATAAGCAAAAATTTCCTGGATTTCATTTCTTCACTAGAATTGAAGTTGTTTGGACATTTCAACTAAATATATTCTGATATTGACCTCAAAAAGAGAAAGTCAGTAGTGCCAGTATGCACTTTCACCCATCAAAATCCAAGATTCAAACAACTGTCTGTCAGATACACATCAACTGACTAGCATGAATACCCATGAGATTGGCAGCTCTGCAGGGCTAGTCTAAAGGGGAAAGGGTAACATAGATTTAGGAAATATCTCAGGAGAGAATGAAAATTAAAGGTCTAAAGTTCATTTTCACTTCCAAGACATAGATCTTAATGGATGAAGGGAGAGAACTGTTTTTCTGCAAGCTGGAATTGTTTTCCTTAGCAAAATTTTCCCTGTTTAAGCACCTGATTTTCCACAGCTTGTTTCTAATGGTTGAAAACTTTGTTCTTTTTTTTTTCCTTGAAACAATGTGTTTTATTGATGTTGATTGTATTGTAATCTGACATTCCATCCCCCTTCCCGAACTGCATTCTACTTTGTCACAAAGAATGATAACAAAGGACCAATATATGAATGTATCTGACAATGTCTATGGTACACTATCCTACTAGTCTTTCTAATCTCTTCCAAGAGGGAAGAGGTGTATTTCACTGTCTCTTCTCAAAGATCTTCACTGTTTTTTTTTCATTATTACAAATTTGATTTTCTTTCAGTAATCTTTGCATTTATCTTGTTGAAATTGTGCATTTCTGATTATATCAGTTTGCAGCCGTTCATACAAATCTTCTATGATTTCTCAGAAACCATATCTCCTTTATAAATGCTTAATAATATTTAATTCTATTTCATTTATGATAGGTGATTCCCAGTACATGGAAATACACTGTGTTTTTTGTCCTGTGTTACCTCAAAGAGGGCAGTTATTTATTAATATTTTAGTATACACAGAAATTCATTTTTTCGCTTCCTTTGGAGTAAATGCCCAGTGGTGACATTGATGAGTCTACAAATATGGGGAGTTTAGTGACACTTTTTTTTGTAATTTAAAATTGAAATGCATAATGTCTGTACCTCTTCACAGCTCATAACAGTGTATCCATGTGCTTGCCTTCCCACAGTCTCTAACACTATTTATTTCATCATCTTTTTAAAAAAATTATATGGTATGGCATAAAACAACAGAGTTGTTTTAATTTACATTTCTCTTAATATTAATGAGAAGAAATATGTTTCACTTTGGTCATTTAGTTTACTATTTTTTGAAAAACTGGTCACTCATTTATCTATTGGGAATGGTTCTCAGTACTAAAATCGTGTGTCAGTTCTCTCTATATATTGGATATCAGGCTTTTAATAGTGATATTTAATGGAATTTTCAAATATTATTAAAACAAATTGGTATTAGCTGCTTTTTAAATTTCACATCAGATTTCCCAGTGTAGGTAAGTGCTGCAACTGAGTGACACAGTGGGCCAGGAGTAAAAACAAAACAAAACCAACAAAAAGAAACCCAGCTAAGTCCGAATTCACCTTCAGACTGTAGTTGTATCATTTTGGTCTGCTTACTTCACTGTTTTCTACTTTATTTTTTAACTATAAAATGGAAATAGTATTAGCATCCATCCCAAGGATTGCTGTAAGGATCAAATGAAGTATTTGTCAGGTGCTTAGCAATTCCTGGAACAGGGTAGGCATTTAATAAATGTTTTGTCTCCCTCCCTCCCTCTCTCCCTATCTCCCTTCCTTCTTTCCTTCCTTCATGAAAACTCTGTGTCAAAGCAAAAAATGAAGAATAAAAATAGTTAGTTAACAAGATTTATTAAATATTTACTTGTGCTGGGCAAAGGAAATTAAAAAGAAAGGCAAGAACTAAAATAATTCTGCAAAATTAAACAACAAAGAGGATAGGTAAGTCATTATCTGTAGTGTTCCAGAGCCATAGTCCCATGGTCACCTACCTCTGACATGAAGGGAAGAAGATACTCTGTTATACCTTTTCTTGGGGTAAAATTTTGTCATTATAATTTCAGAACACTGCTTCAACTTGTAATTGTTCCTGTTCTTCCCATTTATGTTTTTTTAGTACTTATAAATATCTTTTTTCATTCAATTTACTTCATTTTGCATCAGTTCATATAAATCCTCTCACACTCTTCTATATCCATTTAAAGTATTATCTCTTACATTACAGGATATATTTTTTTAACAATCATAACATATCTTTTCAGTTTTACCTTCAAACTGAAATTATCTGCTCCTACTTTTTTTTTTTTTTTTAGGTATGAGGGGAAAGCCACTGAACTCAGACAAAAAACAGTCTCTTTTTTCCCCTTACAAAAGCATGAGATTTAAAAATCAAGTCTTGTACAAAATACTTCCTTTGAACATGATGGGCCTTTTTTGCTTATTTTGGATTTATGTTAAAGACTAGAATTGACTCCTGGTGATTTAAAATAGTTACATTTGATCACTGTTGCTTAAATTGTAATAACATTTTCTGTAGTTCCATCACCAAAGACACTAACCTGTGTCTGATGGGGACTGACAAGGACTGTTTGAGAAAGCACTGTACAAAACATTAATAAAAACTAAACTAGAAGCTAGATAAATGCAGAGAGCAATGCAATAATTTGTCTACCCTGAGGACATGAGGTTAGAATCAGCTAAAGTCATTACTTCAAGGATTCCAGGCCCAATCCCCATCCATTTTACGCACATTTAAAAAACACAACATTCAGTATAATTGACAAGCCCCCACTCCAAGGGGACCCTGAATGTAATAAAAAATACGAATTTTCTCTACCAGCATTTCAAAAACATAGCCCAAACACCCACACACCTCCAGTAACTTTAGATACAGATGCAATAACAAAGTCTCCAAATTTCATTTCGAGTTTTCCTTGGTTCCTGAGACTTCTAACATTTCTGAAAAGTCGTCATCATAAGCTTTTATTTTTAGATACAAAATCAAAAACAAAACCAACTAAATATCTTTAGGTCTAATGATCAAATTCCTCATGGTTTTGTTCTGCCAAGTACTTGAAAAGATGTTTCCAAGAATTACCAGATACCCAAGCCTTATTTATTTCTCGCTTGACTTGTAAAAATATTGTCCTGAAATAAAAGGTACCATTCTGCCTTTTATCCTGCAAAACTAAATAAAGAGAACCTCTTCTCATGATTTTTTTAAACAATAATATATGAATGTCTTAAATAGAAAGTATCAGACCTAAAAGAGAAGGTTACCTATCACTAAAGTAACTATGTACAAAATCCTAGGAAATAATAAAACATGAAGGTCTACAAGTAAATACTTAAGATTTCCCCCTAGGTTATCTAGACTTTTTTTTTCCTCCAGGCTTAGCATGCCTGTTATTTAATGAAACAAAGAAGAAATAAACTAGTAATTGTGTTTATTTCATTGTAAAAAACAGTTTGTTGATACTTTACCAGTAGAGAGCAAGCTCCTTGAAGTCATGGAATATCTTTTGCCTCTTTTTGTTTTTTTTAATCCCCAGTGCTTAAGGTACAGTGCCTGTTACATAGGTAGGCATTTAAGAAATGTTTATTATTTGATTCAGTGTTCCCATGGTTCTTCTACTGATTCTCACTTCATATTCTCTTACCCAAACTCTTTGCAAAAATTATAATACTTCTCAAACCCTTTATCCACAATCCATCTTTCCCCAAATTATATCTACTTTTGTCTTTCCAAAGAAAAGGCTTTAATGGAAAATGTATTGTGGATTGAAGGAAAGGTAGGAATTATTAAAAGACGGATTTCAAATTTATTATAACATATAGCTAGAAACCCTATTTAAGAAATAATCATCCAGGGAACATTACTTCTGAAAGTCCTTGAGAAGGGGTTTCAGGGAAAGAAAGAGTAAGCAATAATTAAGGAAGCTGAGGGAATATTTATAGATGCCATTTTGAGACCTGCTATTTCTTTAGTTGTACATTATTCATTATTTTATTATGAGACACCAATAGCTAAGGTCTATGTTTTGATATTTAATTATTAAATATAAGAATCACTTAAAATACTCACCCAAATTATAGTCTAATGCCCTAAATTTTAATGCAGAGAAAACTGAGAGGGGAAGCAAGTTACCCAAAGATGAACAGCTAGTAAGTGGTAGAACAAGGAGTCAAGCTAAATAATCTGATACAACTACAATGTTCTTTCTATCACACAAAACATCAAAAATCTACTTGACACTTAATATTTCATATTGACAATACATAAAATAGGTAAATTACTTAATATGTAACAGTATCTTCACATAAACATAAAATAACTAGTTTGGAGATAAAAAGAAATTCGCAAATATTAACGTTCAAGCAATATTCTCTTCTAATAGAGAGTTTGGACTATCCTATTCTGTCATTAATATTTTACATAGGAATGACACTTATTATTCTTCATGTTAATTATGGACATATAATGTAATAGTATGTTTAAAGAATATATAATAAGAATGGAAATAAAGGACTTTGGGAAAGATTGTATAATCCTTATGGAAAATCTGAAGTAGGGAAACATCAAAATGGCAGATCACTCACTTAATCAGAAAGCATTTATAGAGTGCCTACGATGTTCTAGGTACTGTGTTTATTGTTGATGATAAAGAAAAGATACAATCAAATAGTATTTGCTATCTAAAAAGTAGAGATCTGTCAAATATAAGCTGGGTGAAGGTACAGAGCAAGTAATTTCAAATAGAGCTTCCTTTTCCTCAAGGTACATTTATCATTCCTTCTAAGTATAAGAGCCAAATGAGATAGTCCCAAAAGAGGAAATAGGACCTTGGCAGAGAAATTTAAAACAAACTTTACCCTTGACATAGGCAAAAGGGGAATTTGAGTCCAACTTCAACATCGCAATATTCCTAATCTTTGCACTTTAAGGTTTTATATGCTTTAATTTATTTGTTCATACATTGTAAGATAGGTGATATTATTATCCTTATTTTACAGAGGCAAAGACTGAAATTAATGAGATAATAAAATGTTGAAGATATCCAGGTAAAGAAGACAATGGTGAGACTTAAATGAGAATAGTAAAGTGACATACCTAATAAGCAAACACAGAACAACAGATGAAGTACTTTTACTCTGAAGGTTACAGATTGGGGTGATAATAGGCTAATAAGTATAACATTGAGAGAATAGGATAAGCAAAAATTTAAGGAGAAGGCTAGGCTTTTTTAGAGGACTGAAGTCATATAAATCTTTTTTTTTTTTTTTACCAATCAACAAACATTTATTAAGCTCTTACTGGGTACCTAGGCCATGTATACCTACATCCATTCAACTGGAGAGATGCATATACGGGCATATATTTATCTCAATATTTGTGTATGTGTTATATATACACATGTACACCTGCATCATATAGTTGTGTATACACATCCACATATAGTGTATATAAGAATAAATAGGAGATGATTTAGGAAGGGGAGGGCACTGGCCATTGAGAGGACAGAGAAAGGGCTCATAGGGAGAAAAGCCACTGGGCTGAGTGAGGAAGAAAAACGGATGCCAAAAGGCAGGGGTGAAGAGGGGGCCCATTCCAGACCTGTGGAAAGGGGTCAAAGGCAGTAATGTGCAGTAAGTCTGACCCCTGGGAGAGAAGGGCTTTAAATGACAAAGGAGTTGATTCTGGATCCTAGAAACAAAAAGGGAGGAGTGAAATAGAAGTTTGGCATGGTCATCAGGCCCGAGCCTTGACCACCTTAGCTTCGGCTGTGGAGGACCCAGATCATGGAGGATGGGAGAGGGATAACAACTGGAGCAGGAAGGGGTGAGAGTGAGGGGGACATGACTAGCCCTGGGGCGCATTCAAAACTGGCCTCAAACACTCCCTAGCTGCCAAACCCTGATCATTTGGGGTCCTAAGTGTTTGCCTCAGTCTCCTCAGCTGTAAAATGATCTGGGGAAGCAAATAAAAAAATGCTCCAGTATCTTTGTGAAGAAACCCCCAAATGGGTCACAGAGAGTAGAACGGGACTGAATGCTCAGGTCTGCAGGCCATCTCTGCTCAGAGAGCACTCCCAGTGTCCACAGCGTGGCAAACAGGACAACCAAGGGCCCTGACTCTACCATGAGAAGAAGGTAACAGTAACAAAATAATATGAGCTTTTATACAGCACCTCTTATGTTCAGACACCCTGCTAAGCCCTTTACAATTATCTCAGCGGATCCTCACCACAACCCTGGGAAATGGGGACAAGATTATCCCCATTTTCCAAATAAGGAAACCAAGGCAGAATAAAGTGAAATGACTTGCCCAGGGTCACACAGCTAGGAAGTATCTGAGGGCTTGTTAGAACTCAGGGCTCCCTGACTGCCCTCCTGGCACTGTAACATTTAGCTGCTTTTGGGATCAAGATCTCTCCCACATAAAGTGACCAGGGAAGAGGAGACTTGTGGGTAACCGAGTGAGTCATCTTGTTACTTGGAGTAGAGATTAGGTTCCTTCTGTTTGGCAACCAAGAATATCCACTTCTTAATGTAAGCAAGTCCCAGACCCCTAGGGTAAAATGAGGATTCCCCCCCACACTGCTGTCTCTGTTTTAAGGATGAGGAAACTGAGGGGAGAGGGAAAGAATAAAAATCTCTGGAATTCTGGAGTTGACTCAGACTTCTGGGAGCATCTGGCCCCCAGGAACACAGCACCAGAAAGCTCTGGCTCATCCAGAGATTTTAATTCTACTGAAACAGACAATGGTGGCCCTCCACACTCCTTCCCAAGCCCAGAGGCTTGGCTTTTCAGGTGAAATGCATGAGGAAACCCTTGAGTTCAAGGGTATCTGGGGTACAGATGACAGGCAGGGTCACACAAGGAATCAGGAGCCCAGGTCCTGTGGCTCCAGCCCAGGGCTCCTTCCCCCTTTCTTCTCTGGTCACAGCAGGCCAGCTCACTGCAGGGAGGTGTAGGCCACAGAGCCATCAGACTGAGGAGAGCAGAGGAGCAAGGTCTTTTGTACATTGGTCCCAAGATGGAGAGCAGAGACAAGGTCTGGCAGGGGGAGAGGGTCTTCAGGGGCACAGTACTGGGCCCCAAAGTGGGCGTGGAAGCAAAGAGGGTCACCTGGATAGACCAGAACATCATCCCCAAACTTGCCCCCGGAGGTGAGGAAGTAGCCCCTTTCCCACAGAAACTTGTAGACTAGGTACCAAAGCTCATGGGCTGGCTTCCCAGCGGGTGGCCGATCTGGTGATGGATGGTTCCAGTCTAAGGGCCTGGCCCAGGAAGCTCTGGGCCAAGCTGTGGGTAGTTGGATTAGCATTGCAGTCTCTGGGAAAGGTGGCTGCGGCCCTGCCTCCTCTCCTTGCTCTGCCTTCCCAGGCTCCTTCTGTTTCTTGGCAGGGCCCTCAGCAATATGTTCCTCCAGGTCCTCTAGACGCCTCCTTCAGGCCTCAGATGTCAGGACTCGCTGTTCCTGGAATCCTGACTCCTGCTCCTGATGTTAAGCAGCCACAGCCTGGGCCTGCTGGCCGGGGTCCATACTCTGGTTGTGACGAGGGTGGCACCACTGATCTCGGCCAGCAACCAAGCCTCTTAAGGCAGCAGTAGAAGAGGCAGGTCCCCTGAGCCAGGCTGCTCATGAGCCGGCCCCCGACACACCTAGCTGCTTCCACAGAGTCAGCACCTCTTCAGCGCCCCACACCAGGGTGAGCCCCGTCTTCACCTCCACACCAGCATAGTGCTGGCCCGGGCTCCTCCTCCCCGCCTGCCAGGCACATGTGCCCACATAAATCTTTTTTTTAATTATTATTATTTTTTCTTTATTTTTGGTTTTCAACATTCATTTCCACATGACTTTTAGTTACAAATTTTCTCGCGCCTTTCTGCTACCCTCCCCAAATAGCAAACCTACAGAATACCCTTTCCACAATCTGCTCTTATATCCTTCTGCAGCCCCCCCTCCAACTTTCTAGTAAATCAGGATGGATTTCTATACCATAGTGCCTGCATATCTTATTTCCCAGTTGCATATAAGAACAAATTTTTACATGTTTTTAAACTTTTATTTCTAGATTCTTTCCCTTCTTCCCACCTCACCCACCCTTACTGGAAAGATAAGCAATTCAACATAGGTTGTACAAGTGTAGTAATGCAAAAAGTTTATGTAGTAGATATATTGTGAAAGACTACCTATATTTTGTCCATCCTATCTCAACCCCCCCTTTTAAAATTTTCTACTTTTACTCTGTCCCTTTTCAAAAGAGTTTGCTACTAGCTACCCCCCATCAGCCCTCCTTTCTATCATCCCCCTTCTTCTCCCCTTTCCCCCTTATTTCATGTAGCGTTAAGATACCCAGTCAAGTGTGTATGTTATTCCTTCCTTAAGCCAAATTCAATTCGAGCAAAGTTACCCATTCCCTAATGCTTTCTTGTTCTTCCCCTCCATTGTTACAGTTTTCTCTTGCCTCTTATAAATGAGTTAATTTACCATATTCTATCTCTCCCTCTTTCCTTGTCTCATAATCCTTTCTCACTTCTTAATTTTATTTTTAGACATCATCCCTTATTCAACTGCTCTAATGTTCTCTGTGTATGTATACATATACACATATATACACAAACACACATGTGTATTTATACACATACACCCTACGATGTGAACATATATATACCCTTCAATTATTCTCATACAAAGAAAAGTCTCATCAGTTACAATGATCATTTTTCCATGTAGGAATTTGAAAAGTTCAACTTTAATAAGTCCCTTATGATTTCTTTTTCCTGTTTACCTTATCATACTTCTCTTGCTTCTTGTATTTGAAAGTCAAATTTTTTTTAAAGCTCTGGCTTTTTCATCAAGAATTCTTGAAAATCCTCTATTCTATTGAATGATCATATTTTCTCCTGAAACATGATACTTAGTTTTGCTGGGTAGGTGATTCTTAGTTTTAATCCAGCTCCTTTGACCTCCAGAATGTCATATTCTAAGTTCTTTGATCCTTTAATGTAGAAGCTGCTAGATCTTGTGTCATCCTGACTGTGTTTTCACAATACTCAAATTGTGTCTTCCTGGCTCCTTGTATTATTTTCCCCTTGACCTGGGAACTCTGGAATTTGGCTACACTATTCCTAGGTGTTTTCTTTTTGGGATCCTTTTCAAGAGGTGATCAGTGAATTCTTTCAATTTCTGATTTGCCCTCTGGTTCTAGAATATCAGGGCAATTTTCCTTGAGAATTTCTTGAAGAATGATTTTTCTAAGCTCCTTTTTTGATCATGGCTTTCAGGGAGTACAACAATTTTAAAATTATCTCACCTTGGTTCTATTTCCCAGGTCAGTGGAATGAGATATTTTCCAATGAGATATTTCCCAATGCCTTCCATTTTTTCATTTGTTTAAATATGTTTTCTACTATCTGGATTTCTCATAAAGTCATTAGCTTCCATTTGTTTCAATCTAATTTTGAGGGAATTATTAGATCAATCATAAAAGTAAAAGATTATATCAATTAATGCAGAAAAATATTTTGATATATCTCAACCCTGATTTCTATTAAAAACAATTGAAAGTATGGGTATAAATGAATGTTTCCTTAACTTGATGAAAAGGATTTATCAAAATATATCAGCAAGCATTATTTGTAATGAGGATAAACTGGAAGTCTTCCCAGTAAGAGCGTGTATGAAACAAGAATGTCCACTCTCATCAATATTATTCAATACTGTACTGGAAATCATAGCAATAGCAAAATGACAAGAAAAAGGAACTGAAAGAATCAGAATAGGAAATGAGGTGATAAAACTGTCTCTTCTTGCAGATGATATTATGACCTTCTTGGGAAATATCAAAAATTCAAGAAAACAATTAGTTGGAATGATTAATAGTTTTATCTGAGAATCACATAATTTGTAAACATTTCTGTATATCACATACAAAACACTGCAAATAGAGGTAGAAAAATAAAAAAAAAAACAACAACTTCATTTAAAATAACCCTAGACAGTATAAAACACCTGGTAGTAAAACTGGCATAAAAATCGCAGGAACTATATAAATGAAATAAATTTAAAAATACATTTTATTCCAAAAATATCAGATATAATAATTGGAGAAATATTAGTAGTATATGGGCAGGCAAGGTGGATATAATAAAATTGATAATTTCATCCAAACTAATTTATGTATTCCATCCACACCAATTAAATTACCAAAAATCTATTTTATTGAATTAGAAAAATACCAAAATTCATTTGGGAAAAACAACAAGACAAGAATATCAAGAGAAATAATAAAAACAAATTAAAGAAAGGATGTTTAGCAGTACCAGGTTTAAAACTATATTATAAAGCAGTATTTACCAAAATTACTTGATGCAGGCTAAAAAATAGAAATATAGATTAATGAAATAGCATAGAAGAACAATTTGCAACAGCAAATAGATATAATAATCTCATACTTGAGAAGTGCAAAGACTTAATATTTGCAAATACGAATCCATTATTTAGTAAAAAGTTTTTGCAAAAATTGGAAAATGATAGGGCATAGTCAATATGCCTGAGTAGAAAATAGGACTTCCACAGGACTCCAGCTCTCACCTTCTCTAATTCATGTAAAAGGTGACTCAAAATGATATCCGGAGCTACAGAAACCACAAATTAACACAGAAGATCTAACCTCCTGCCAAGGACAGCCTGGCAGCCTGGCAAGAAGAAGCCAGTGCAGCACTCTCAAAGCAGACCTCAACCCACCAAGAGCCAGATGTCTTAGCCCCTGGGCAGGACTGACCATCAGCCAGCTGGAGGGAATTCAGATCACCAGTAGCTGTGGCAGTTTCCAGAATTATCAACACAAAGATGTTAAGGACAAAGTGAGAGGACAGTGCACTGTGGACTTTGGGACCCGGGATTTGGGGAGTATGGTCAGCCTTTATCCCCTGGAGGAAGAAGCCACTGAGGTGCCCTGACTGTGTAGCTACTGCCACATGGCAGCTTCAGCTCCTGGCCTGCAGATTGTAAGGGGGACCACTCTGACGGATAACTGCTCTTGCTTTCACCAGCTAGTATCTGGATTGTGGTCTAGGATGAAGGTCTTGGGGTGTGTGACCACCTTTCCAAAGCGTGTGGAGGCTTCAGGGAGGGCACCCAACTAATACCTTCGGCAGCAGAGAAAACCCCAGGGATTGGGACAAAGCTCCCCTGTCTGGTAGCAGAGTTCTACTCTGGCAAAAAGCTCAAAAGTCAAGTAATTGAGGGGCAATATAAGCAGGCAAAGGAAGCAAAGAAAGCACAACAATCCAACTGTACACTCCTATTTTGGGGACAAAAAGGATCAAAGCATGGAACAGGAGGAAGACAATGAAGTCAGAACTCCTTCACCAAAAGCTTCCAAGAAAAATGTGAGCTGGTTACAGGCCATAGAGGAACATAAAATAATTTCAAAAATCAAATAAAAAAGTGGAGAAAAATTGGGAAGGGAAATGAGAATGATGCAAGAATATTACGAAATGAGAGTCAACAACCTGAATGAAGAAAATAACACCTTAAAAATATACTAACTCAAATGGCAAAAGAGGCTCAAAAAGGGAATGAGGAGAAGAATGCCTTAAAAAGCCAAATTTTCCATATGGAAAACGAATCTCAAAAGTTCACTGAACAGAATAAGATTGGAGGAAATTGAAACTAGTGACTTTATAAGAAAGCAAGATACTCTTAAATAGAAACAAAAAAATGGGAAAAAAATAGAAGGCAACGTAAAATATCGCATTGAGAAACCATTGACCTGGAAAATAGATCTAGGAGAATTAATTTTAAAATTATTGGGTTTAGTGGCAAGCACCCCAGCATCCCCAGAGTGGCTGCCAACACAGGTTCTTAGATCTGCTTTTGAAAGGGAAAGCAAACTCAAAATCAGTTAACAAGCTCACTTTAATCAATCAAAAATATATTACCTAGTTCAGGGGGGAAAAGGCAGCACCCCAAACTTTAGAGTATACAGACAGATCAAACAGACAGGTTTCCAAACTGTCCAACCATTATCAATACCCAAATCACAGTTACCAGAGAGGGTATTATCAACATCTGGCTTTTCTTTTTAGTTTTTTTTTAATTTTTTTTTAAAGCAATTGGAGTTAAGTAACTTGCTCAAGGTTACACGGATAGTCATTATTTCTGTGTGGGTGCTCATTTTCTGAGGCCGGATTCAATCTCGGGTCATCCCAACACCGAGGTGGGTGCTCTTACTCACTGCGCCACCTAGCCGTCCCAACATCTGGCTTTTCAAAGCTGGGGGGCTCTCAACGGCTGCCCAGAGTCTCATCTGGTCAAATCACACACTTCTCAATGTGAGCCCCAAAGCAAAGCCTCCCATCAGGGTATACATAGCCTTCTCCTGGATCAGAGAATATAACAACTTTCTTGACCCACTGCCCAATCACAAAGTATCAAGGTGTGGGTTTTCCTAAAAAGAAGCATGCCACAGGCTCCAGGTGCACTTAACCTAGGGGCAGGGAAGACCTTTAAATTTGCATTTCCATTACATTGGGCTACCTGAAACCTGTGATAAAAGAAAGAACCTAGAAATCATCCTTCAAGAAATTCTCAAGGAAAATTACTCTGATGCTTCAGAACCAAAGAGCAAAATAGAGTTTGAAAGAATACACCAATCACCTCTGGAAAAAAAGATCCCAAAAAGAAAACTGCATGGAATATTATAGCCAAATTCTATAATTCCCAGATCAAGGAGAAAATATTATAAGCAGCCAGGAAGTAAAAAATTTGAATATTGTGGAAACCCAATCAGGATAATACAAGATATGCCAGCTTCAACATTGAGGGATTGAAGGGGTTGGAATATGATATTCCAGAGGGCAAAGGAACAGAGATTAAAACCAAGAATCACATACCCAGAAAATATGAATATCATGTTCCAGGGGAAAATATGGTCATTGAGTGGAATACAGGAATTTAAAGCATTCTTGATAGAAAAAACCAGAGTTGAATAGCAAAGTTGACATTCAGATACAGGAAGAAAGAGAAGCATGAAAAGGTAAACAAGGAAAAGAAATTATAAGGAACTTATCAACTTTGAACCATTTATATCCTTAAATGTAAAAATGAAAATTGTAACTTGGGAAACTTTTCTCAGTATGAAAATAACTGAAGGGAATAGAAATACACATACACACATATGTGTGTATGTGTGTGTGTGTGTGTGTGTGTGTGTGTGTATACACACACACAAACACACACTCATATATATATATATATATATATATATATACACAAATACACAAACACACAAACACACACTCATACATACATATATAGGAAGGAATATTGGTGTATGAATAGAGATATGAATTTATGTCTACAGGTATACGTAGATAGAGGGCAAAGGACCAATTTAATAGGAAGGGTTGATATTTAAAAGGTGACATTAAAATGTTAGAGAGGAATATAATGAAAGGAGATGGGGAGAGATGGAATGGGGTAATCTATCTTATACAGAAGAGCTAAGGGAAAATGGTCACAATGGAGGCGAAGAACAGGAAGGCAAAAGGGAATGGGTCAATGTTATTTTCAGTGAACTTGGCTTGGGGAGGGAACTAAATAGGATATCTCACGCTGTAGGATAGTAGGCAGGAAGAGGATGAGAGGGGGGATGGTGGAAGGGAAGGCAGGCTGGGGGGTAGGGAAGTTGGAAGCACCCACTTTTGAAAAGGGACAGGATCAAAATATACAATAGAACAAGTGGGAGGTGGGGTAGGAGGGGTGTAAACATATAGAATATTTTATAATATATCTGCTATGGAAATGTTTTGCATAGCTAAACATGTATAACCTACATTAAATTGCTTATCTTCCCAGTAAGGGTAGGTGACAAGAGAGGAAGGGAACGAACAATCTGGAATTCAAAGTTTTAAAGTCAAATTATATATATATATATATATATATATATAGAGAGAGAGAGAGAGAGAGAGAGAGAGAGAGAGAGAGAAGGAGAGAGATACCTATCTGTGTTTAATGATAACCATCTCTAAGGTTGAGTGAGGGAAGACAAAGAGTGGAAAAAAAGAAATTGATGTAATAATTTTGTTGTATATTTGAAAAGGATAGCAAGTTGTACATACTAGATTTGTAGTTTCATGTGTAATAATATTCTTTATTATACAATGTTATGGAAATGCTTGTTTTATTCCATAAATTTAAAATAAAATATTTTTTTAAATTAAAAAACTATTTTTTGTGACCCATCTAGTTATGGTCAGTAGTCGGACTGAAACACAGGTTTCTTTTGACTTCATGTCCATTGTGCTTTCTTCAGTAGTATTCTACCTTGGGAAGTGTTGCCAAGATGGCAGAGTGAAAGCAGGGAATCACCTGAATTTTCCCCCAAAGCTCTCCAAATATCTTTATAAATGATTTTAAACAAAAGCAGCAGAACTCACAAAAAGACAGAATGAAGGAAATGTCAAGAATAAGACAACTTGGAAGATTTGAAAGAAAGGTCTGTTGCCCCAGAGTGAGAGAGGAGCTCAGTCTAGCACAGGCTGAACCAGGGCACACCTGGCACAAGAAAACCCAGAGTAGACCTTGGGGAGATTGAATAACTGACAGCAGTGGATGTTTCCGGACCTCTCAGTCCACATATGCCAAAAGCAACTTGATAGGTTAGCAGGAAAGACCTGTCTCAACTGGATAACTATAGAAGGAAGTCCAGTGCAGGCCACACCAGCACAGCCCCTGCCCAGGAAACAAGAATTTAGTTTGGGAGTTACTGAATCAGCAGCAGCAGGTGCAGTGGCAGCTGCAGCTTCCAGAGCTTTTGACCCATGGTTGGTAAGGGAGTGAAACAATTGGTCAGAAGGATATTAAAATGGTCTTATTGTTAGAACTGAGGCAGAATGCTGTTGCTTTGCCCATACTCATATCAAGTTTGCCCTCCTTTATGGAAGTCCAAGGGCAAGGAGGAGTACTGGAATAGCAATTTTCAGCCAGAGTTGAAGGGAGACCTTGTTCACAGTGCCAAAGCAGAAAAGTATGCTTTTGATCAGTCACAGACCGTGAACATAGTAAACACCTCTCCTTAGATCATAGAACTTTGGAAGAACTAAAACTTTAGAGGTCCCTAGAAATATCAATGAAAACAGCTGTACAAACCCCCGAAACTTATGACAGTGCACCCTCTACTATAGAGGCAAAGTCCTACTTTAAGAGTTAAATGTCAAGTAACAGGCTGTGAAAATGAGAAAACAATTGGAAAAATAAAATGCTAACTATAGAATGTTGTTATGATGTGATCAAAACACATACTCAGAGAAAAACAACACAATCAAATCCCCTACAATCAAAGACTTTAAGAAAATTAAGAATTGGTCTCAGGTCAAAGAAGAATCTCAAAAGCTCACTGAGGAGATTCATTTGTTCAGAGTTCGACTGAAGCAAATGGAACTAGTGACATTATGAGAAATCAAGATGCTGTTAAACAGATCCAAATAAATGAAAGAATAGAAGGCAATGTGAAATATCTCATGGGGAAAACCACTGACCTGGAAAATAGATCCAAGAGAGATAATTTAAAAATTATCGGACTACCTGAAAGCCATGATCGAAGAAAGAAACTAGAAATCATCCTTCAAGAAATTCTAAAGGAAAATTGTCCTGATATTTTAGACCCAGAGGCGGAAATAGAGGTTGAAATAATCCACCGAACACTTCCTGAAAAAGGTCCCAAAAAGAGATATTCCTAGGAATATTATAGCTAGGTTCCAGAATTCCCAGATCAGGGAGAAAATACTACAAGCAGCCAGGAAGAAACAATTTCAATATTGTGGAAACACAATCAGGATAGCACAGGACCTGGAAGCTTCTACACTGAGGGACTGAAGGGGATGGAATATGATATCCCAGAGGTCAAAAGAGCTGGGATTAAAACCAAGAATCAGGGGCGGCTAGGTGGCACAGTGAGTAGAGCGTCAGCCCTGGAGTCAGAAGTACCTGAGTTCCAATCCGGCCTCAGACACTTAACACACAGACAAACAAAAACCTAGCCATGTGACCTTGGGCAAGTTACTTAACCCCAATTGCCCTCCAAAATTCAACCCCCCCCAAAAAAAAAAAGACAAGAATCACCTACCCAGCAAAACTGAGTATCTTGTTTCAGGGTAAAATATGGTCATCCAGTGGAATAGAGGATTTTCAAGCATTCTTGTGGAAAAAAAAAAAAACAGAGTTGAATACAAAATTTGACATACAGACACAAGAAGCAAGAGATGCTTGAGAAAGTAATCAGGGAAAAGAAATCAAAAGGAACTTATTAAAGTTGAACTATTTACATTCCTACATGGAAAAACAATAACTGGGTCTGATGAAACCTTCCTTATTATGAAATTTATTGAAGGAGAGTATATGGGCATATGGATACATATGTGAATGTGTGTATATATGTTTGCAGGTATACATGCATAGAGGCCACCAGTCAAATTTGGTGGGAAAGGATGATAATTAAGGGGTGAAGTTAAGAGGGGTGAGAGAAAAGTGGCAAGAGGAGATGGGGGAGAGAGAAAAGTGGCAAGAGGAGATGGGGGAGAGGAATGGTAGGGTAAACTATCTCATGTATAAGAGGCAAGGGGAAGTAGTTGCAGGGGAGGGGAAGAACAGGAAGGCAAAAAGGCAAAACACTACTCTCATTGAATTTGGCTCAGGGAGAGAATCACATACATACTAAATGGGATATTTCACCCTGCAGGAGAGTAGGAGGCCGGGGGATGAGAGGGGAGATGATTGAGGGGAGGGGATTCTGGGAGGAGGGGAGGTTGGAAGTACCCACTTTCAATAAGGTACAGGATCAAAGTAGGGATTGGACCAGGTCGGGGGGTGGGATGGGTGGGAGGGAAATATAAGCAGTTTTTTACAATATATCTACTATGGTGATGTTTTGCATAGATATACATGTTCAACAGATGCTGAATTGATTATCTTCCCAAAGGGAGTGAGTGAGAAGGGAGGAAGGGGATGGATCTGTAATTTGAAGTTTTAAAATTAAACTTTCAAATATATATGAATACTATTATTAATACTATTTTGCATGTAATTGGGAGATAAGATGTTTAGGCCTTGGTGCACAGAGATTCACATTGCCCTAAGGGCAAAATCGAAGGGGGTATGGAAGAAGATATAGGAGAGAGCATATTGGATGTGGGGATATCTTTTGGGACTGCTATTCTGGGTGGTGGGGAGGGGAAAAATGGGCAAATAATTGCATCTCAAAATCTGGCTGAAATGATTGATGTAAACCAGAAGTTAATGAAGCATTTGTTAAAATTTAAAAAGGATATGTAAGTGGGAAAATGTGAGTATTTTCACATGCTGATCCATCTTGAGAAAGAATCAGTGTATCCTTAGGTACTCAAAGTCATGGAATCTGTGACCTAACTATGTATGTAATAAGAATGGGTTTGGCAGTCAGCTGTAGTCAACAGGGTCCCCTTGTTTACATTAGTGGGGGGTGTTTTTTCTCCTACATTTCAGTTTCACATAATCATATGCATAACTGTCTTTTCCCTCACACCTTGATGCTCTCCCTAAGGGATAAAAGGGAAGTTATATAGATCAGGCAAAATAAAAAAAGAAATAAAGTCATTTTCTCAGAAACAATTGTCTCTTCTGAACTATTCAAATTTTTTTATTAATTCAATTTTCTGGGTTTGAGTTAAGACACACCTGCCACAGCTGCAGGTTATGATTATACTGAAGGTTATAATATAGTGAACACCCTATTTGTTACATAAAAAATCAAGGCAAAAGATCCATAGAAAATCAAGGTACAGCATTCATGATATTACAGCTTATCACAGGTAATCACGATATAGAATTCACAACAGCTTATCATTTGAATGGCCACATACTTTTCACCAAAGTGGTCACAATATTTAGAACAAAGAACAGTCACCTCAAAGTACAATACTCAAAGTGTTCTACTCAATCAGCTAACTCAATCAGTCACTTATTTAACAATCAATTACTCAGTATCACATGCAAAACCCTCCACCCCTAGTTCACTAGTAAACTACAATTTCATCATTACTCAGTACCCAGGGAGAAGTTTTTTCATCTTGACTTGGAGCCAGTTCTCAGATTCCTTGGATCCCCTACCATGGTCCCAAATTTTACCTGAATTAACCAGACTGTCACCTGGATTCAATGGCAAACAGTTCCCAGTTCCTTGACTAGCTCTCTGGGCAGGTCCTGCTCCATGCTGAAGTTCACAGATTCTAGTCCATGTCAGATGCTTCACAATTTCTGTTCCAGGGAATTCAAGGCACAACCAAGCCACAAACTGACAAAGTCTCAGCATTCCAGTCATGCTTCCTCAGTGACAGCTTCTGGCTCCTGCCTCCTTGCTCCAGGTTTAGGGCTCAGGGCTCCTGGGCTCCTGTTCAGACAAAGTTCCACCATGACAAGTTCTCAGGAAAATTCTGGCTCAGTTCTTGAATTCTCTCTTCTGTAGCTGCTCTGCGCAGCTCCATATGCTTGTCCCAAGAAATTTTGACTGTGCCTCTCTGAAGCTTTTCCTTATATACAGACAGCATTAACATCCTGTTTCAGCCAGCCCCTTCTTGTTACATTAGTAACAGAAAAGAGGAGTTTATACCTTCTCTTTCCCCAACAGAGGCTTTATCAGTTATTAAGTTCTAAGTACCTGCTACCTTTGCCAATACAAAGGGATCTTCAAATTACATTACCATTTTAGGGACATAATCAGCATGTTTGGATTTGACTTTGCATGGGAGCAGAGGGAAAGACAGAGGTTACTAAGTTAAAAAAATCAAAGCTAAAATGCTGCTTTGTTAAACACCCCTTACTACTGGACAATTACATCCCAGGAGCAGTTATTACTAGAACTGAGCTGTATTAGCTCTCAACTGTTACTTTTCTGAGTAGTAAATTCAACTGAAAAGAAATAAAACCAAATCACAAAAAATATTGGATTTTCTGACTTTCATCCTAAAAAAAAAAGATTCTGGTGGGGCAGAGCCAAGACAGCAGAGTAAAAGCAGGAATTTGCCTGAGCTCCCACTCCAACCACCTCCAATACCTGTAAAATATGACTCTAAACAAATTTTAGAGCTACAGAACCCACAAAGTGACAGAGAGAAACAAATCTCCCACTGAAGGCATCCTGGCAGGCTGACAGGAAGGGTCTATCACACTAAGATAAGAGATGAGCACAGTCCTGTGTGAGCTGTGGTGCCCAGACCTAAGGTGGCCCCTACCAGTGGCCCAGACTAACCAGAACAGACTTCAGGTAGAGTGAATCAACAGTAGCTATGGAAGTTTGCAGACTTCTCAATACATAAATGCTAAAGAGAAAGTAAAAAGTCAGTAGGCAACTCTTTTGGAACTGGGTGGAGGAGAGTGTGGTCCAGGCCCTGTCCCCAGGTAAGAGGTGGTGGAGGCATGGCAGCTGCAATTACTGTATCTGCCTAGTGGCTGCCTCTGGAGCTCCTGGTTTGCAGATTGAAGGGGGACCAAGTGACCATTCAGAGGGTAATCGCTCTTGCTTTAACCTTGTAGGATCTGAAATGGTGATATAATATTGAATTTGAAGATCCCTTTGTGTTGGCAAAAGTAGCAGGTACTTAGCACTTAGTAACTGATCAAACCTCTTTTGGGGAAACAGAAGGTATGAACTCCTGTTTCCTGTTACTGATGTAACAGGGAAAGCTTGGCTGAAACAGGAAGCTACTGTTGTGTGTATATGAGGAAAAGCCCCAGAGAGGCACAGTCAGAATTTCTTAGGACCAACATCTGGTGGCAGAAGAGCTACAGAAGAATGGGGAAGTGAGTCCTGAGAACTTGTGGTGGTAGAGCTTCTGAACAGGATCCCAGTAGCCCAGAGCCAGGAGCCCAGAGCCCAGAATCCAGAGCCCAGGAGGCAGGAGCTCAGGAATCCAAGAGCAAAGAGGCAAGGAGCTGGGAGCCAGGAGCCAGGAGCCAGGAGCCCAGGTGACTGAGGAGGCATGACTGGGATGTTAAGATTTTGTTTATGGCTTGTTTGAGCCTTGCATTTCCTGCAGTGGAAATGGTAAGAGATCTGTCATGGACCAGACCCTGTGAACTTCAGTGTGGAGCAAGACATGCCTAGAGAGCTTTTCAAGGAACTGGGAGCTGTTTGTAATTGAACCAAGGTGGCAATCTGGTGAATCCAGGTTTAATCTGGGACCATGGTAGGGGATCCAGGGAATCTGAGAACAGGCCTCAAATCAAGATGGAAAGACCTCTTCTTGTGTACTGAGTAATTATGGAATTATCGTTTACTAGTGACCTAAGTGGTGGGGGATTTTGACTATATACTTTGAGATTACTGAGAAGTGACTGATTAAGTTAATCAGACTTTGACCAAAGAGTGGAAGAGTTTGATTATGTACTTTGAAACTGCTGATAAGTGACTAATTGAGTTAACTTAAGAGGGACTAATTTTACTTTGAGACTATATTATGAATATTATATTGTGATTTTCTGTGATAGGTTGTAATATTGTGAATGCTGTACCTTGACTTTTTGTGGATGTCTTGCTTTTGTTACAGAATAGAGTGATCACTATACTGTGTAATCAGAACCTTAAAAGCTGTTCACAGTAGAATTCTTCTGGGAAGTTGCTTGTGCATGGCATTACATGGTCCTCGGGTGTGTGGCCAGTGTGACAGAGCTTGTGGGGGCTGTAGAGGGGGCACCCACCTCAGACCTATGACAACAGTGAAAACTCCAGCAATTTGCAACACAGCTCTTTCCACATTGGATGTAGAGTTCTACTGTGGCAAAGAAATCAAAAGCCAAGTAATTGGCTGGCAAGATGAGCAAGCAGAAGAAGCACAAAAAGACCATTGAATCCATTTTGGGGGACAAAAAGGATCAAAACATAGAACCAGAAGAAGAGAAAAAAGGCAAATCTTGTGCATCAAAAGGTTCTCAGAAATATATGAACTAGTTACAGGCCATGAAGGAGCTCATAAAGGATTTTACATATCAAGTAAGAGAAGTGGAGGAACAATTGGGAAGAGAAACGCGAATGATGCAGGAAAATCATGAAAAATCTGTAACAGCCTACTAAAGGAGACCCCCAAAATATTAAAGAAAATATCAACTTAAAAATAGACTAACACAATTGGCAAAAGAGGTCCTAAAAGCAAAGAGGGAAAGGATGCCTTAAAAAAAGCAGTTTTGGCCAGATGGAAAAGGAATTTCATAAACTCACTGAAGAGAATATTTCCTTCAAAGTTAGATTGGAGCAAGTAGAAGCTAATACTTTATGAGAAATCAAGATAGTATGAGACAGATGCAGAGAAAAGAAAAAAATAGAAGGTAACGTGAAATATCTCATTAGAAAAACCACTGACCTGGAAAATAGATCCAGGAGAGATCATTTAAAATTATCGGACTAACTGAAAGACATGGTCAGCAAAAGAGCCTAGAAATTATCCTTCAAGAACTTATTGAGGAATAGTGTGCTGTTATTCTAGAAGCAGAGGGAAAAATATAAATTGAAAGAATTCACTGTTCACCTCTTAAAAAAGATCCCCAAAAGGAAACTCCTAGGAATATCATAGCTGAATTCCAGAGTCCCCATGTCAAGGAGAAAATATTATAAGCTGTCTGAAAGAAACAATATGATTACTATGGAAACACAAGATCTAGCAGCTTCTATATTAAGGGATCAAAGGTCTCAGAATATGATATTCCAGAGGTCAAAGCAACTAGGATTAAAACCAAGAATCACCAGCAAAACTGATTATAATGGTTCTAGGGGAAATATGATCATTCAATGAAATAGAGGACTTTCAAGTTTTCTCAATAAAAACAGAACTGAACAACAAATTTTATTTTTAAATACAAGTATCAAGAGAAGTGGGACGGAGCCAAGATGGTGGAGAAGAAACAGCTCATGCAAGCCACTCTGCCCCCAGATACCACCCAAACTATGTAAAAGGGGACTCTGAACAACTTCTGGAGCCCCAAAACCCACAGAAGGACACAGAGAAGCTAACCTCCCGCTGAGGACAGCCCAGCAGCCCTTCAAGAAGGACCAGCGCAGCACTCTGGGAGCCAGCAGCACGCAGCACACAGAGCACAGGGAGCCGAGCCGAGCAGAGCCCAGGTCCCCCTGAGCTGAGGTTTTAGCCCCAGGGTGGCAGGGCCAGCAGCTGGCTGGAGAGACCCCAGAACAACTGCAGCTGTGGCGACTCCAGAATTATCAACATAGACATGCCTAGGACAAAGTAAGAGGTTAGTGTCCTATGGACATGGGACCAGTATTTGGGGAATGGGTCGGCTTCCTCCCCTGGGGGCTAGAAGCCACTGAGGACACACACCATTTTATAGTTTTCAGAGGCAGCTCCAGCTCCTGGCCTGCGAACTGTAGGGAGATCCAGTGATCAGTCTTGGGGGGGGGGGGGTAATCTCTCTTGCTTTAGCCTCCCTGGATCTGGATTGTGATCTAGGGTGGAAATCGTGGGTGGGTTTACAGCTTGCCAGAAACAGAAGTTGCCCCCCACACGTTCGGGATGAAAATTCCTCTAGCTGGCCTTAAAGCCATAGTGTGGGAACATGCCCAAAAGTCAAGTAATTAAGTGGCAACATGCCAAGGCAAAGGAAACAGAAAAATGCAACCCTAGACCCCTATTTTGGGGGCATAGAGCGGGAAAAAGGACTGTGAACTCAGAAATCCTGCTCCAAAAGCCTCAGGGAAAATATGAGAAGGTTGCAGGCCATAGAGGACCTTATTCTCTCAAATAAGAGAAGTGGAGGAAAAATTGGAAAGAGAAATAAGAAGGATTCAGGATAAGTATGAAATTAGGGTCAGTAGCCTGACTGAGGAAAAGAACACCTTAAAAAATAGAGTAATTCAAATGGCAAAGGAGGCCCAAAAGGGCAATGAAGAGAAGAATGCCTTAAAAAGTCGAATTTGCTAGATGGAAAAAGAATCTCAAAAGTTCACTGAGGAGATTCATTCCTTCAGAGTTAGACTGGAGCAAATGGAAGCTAATGACTTTATGAGAAATCAAGATGCTGTTAAACAGATCCAAACAAATGTTACAGTTATATATGGATAGAGGGCATAGGTTGAATTTGTTGGGAAGGGAAAAGACTCAAGGGATGAAATTATGAGGTGAGAGAGGAAAGTGGAAAGAGGAGATGGGGGAGAGACATACATACTAAATGGCATATCTCAACCTACAGCAGAAAAGGGGGAAGGGGGTGGAGAGGAGGGATGATGGATTGGAGGGCATCCCTGGGGGGAGGTGAGGTTGGAAGTACCCACTATAGAAGAGGGACAGGATCATGTAGGGAATGGACCAGGTGGGAGGTGGAAGGAGTGGGAGGGAATTATAAGCAGCCTTGTACAATATATCTACTATGATAATGTTTTGCATAGCTAGACATGTACAACATATACTGAATTACTTATCTCCCCAGAGGGAGTGGGTGACAAGGGAGGAAGGAAATGGATCTGAAATTCGAGGTCTTAACATTAAATATTTCAAATATATATATATATATATATACTATTATTAATACTCCTTTGCTTATAATTGGGAGATAAGATGTGCAGGCATTGGGACACAAAGATTCAACTTCCTCTAGTGGAAAAGTCAAAGGGGGTATGGGAGAAGGTATGAGAGAGAGCAGATTGGAGGAAGCGATATCTTGTGGGACTGCTATTCTAGGAGGTTGGGTAGGGGAATAACGGGGGGGAAATGATGGTAACTCAAAATCTGGCGGAAATGAATGATGTAAAACATAAGTTAATAACGCATTTGTTTAAAAAAGAAGAATCAAGAGAAGGATGAAAAGGTAAATAGGAAAAACGAATCATAAGGAATTTATGAAAGTTCAGCTATTTACTTTCCTAAATGGAAAAAAATGATAATTTTTTCTGTTTTTTTTTTTCTCTTCTCTCTTTTCTTCTTTTTGTTCCCCAAATTCTTTATTAACTTCTGGTTTACATAATCCATTTCCACCAGATTTTGAGTTACAATTATTTCCCCATTTTCCCCGACCCACCACCCCAGAATAGCCATCCCACAGCATAGCCCCTCATCCAGTGTGCTCTTTCCTATATCTCCTCCCATACCCCCTTCAACTTTTCCAGCAGGGCAAGGTGAATCTCTGTGCCCCAATGCCTGTATATCTTAATTCCCAATTATACATAAACACTATTAATAATAGTATTTACATATTTTTAAAACATTTGATTTTAAAATTTCAGTTTACAGATTAATTTCCTTCCCCCTTTTTCACCCACCATTACTGGGAAGGCAAGGAATTCAGTATATGTAGTACATGTGTAGCTATGCAAAACACCACCCTAGTACATAAATTGTAAAAGACTGATGATATTTCCCTTCATCCTAACTCACCTCCCACTTCGTCTATTCCCTACTTTAATCCTGTCCCTTTTGAAAAGTGGGTAATTCCAACTTTCCTACCCCCCTTGCCTCCCATCATCCCTTCCATCATCCCTGCTCTCATCCCCTTCCCCCTACTCTCTGGTAGGATGAGATATCCTATTTAGTATGTATGTGATTCTCTCCCTGAGCCAAATTCAATGAGAACAAGGTTTTGCCTTTTTGCTTTCCTGTTCTTCCCCTCCATTGTAACCATTTTCCCATGCCTCTTCTATATGAGACAGTCCACCCTGTACTGTCTCTTCCCATCTCCTCTTGTTATGCCCCTCTCTCACTTCTTGATATCACCTTTTAAGTATCATCCCTTCCTATTAAATTCGACCTGTGCCCTCTAACTATGTACACTTGTACAAATATTTACACACATTCACATATGTATTCATATGCTCATCTACCTTTCTGCAACTATTGTCTTACTGAGAAAGGTTTCATCAGTTACAATTATCATTTTTCCATTTAGGAATGTAAATAGTTCAACTTTGATAAGTTCCTTATGGTTTCTTTTCCCTGTTTACCTTCTTAAGCATTTCTTCTTGTTTCTTAATGTCAAATTTTCTATTCAACTCTGTTTTTTTCCTCAGAAGTTCTTGAATGCCCTCTATTCCACTGAATGACCATATTTTCCCCTGAAACATGATACTCAGTTGTGCTGGGTTGGTGATTCTTGGTTTTAATCCCAGCTACTTTGCCCTCTGGAATATCATATTCCAAGCCCTTTAATCCCTCAGTGTAGAAGCTGCCAGATCCTCTGGTATCCTGATTGCGTTTCCACAATATTGAATTTTTTTTCTTCCTGGCTGCTTATAATATTTTCTCCTCGATCTGGGAATTCTGGAACGCGGCTATAATATTCCTAGGAGTTTCCTCTTTTCCATCTTTTTCAGGAGGTGATTGGTTGATTCTTTCTATCTCGATTTTGCCCTTTTGTTCTAAAACATCAGGGCAATTTTCCTTGAGAATTCCTTGAAGGATGATTTCTAGGTTCTTTATTCGGTCCTGGTTTTCAGGTAGTCCAATAATTTTTAAATTATCTCTCCTGGATCTATTTTCCAGGTCAGTGGTTTTTCCCATGAGATATTACACTTTGCTTTCAATTTTTTCATTTCTTTGTATCTGCTTAACAGCAATTTGATTTCTCTTATATTCACTATCTTTCATTTGCTCCAGTCTAATTCTGAAGGAATGATTCTCCTCAATGAGGTTTTGAGATTCTTTTTCCATCTGGTAAAGTAAACTTTTTAAGGCATTCTTCTCCTCATTGCCTTTTTGACCCTCTTTTGACATTTGAGTTATTCTATTTTTATGGTGTTATTTTTCTCACTCAGACAGTTGACTCTCATTTCATACTTCTCTTACATCTTTCTCATTTATCTTCCCAATTTTTCCTCCATTTCTCTTATTTGGTTTTTAAAATCCTCCTTAAGGTCCTCTATGGCCTGTAACCAGCTTGTATTTTCATTTGGGGCTTTTAGTGCAGTAGTTCTGATCTCCCAGTCCTCCTTCTGTTCCATGCTTTGGTCCTCTTTGTCCCCAAAATAGTTGTCTAAAGATGAATTTTTCTCTTTATTTGTTTCCTTTGCCTAGGCATATTGCCACTCAATTACTTGACTTTTGGGCTTGTTGCCACAGTAGGACTCAGCCACCAACCAGGTGTGCTACTGTCCTAAACACTGGGGTTTTCTCAGCTACTGTAGGTATTAGGTTGCCGTTTCTTAAGCCCCCACACACTCTGGCTAGCTGGACAGACACCCCAAGACCTCCACCCCAGACTGCAATACAGATCAAAGAGGGTTAAAGCAAGAGTGATTACCCCCTACAATACTGATCTTTGCTACTCCTATATTCCACAGGCTAGGAGCTGAACCTGCAACCTGGCAGCTGTTCAGCATTTATGCAGTGGCTTCATGCTCCCAGGGAAAGAGGCTGACATGGATGTGCTCTCCCAACCAGTGCCAAAGTCCACTGGCATATACCTGTTGGTAATTCTGGAAACGGTGTTCTGGATTCCCTCCAGCCATGTGCTAGTCTTGCCACCCTGGGGCTCAAACCTCAGACTCAAGCCGGCCTGGGCTCAGCTCCCAGAGCACTGTACTGGCTTCTCCTTGCCAGGCTGCCAGGCTGTCCTCAATGGGAGGTAATCTTCCCTGTGTCATTTTCTGGGTTCTGGAACTCCGGAGGTTGTTCATAGTGCCCTTTTCTATGTTTTGGAAGTGATGTGGGCAGGAGCACTGGCAAAGTACTGTTTCTACTCCACCATCTTGGCTCCCCAAAATGATAATTTTTACATGTGAGCCTTTTTAAGTATGAGGATAGTTGAAGGGAATATATATCTGTATATACACATTTTATTGAAGGAAGGGCAGATTGTTGTAGAGGGTAGTTAGAAGCAAACACTTTTTTTAATAAAGAAATTGGGGTTAAGTAACTTGCTCAAGGTTACATGGCCAGTCACTATTTATGTGTGGGTGCTTATTTTCTGAGGCCAGATCCAATCCCTGGTTGTCCCAAATCCAGTGTCAGCACTCTCACTCACTGTGCCACCTAGCCACCCCGAGAAGCAAACACTTTTGCAAAGGGACAGCATCAAAGTAGAAAATAGAATAAATGGGCGGGGGTGGCAGGATAGGATGGAGGGAAATACAGTTATTCTTTAACAATATAACTACTATGCAAACGTTTTGCTGAACAACACAAGTACAACCTATATTGAATTGCTTGTCTTCCCAGTGGGGGTGCATGAGGAGGGAAGAATGGACAGAATCTGGAAATCAAACTTTTAAAAACAAATGCGAAAAATTGTTTTTTTTTTACATGCAACTGAGTAATGGAGTACTGGGGTATAAAAATCCATTCTGTCTTACTTGAAATTTAGGGGGCATGGGCAGCAATATAAGGGAGACCATATTGGGGAAAGATTATTCATTATGCTTGATATCTTGTAGTGGTTAGGGGAGAAAATTTGTAACTTAAAATCTTGTGGAAATGAATATTGAAAACTAAAAATACATAAAGGATTGTTTAAAAAGAGTCTTGAAGCTTGACATGTTTTTTTTTCAAGGGCAAGAAAATATTAACTTTGCATTTTCTATGCCAAATACAGCTCCAAATTCATCTGTTGGAAATAATCAGCATTTTAACATTGATGAAGCTTTTAATTGAGATGTTACCTCGATCTTATAACAGCTCCTATTGCTGGCTACTCCACCTCCCCCTTTTTACTTTTTTAAGACTGTACTGCAATTCAAACTTAATAACTTTGCTCCTGAAAAGGAGTTTAATTAAAAAAAAAACACATTATTTTTTTTTGCACACACACACACACACACACACACACACACGCACACACACAAATAGCCAACTCAGCATTTTACAATTTATATAATCAAAACATTCTAAAATCACGACAAATGTATGACTTATAAATATTATGGAGAAAGCCCCTGGCATATAAAGTAGTTTTCATTTTTGCTGTCTAATCTGCTAATGTGGAATTGAATAAAAACTGTAAGACCAGTTTACGGGTTTTGAATGTTTTTATTTTTATTTAAATTCTATTTGAGGTTGAAGCATATTAAAGCAAAAAAAAAAAAAAAGCTTACTTCTGACAGCTATTGGATCTGATCTTAACAGTGAGAAGTAACTTGCTCAATTTTTTTTTTCTGTCAGTCTACATTATTGAGCACCCGTTATGTGTTATACTACTTGCTGAGAAACATAAATGAAAGGTCATAGATTAAAAGTTGGAAAAAAATCTTAGAGGTTTTCAAGTCCAAAATTTCTCCCAAGGCCCATTCTCCATCTGAAGTAACTAAGATCCTAAAATGTTTTAAGTGATATACCCAAGGTCATACAAGAATTAAGCAGCAAAAGTAGTGTTCGAACCTAGTTCCATTGACAACATCTTTATCACCTTAATTTTCTGTCCTTTAAACAGCCTAAGTTTTAATTTCAAAATTAAATTAATTCTTCTAGCTATTAGATTTCCATTTATACATCTTCAAAACTAATATCTTTAAGGAACCCAAAAAGTTAATGTAGCACTCAAAAACGAATCATTTATTTCTGAGAGGCAGAATAAAACCTATACTACTTTCATAGTATGATTCAGTATTGGGCTAGTCAAGTGTATTCTTATGAACTGGCTATGTCAAATGAGAGAAAAAGATTTTATTTAAATAAAACAACCTAATTTCTAACCTTGATATTGGCATTCATTCTGGAAGACTTCTGTGACTTTCTTTTGTGAAAAGTGTCCCAGCAGAGCAACAGAGGGACAAGAGAAGGTATATGTCAACAAGTGTCATAATCGGTTTATTTAAAGTCAGCTGTCATCCAGAAGAGCCACAGGTAAAGATCCTATGCTGAGAAAATGTCTATTGAAAAGCAAAAAGTGAGCTATTAAAAAATGGACTCCTGTTCAGCATAGGATAATCAAATATTTCAAATGGATCTAGGAAGTGTTTAATGTGGCCATCCCTTCCATTGGTATAGAAAGTGAACTATTTGTATTCATCCTGTGCTTCTCTTGTCAATGTTCAATCACAAATTTGTCACAAGAATGTATACAATAGGGGCGGCTAGGTGGCGCAGTGAATAGAGCGCCGGCCCTGGAGTCAGAAGGACCTGAGTTCGGAGCCGACTTAATCCATACAAACAAAAACCTAGCCGTGTAACCTTGGGCAAGTTACTTAACCCCAATTGCCCTAGAGGGGCGGCTAGGTGGTGCAGTGAGTAAGAGAGCCAGCCTCGGAGTTGGTATGACCCGAGATCAGATCCGGCCTCAGAAAATGAGCACCCATGCATAAATAATGTCTAGCCATGTAACCTTGAGCAAGTTACTTAACCCCAATTGCTTTAAAAAAAAATGAAGAATGCATACAATATCTTGCAGCCCCCCTTTATCCTAAGCTGTATATATCATTATAATACATGGATGTCCACCTATTATCCCTCTCACCATGTGTCAAATCAACCTTCTTTTTTGGAATATATGAATTCCTGGTAAAACTTTTTATGCCATTTCTTTTTCCATGGTCCTTATTTTTTAAGTATTGCTTTTTCACTACATTCTGTATGATATATTCAAGTGCACACATTATTATAGATGTTGGATGGACAACTAATGAAACCATGGAGATAATTCATCAATCAATAAATTTTTGCATATATGAGGCTATGTGTATGTATGTGTGTACATGTATACATATATGCATACAGATGATGTAGATTTATACATACATTTAGATATAGATAGGTGACACAGTACATAGAATTCATGGTCTGGTGTCAGGAAGGCCTGAGTTCAAATTTGGACTCTGACACTTACTAGCTATATGGGCTAAAAAAATCAACTAACCCCTATTTTCCTCAGTTTCTTCATCTATAAAGTGAGAATAATAATATCACCTAACTCAGAGTCCTGTGAGTATCAAATGAAATAATAATGACAAAGAATTTAGTAGAATGCCTAGCATTTAATATGTACTAGGTAACTGTTATCTATTTCAGAGAACTAAACATATGTGTATATCCACACACACGCATATATGTATACATATATATGTATATATACATATATATATGTGTGTAAATATACACATATATATATGAATATATGAATGCACACATATGCAAACACAATATAGAGTATATATGTATTTCTTTACATATATGCCATATATACATACATATATAAATGTATATATAGAGAGAAGTAGATACCTAGATATGCAAACATCAATAAAGATGTGTGTGTGTATTTAGCTACATATCTGAACATACATAAATAGTGTGCTGGAACCAGTTGTTACCTCTCAAAAGACCCAATTGTTAAAGTTTAAGTGTGAACATTTGCAAATCTCAAGTTGTCAGATGCTACAAATCAAGAATGGACATTATTTTGTTGATTTCTAAACTTAAATGAGTGATAACAAAAATCTATTGCTTGCGAAGTTAAAGTCATTATATATTTCGAGGCCATGATTTCCACATATGTAACATGAAAGAGTTGAACTAGATTAAGTCTAAGGTAATTTCTAGGGGCAGTTAGGTAGCCCAGTGGATGCAGTGCTGGACCCGGAGTCAGGAAGATTCATCTTTCTAATTTCAAATCCAACCTCCAAAACTTAGTGACTCTGCAAGCCTGGGCAAATCACTTACCATTGTTTGCCTCAGTTTCTTCATCTATAAAATGAGCTGAAGAAGGAAATGGCAAAACACTCCAGTATTTTTGCAAAGAAATCTCCAAATAAGATAATAAAGTGTCTTACAAAACTGTAAAAATCACTAAACAACAAAAAGGTCCTTTGTAGCTCTATATTCATGCTATATTATTATTTTTTTCAAGTCACTTTCAAATTTGGAAAGAAGTTGCTATGTTTATTTTTTTTTAAGCTAAGTAAAGGAGAAGTGTCCTTATAGCTGCTTTTGCAAATAATGTTTCCCAATGTATGCCAAGAGAGAGAGAAGAATCATCACAGGTATCCACTCTTTCAGATATGACAATGTGCAAATTAGTTGGGATGAAGAATTTTAATAAAGTTTTATTTATGTGGCATCATTGGTCCTTTGTATGTGCTTCTCCTAATTCTAGGAGGACTGGGAATATCTGACCTTGATCAGAAGAAACTGGATTGAACTGGTTTCCCTATGTTTAGCTCTCTGGAAAGTGATGGCTCTATTTGGTGTTGACTGGGTCCACTACAAAGTTATAGTACATAATCTCAACCGCGTCCTAATTGCAGCACATAAATTCTCTGATTTTTCCCTAATTGTTTCACCATTGGGGTATGTGGTATGTTCAGGGAGGACTAGGACCTCTGGTGCCAGAGCTGTTAATCTACCTTTGGTGTCTACTTCCATCCATCTTTCACCTGTGACTCTATGAAAATGCAGCATAAGCAGTGGCCACACACCAATAAATGGTCTTGGCAGACAGTCTAAACCAGGTTGAGGGTAACCAAAAGGCCTCACACCTGCCAATGAGTTAATAGAGAGTGAGGCTGATGATTTTGCCAAATTCTGCTCACTTAAATCTGATTCATGCAACAAACATCGTCCCATGACATCATGGTCCTCTTGGAAAATAAAAGACTGAACAACAGCAATAACAATATTCACAATATAAACAATATTCCCACTATCATATAGAATCTAATCCAGATCATTTCATTCTACCTTCAAGCCTTAAAGTACAACATAGATTTCTAGCTTCTTTCTTTGATCATGGCTTTCAGGTAGTCCAATAATTTTTAAATTATCTCTCCTGGGTCTATTTTCAATGTCAGTGGTTTTCCCCATGAGATATTGCACATTGCCTTCATTCTTTCATTTGTTTGGTTCTGTTTAACAGCATCTTGATTTCTCATAAAGTCACTAACTTCCATTTGCTCAAGCCTAATTCTGAAGAAATGAATATCCTCAATGAGCTTTTCAGATTCTTTTTCCATCTGGTAAATAGCCTTTTTTAAGGCATTCTTCTCCTTATTACATTTTTGAGCCTCTTTGCCACTTGATTTAGTCTATTTTTTAAGGAATGAGGGAATGACAGGATGAAGTGAAGAGATCTTAATAGAGTAAAATCAGGTTTGTTTGCAGATATCAGGGGAAAATCAATGGATACAAATTGAAAATAAGAGAAAGAAAGGGAATGATCAAGTGGTCAGTTTCTTAGGTCTCTTGAAAAAAGTAATAAAGTTTATAAATTTGTATTGTGGATAAGGAAGAGAATGATGGTTTTAACAAACCAAGGTAGGAAGAGACCAATGTGTAGTAATACTCTATAAACAAATCAATCCCTGAATGCAATTTTGTTTCTGTCTTTGTGTTTGTGTGATCATGTGTGTGTGTGTGTGTGTGTGTGTGTGTGTGTGTGTGTGTGTGAGAGAGAGAGAGAGAGAGAGAGAGAGAGAGACAGAGACAGAGACAGAGACAGAGACAGAGAGACAGAGAGAGACAGAGAGAGAGAGAGAGAGAGAAAGGAAAACCTGGAGTACATTTAGCTCTGGTTTTCAGCTAAAATTGGAGATGGGACAAAGGTTTATTAAAATATCATTGAAATCGGAGCAACAACTCATTTTTGTTGTGCTCTATGGTTAACAATACTAGGGGAACTGGGTTAGAGAAAAATATAAATATAAGATGGTGTGAATATACTTACTTAGTTTACATTGACATTAAAAACTAGCTTAAAGATGAAGCCAGGGGAAGACATTAAGTGTGAGGCAAGAAGGACCTTGAAATGGATGGACTCTCTTTCCTCATTAAAGTAGGTTAGGTTTTAAAGGGGTGATAGAAAAGGAGGTTATGTAGGATTTCCAAGATGGGAAAATATTTGAATAGCTTCTGTGAAGAGTAATATAGATGGCCAATCAAGAAAAAGACAAATGGGTCCTATAGTACTGAGGATGCATTTGTGATTAGATAGCATATTTCTTGTGACTTCCTTCATCAATACTTGAGAAGAAATGAAGATGGGAAATGATAAAAGTAATATAACTCATGAAATTGACAATTTGATAAAGCAAATATAGGGAACATAGCTTTCTGGCATTGTGGGTAAAGGGGTAGTCTGAAAGTGAGAGATGAGGGAAGTGCACATTTATTCTTCCTCCTAGTTTAATATTTTGGTAGGAATTAGAGGAGCATTCAGCTTTGTTGAGGATAGCTGTGGGTTCAATGTCTTCTAGAGAGTTACAGGTCTAAGCTAATTTTAAGAAAATGAAATGAGAGTGAAGTGAAAAAATACATCATAAAGTAATGTTGTTAACATTAGAGTGAGGAAACTAAGGGGTAAGTAAAATAGAGAAAAAAGATTTTATATCTACATATGTGTGTGTGTGTGTGTGTGTGTGTGTGTGTGTATTTGTATTGTGGAGGGTCAAGACCAAAGTAAGGGATAAAAATGTTTTTGTCTCAGAACATATTCTGAAGCAAAGGGCTAACGGGAGTGGGAACTGGGCATCTGCTCCTAATAAGATGAAAAAATGACCAGTAAATTGTAATATTCATTTTCTACAATTCTGGGATGATTCAGCACATAATCAGAATATATTGTCATTGTTTCTAATTTGCCAAAAGCCAGGAATTTGTTTTTTTTTGGAGAACTCAGTGGCTAAGAAAGAATAAAGTGATAATGAGGTCTCTGTGAGTTGGACTTGGAAAAAAAAAAAAAAAGCACGCATCCTACTTATGTTCCAAGCCCATACTACAGCCTCATTGCAAGATATTAGGAGGTGACCTACACACGTATGTGATAACTTACACATGGCATTCAGTCCCTGATCTTGTGATTCTTTGGAAGAAAAAGTCTCTACACCCTCCCTCATATTAATATTTTAAATGTGTGTGGGATCTGAGGTAACTTTTTTTTTTTAATAGAGGGAAGGCAGGGCATTTGGGATTGAGTGAATTGCCCAAGATCACACTAGTGATCTTACTAGTGAGGCTAGTAAGTGTTAAATGTCTGTGACCAGATTTGAACTCAGCTCCTCCTGACTCCAGGACCGGAGCTCTATTCATAGCACCACCGAGTCGCCCCTGAGGTAACTTTCATTTTCCTTGATAACAGGTTATGGGTCTTTTGTTTGTTTTGTTTTGTTTTTGTTTTTTCTCTAGCATGTAGAGTTTGAAATCTGAGATGATTTAGAGTTCCCTTTGGACCAGGTGTTCTTTTTCCCCAGATGAGGAGAGGCTTTCAATATGTACTGTTTCTTTAATGGTTCTAATAATCCTTGGCCATTAACTAGGAATCCAGAAGTACAATTTCCCTGTTACTTTAAATTCAGATTTGGTATATGGGGAGATTCTTGTGCTTAATTTATTTATCAGATGGTCTTTTGAACCAAATTCAAAGCCTTTGGAGATGTGCTCATCTAGACCAAAGATAGAAATGTTGGTGAATAGAGGACATAGAAATGCAATATGGCAAAGTTCCTAGAACATAAACATTGAGGGAACTGGGCTCTATTCCCAGCTTTACCATTGATTTATTGAATATACTTGGGGACTAGTCATTTGACCTTTTCAATGACTTATTTCATCCATCTGCATAATACAAGTACTTATTCAGAAACCCAATCATGAGTATGGTCCCTATTGTTATTATTTTCCTAAGAAATGGGAATCCTTTTGACTCACCAAATATTGCTCCCTCTTCCCAAATTCAGGGATATTATTCTGATGTCATTTTCCAGCATTCAGTATCATCTTCTTACTTGCTGTTTTTATTGTATTTTGATGATGCCAATAATTATTATTAGTTGAGCTCAGCACACTATAATGATGAAAACTTATCTTAGAATCAAAAGACCCAAGACTCAAGGCTAGTTTTGATATATAAAATGAGGTATATAAAATATTTAAGCTTTTTATTGCTTTTTCCTCTTCATTTGAAACATGGGGATAATAATTCCTTCACCATTTCTCTAATGGGTCATTGTGAGGATTGAATGCTAATTTAATGTAAATAAAATATTTTCTATATCAAAGTACTATTAAATATTATCTGTGGTAGCTATTGTTATTATTATTGCTATTGTTCAGTAATTTTTCAGTTGTATCCAACTCTTTATGATGCCATATTTGTTTTCTTTTCTTTTTTTTTTATATTTGAAACATTTAATGTTATGACCTCACATTTCAGATCGATTTCCTTCCTCCCTTGTCACCCATTCCTTCTTGGGAGATAAGTAATTCAGTATATGTTGTACATGTTTAGCTATGCAAAACATTATCATAGTAGATATATTGTACAAGGCTGCTTATAATTCCCTCCCACTCATCCCACCCCCCACCTGGTCCATTCCCTACATGATCCTGTCCCTCTTCTATAGTGGGTACTTCCAACCTCTCCTCACCCCAAGGATGCCCTCCCATCCATCATCCCTCCTCTTCCCCCTATCCTGCTGCAGGTTGAGATATCCCATTTAGTATGTATTACATTTTCTCCCTGAACCAAATTCAATGTGAATGTGGTTTTGCCTTTTTAGCCTTCCTTATTCTCCCCCTCCTTTGCAACCACTTCCCCTTGCTTCTTCTACATGGGATAGTTTACCCTACCCTGTCTCTCCCCATCTCCTCTTGCCACTTTCCTCTCTCATCTCATAATTTCATCCCTTGAGTATTCTCCCTTCCCAACAAATTCAACCTATGCCCTCTATCCATATAACTGTAACCATATACACACACATTCACATATGTATCCATATGACCACACCCCCTTCTTCCATTATTTTCATAGTGAGAAAGATATCATCAGTCACTGTTATTGCTTTTCCATATAGGAATGTAAGTAGTTCAACTTTGATAAGTTCCTTTTGATTTCTTTTCCCTGGTTACCTTCTCAGGCATCTCTTGCTTCTTGCGTCTGGATGTCAAATTTTCTATTCAACTCTGGTTTTTTCCTCAAGAATGCTTGAAAGTCCTCTATTGCACTGAATGACCATATTTTCCCCTGAAACAAAATACTCAGTTTTGCTGGGTAGGTGACCCTTGGGTTCATTCCCAGTTCTTTTGCCCTCTGGAATATCATATTCCATGCCCTTCGATCCCTCAGTGTAGAAGCTGCCAGGTCCTGGGCTATTCTGATTGTGTTTCCACAATATTGAAATTGTTTCTTCCTGGCTGCTTGTAGTATTTTCTCCTTGATCTGGGGATTCTGGAACCTGGCTATAATATTTCTGGGAGTTTTCTTTTTGGGATCTTTTTCAGGAGGTGATCGGTGGATTCTTTCAACCTCTATTTTGCCCTCTGGATCTAAAACATCAGGGCAGTTTTCCTTGAGAATTTCTTGAAGGGTGATTTCTAGGTTCTTTCCTTGATCATGGCTTTCAGGTAGTCCAATAATTTTTAAATTGTCTCTCCTGGATCTATTCTCCAGGTCAGTGATTTTTCCCATGAGATATTTCACATTGCCTTCTAATCTTTCATTTGTTTGGATCTGCTTAACAGTATCTTGATTTCTCATAAAGTCATTAGCTTCCATTTGCTCCAGTCTAACTCTGAAGGAATGAATCTCCTCAGTGAACTTTTGAGATTCTTTTTCCATCTGGCAAATTCGACTTTTTAAGGCATTCTTCTCCTCATTGCCCTTTTGGGCCTCCTTAGCCATTTGAGTTAGTCTATTTTTTAAGGTGTTATTTTCTTCAGTCAGGCTGTTGACCCTCATTTCATACTTTTCCTGCATCCTTCTCATTTCTCTTTCTAATTTTTCCTCCACTTCTCTTATTTGATTTTTAAAGTCCTTCTTAAGGTCCTCTATGGCCTGCAACCCGCTCATGTTTTCCCCTGGGGCTTTTGGAGCAGGACTTCTGACCTCACAGTCCTTTTCCCGCTCTATGCCCCCAAAATAGGAGTCTAGGGTTGCATTTTTCTGTTTCCTTTGCCTTGGCATGTTGCCACTTAATTGCTTGACTTTTGGGCTTGTTGCCACACTATGGCTTTAAGGCCAGCTAGAGGAATTTTCGTCCCGAACGTGTGGGGGGCAACTTCCGTTTCTGGCAAGCTGTAAACCCACCCACAACTTCCACCCTAGATCACAATCCAGATCCAGGGAGGTTAAAGCAAGATCGATTACCCCCCAAGACTGATCGCTGGATCTCCCCACGATTTGTAGGCTGGGAGCCGGATCTGCCTCTGAAAACTACAAAATGGCGTGTCTCCTCAGCGGCTTCTAGCCCCCAGGGGAGGGAGCTGACGCATTCCCCAAATACAGGTCCCAAAGTCCATAAGACACTAACCTCTTACTTTGTCCTAGGCATGTCTATATTGATAATTCTGGAGTCGCCAGGGTTCCTGGTGTTCTGGGGTTCCTCCAGCTGGCTGTCGCCCTGGGGCTGAAACCTCGGCTCATGCGGACCTGGGCTCGGCTCCTCTGCTCTGTGCTCTGCGAGCTGCCAGGTCCCAGACCACTGCGCTCGTCCTTCCTGCATGGCTGCTGGGTTGTCCTCAGCGGGAGGTTAGCTTCTCTGTGTCGTTCTGTGGGTGCTGGGGCTCCAGAAGTTGTTCAGAGTCCCCTTTTACATAGTTTGAGGGGAATCTGGGGGCAGAGAGGCTTGGAAGAGCTGTTTCTACTCCGCCATCTTGGCTCCGCCCCCCATATTTGTTTTCTTGGCAAGAATCCTGAAGTCTTTTGTGACTTCCTTCTCCATATTATTTTACAAATGAGGAAAATGAGGCAAACAGGTTTAAATGACTTGCTCAGGGTCACATAACTAGCAAGTATCTGAGGTTGCATTTGAACTAAAGTCTTCCTGACTTCAGACTCAGTATTCTTGCCCATACTCTTATTATTAATAATTACCTAACTCAGGGACTTGAGAGAAATTTGTTTTGTAAACCTTAAACAGCACAGAAATGTGATTTCCTCTTCTTAACTATACAGTTAGTACTTATTGGACATAATTGCCTGTGATTATTGCAACTCTTTAGTCCTCTATTTCATGACTTTCAGAGGTTAATGAAAACATATTTATTTAAGTATATATTTGTGTTTTCAATGATTTAGGGTGAAGGTATGTGGGAAGAATCTTGCTATATAAAATAATTTAACTTTATATTCTCCCTAGTTTGCGGTTGGAATACCATAACTAGGTGGTCAGTCAACACATGCTTATTTAATGGATTTAGACATTGGGGTAAGTGTCTGTAAAGGATGTAAAGGATGGGTAAAAATATTCTTTGTCCTAATGAATAGAGTACATAGAGATAAAATGTACATAGAAGAAAATATAATATAAATACTAAGTTTATTGTAGGAAGGAAAATTTAAGCTGAGTCTTGAAAGTTAGAGAATATAAGTATCAGCTATCTTCCCAAAGAGAAAAAGAGAATTATAGGCCTAGGGAACAAGTAGTGAAACTCCACTAAGTCAGGATATAAGGTGTTATGTTTCAGAAACAGCAAGTGGGGTAGTAAAGGCATATTATGGAACATAGATGAAGGATTTTAAAGATTGTATTCCGTAATAGGGAGCCAGTGGAGTTTATTGTGTAGTGTAGTGACATTGTCAGCAATAAATTTGAGGAAAACCACTTTGGCTACTGAAAGAAGAATGGATTAGACTGTGAAGAGTATTGATTCAAGACCAATTAGAACATGCTTGTCATAGTCCAGGAGAAAGGTGATGAGGACGTATTCTAGAGTCGTGACTGTATGAATGAAAAGAAGGGGGCTTTTTACAAAAGACATAAAGGTAGAAACTACAAGATCTATGAACAGATTGAATATGTGGGGTAAGTAGTAGGGAAGAGAGAATGGAACAAGGAGGAAGGAAGTGAATAACCATGCATTAACCACCTGCTATGTATCAGATAATGTTCTAAGTGCTCTACAAATAGTATCCCATTTGATGCCCACAACAATAGTGGGAAGGAGGTGTTACTATTACTCTCATTTTACATCTGAAGAATTTGAAATAGACAGCAGTTAGGTAACTTACTCAGGATGGCAGAGCTCCTCCTTCTTCTTGTTCTTCTAATTCTTGTCCTCTCTCTCTCTCTCTCTCTCTCTCTCTCTCTCTCTCTCTCTCTCTCTCTCTCTCTCCTCTCTCTCTCTATATATAGATAGAGAGATAGATATAGATACAGATATAGATAGTCTGCCACCTAGCTGAAATGGAAAAAGATAAATGGGAACTGACAATGGGATTGTGAAGATGGGGAACATAGGAGGATGGTGATATTCTCAATATTAATAGAAACATTGTCAAAATGGAAGGCACAGAAAAAGAAAGTCAGTTATCTTTTGGGCATATTATTTTGAGATATTTATGATACATGCACTTACTCATGCCAAAAAAGTAGTTGTTGAAAGGTTGAGAGTGTTTAGGGCTGCATATATAGATCTAGGATTCATTGGCATAGAAATAATAATTGACATTTTGAGTGCAGATGAAATCACCAAGAGAAAGAATATAAAGGGAAAAGAGGACTTAGGACAAAGTTATAGAGTAAGATGGGGTGGGGAAAATCCTCAATGCCATATGTGGTCCATAAAGTCCTCAAGTTTAGTCCTTTGATTGAAACCAAACTTCGCAGAACAAATTCCATTAATAAAAAGATTTTTTTTCTGGAAAACTTGGACACAGTTAAGAAGCTTCACTCAATGGCCTAGAAGACCACTTGTGGCCTTGAGGTCACAGGGTCCCCCATTACTGGGCTAAGCGATATAATTCGAATCAATCACTATAAAGCATAAACAATATGTGAAATTGAGAAGATATTAATATTTTGAATATTGGGTGCAGTCAGATGATGCCATGATGTAAATATCTTGTTAATGACTGAAGAAATGGTACACATTTCTAGGCCTATATATAAAAATAACAGCCAGTCTAGCAGTGAACAAAGTCAATTAGTGAATCTGTCTAGTGGTAAAAGTTCCAGTTCAGAGCATTCTGGAGTTGGAGTCAGCCCTGAGAGAGAATCACTCTTGTGGGGGAAATAACACAGAGTTGACCAGGCTAGTCTAATTGTACTTTAAATGCAAGATGAGAATGAAGTGAAACATTTGTTGTCAAACTATCAACAAATAAAAGAAGCATTATCTAGCCATAGCAGGATAGAATATAGAATAACAATATTCATCAAGGACACTGTGTTGATACATCTAAATACAGCTCTCCTGTTACTTGTGATGTTCTGCCAAATACAAGGGAGCGATTAAGGATCCTGTGACTTTTTTTTTTCATTTTGGTGACTAGGCAGGTACATTTATGGCCTAAGTTTTTTAGTCTCTTGAGACAATTAATTCATGGGATGAGTTCAATATACTTTTAAGTTTATGCCTACTGTCTCTTGAGGACCTGTGTACCTCCAGACGTTTTAGAGGATTTTTTTAAACGAGTATTCTTGCTGTATCATTTTAGTTTATACCTTGGTTACAAACCTAATTTCATAGATGATTATTAATGAAGAGCACATCAGAGAGAGACCATGAACAAAAATACAGGGAATTTAATTTCTCGTGGTTAGTTATATGATTTTAAGATTATTAGAAATTGCTTTCCGGGGATATTACCAACATTGCAAGTGGAAGTTGGGGGATTATTACTTTGAGAGTGTGGGGGAGAAGATTCAAGACTAAGAATACAGTACTTCATATTCAGAAAGAAGAATGCTTCCTTTATCCTAATCTCATAGTACCTATACCTGCCTTTCCCCTTCTCAAATATAACCATAGTGTCTTGATTTTGTGCTATTATTTTTTTTTCCTTTAATGATTTATTAACATTTAGTTTACATCATTCATTTCAAGTATATTTTGAGTTACAAATTTTCTCCATGTTTTTCCCCTACACACTACCCTAAAATAACAATCCCACTGGATATCCCCTCCTCCAATCTGCTCTCTCTCATATCTTCCCCCATACCCTCTCCGACTTTAAAGTAGGGCATGGTGAATATCTATGATCCAGTGCCTGTATATCTTATTTCCCAGTTACATGTAAATAATATTAATAAAAGTACATATACGTGTATGTATGTATGTATATATTTTAAACATTTGATTTAAAAACTTCGAATTCCAGATTCATTCCCTTCCACCCTCATAGCCTACCCTTACTGGGAAGATAAGCAATGCAATATAGGTTGTATATATGTAGCTATGCAAAATATTTCAATAGTGGATATGTTTATGTTCCCCTCTCTCCTATCCCACCTCCCACTTATTCTATTCTCTACTTTTATCTTGTCCATTTTAAAAAGTGGGAGCTTCCAAATTCCCTCCCCTGAAGCCTGCCATCCCTTCCATCATTCCCTCTCTCATCCTGTTCTCCCAACTCTCCTGCAGGGCGAGATACCCTATTTAGTGTGTATGTCATTCCTTCCCTAAGCCAAATTCAATGAAAATAAGGTTCACCCATTCCCTTTTGCCTTCCTGTTGCTCCCCTCCATTTTAACCATTTTCCATTGCCTCTTCTATATGCAATAGTTGACTCCGTTCTTTCTCTCTCCATCTCCTTTAATTTTATTCCTCTCTCACCTCTTAATATTACCTTTTAAATATCATCCCTTCCTATTAAATTATTCCTGGGCCCTCTATCTATGTATGTCTATATCTATCCATGAACATAGATACACACATATAGACGTGATAGATAGACTGAGAGAAAGAGATTTCTATTCCCTTCAACTATTCTCATACTGAGAAAATTTCATCAGTTACAATTATCATTTTTCCTTGTAGGTATATAAATAGTTCAATTTTGATTAGTCCCTTATGATTTTTTTCCTTGTTTACATTTTCATGCTTCTCTTGCTTCTCATATCTGAATGTCAAATTTTCTATTCAGCTGCGTTTTTTTTTTTCATCAAGAATGCTTGAAAGTCATCTAATCCACCGAGTAATCATATTTTCCCCTAAAACTTGATACTCAGTTTTGCTGGGTGGGTGATTATTAGTTTTAATCCCAGATCCTTTGACCTCTGAAATATCATATTCCAAGATTTTTGATCCCTCAGAGTATAAGCTGCCAGATTCTGGGTTATCCTGATTGTGTCTCCACAACATTCAAACTATTTCTTCCTGACTGCTTGTAATATTTTCTCCTTGACCTGGAAATTCTGGAACCTGGGTATAATATTCCTAGGAGTGTTGTTTTTCTGATCTTTTTTCAGGAGGTGATTGGTAGATTGTTTCCACCTCTATTTTGCCCTCTGGTTATAAAACATAAAGGCAATTTTCCTTGAGAATTTATTGAAGTATGATTTCTAGGTTCTTTTTTTGATCATGGCTTTCAGGTCGTCTGATAATTTTTAAATTATCTCTACTGAATCTATTTTCCTGGTCAATGGTTTTTCCAGTGAGATATTTCACATTGTCTTCTATTTTTTTTTCATTTGTTTGGTTGTGTTTAATAGTATCTTGATTTCTCCCAAAGTCACTAGCTTCCATTTGCTCCTATCTAATTCTGAAGGACTGTTGCTCTTCAGTGTGCTTTTGAGATTTTTTTTTCCTGTCTGGCAAATTCGGCTTTTTAAGGCATTTGTCTCCTCGTTGCCCTTTTAAGCCTCTTTTGCCATTTGAGTTAGTCTATTTTAAAGGTGTTATTTTCTTTAATCAGGTTGTTGACTGTCTTTCCATACTTTTCTTTCATCATTCTCATTTCTCTTCCCAATTTTTCCTCCACTTCTCCTATGAGGTTTTCAAAATGCTTCTCAAGCTCCTCTATGGCCTGCAACCAATTCATATTTTTATTGGAAGCTTTTGGTGCAGGATTTATGACTTTGTTGTCTTCCTCCTGTTCCATGATTTGATCCTTTCTGTCCCCAAAGTAAGAGTGTAAAGTTGGATTGCTGTGCTTGCTTTGCTTCCTTTGCCTGGCCATGCTGCTACTCAATTACTTGACTTTTGGGCTTTTTGCCCCAGTAGGATGCTGCCAGCTTCATCCCAATTGCTGGAATTTTTTCAGCTGCCGAAAGTATTAGTTGGGTGCCCTCTATGAAGCCTTCATACCCTCTGGCAAGTTGTTCACCCCCCAGGACCTCAACCTTACACTGCAATCCAGATCCAAACAGGTTTAAGCAAGAGCAATTACCCCTCAGACTGTTCACTTTGTCCCCCTACAATCTGCAGGCGAGGAGCTGATGCAGCCATGTGTCTGGGGCTGCATGACCACTTCACCTCAGCTGCTTCTCACCATGGGGGAAAGCCTGACCACACTCCTAAACTACTAAATCCAAAAATATACACTGCACTGCCCTCTCACTTTGTCTTTAGCATCTATGTGTTGATATTTCTAGAAACCACCACAGCTGCTGGTGATCTGAAGTCTTTTCAGCTTGTGGCTGGTTAGGCCCACCCTGAGGCTAAAAGCTCTGCCTTGTCCAAGGCTTGGGTCAATTCCGAGAATATAGTGCTGACCACTTATTGCCGACCTGCCAGGCTGTCCTCAGTGGGAGGTTCACTTTTGTGTTTTATTTTGTCTCTTCTGTAGCTCTAAAGTCTGTTCAGAATCACCTTTTACATGAATTGGAGATGGTGGAAGTCTGAGCCCCATGGAAGCCATATTTCTAAGCTGCCATCTTGACTCTGCCATCTTTGTACTTGTTTATGCTCATTTTAATATTATTGATATATAATAATATAGTCCTAAACATGTGCATTAAAGATCCAATAAGTAACCTACTATATTGTCCTGAAAATATTATTAATGTGTTCATATATTATGGTCACCATTTATCTGGTTACCTTAACCTCTTCCCTGTTGATATGGTGTTTTGGTATTCGACTTGGGGATGCTCACCCTCCTGTTGCTGAGTAGCAGATTTTGTTGTGTTTTACCTCCTCAAGGACCAGTTCTCAATCCTCCTGAATTTCTAGTGATAAAATGTGCATAAAAAAATAATGGGACTTACCTGAGTGTGATGTTTAGACAAGATTATATACTTGTATAAATTATATACTATAATTATATGCTATATAATTATAATAAATATATATACTAATAAAAATGAATATACTAAATTATATACTATAATTATATATTAGAGAAGAATCTATCCTTTTATGTGAATTGGCTATTATTTAATTTTCTTTCTATCCTCTCTTGTTTTTGACTACTCCACTATTCTGGTGTCTGTTGTTTACCCTTTGGAAATTTCATAGCTACCGTACCAGTTATTGTCTACAATCACATTGTCATGTCATTGAATCAAACAAAATGTGATTATGTGGTGATTAGCTTAATGAAAAGCCTAAAATAGGATATTCATTGTATCTGATGCACATATAATCAATTAAAACATAAACCTAATCATAATATTTTTTTTAAATAAATTTATTAGTTTAGTTTCAGTTAACAAGATTCAATTCCATAGTTCCTTGATTTTCAAATTTCCTTTACTTCCCTCCCCCCTCCCCTCATGACATCATATAGTACAGTATAGGGTCTGCAAATGCATTCATATTAAACATTATTCCAATTACAAAGGCATATTGTACTAGGTGGGATGAAAGATGGTAAGGAAGAAGTAAAACCAAACAATGAGAAGAACAAGATCATTTAGTTTGCTTCCATCAGGATTCAGGCTCAGTTCTTTCTAGTTATATCTCTGGATGGCGCATTTCTCACTTTCTTGAGTCATTCAGGATTAACTTATATCACTGCATTGCTGAAAAGAGTCCAGTCTGTCATAGTTGGTCGTCACAGATATGGTATGTCTGTGATTGTATACAAATTTCTTCTGATTCTACTCTTCTCGCTCAGCATCAGTTTGTATAAGTCTCTCCAGGTAATTATGAAATCCGTCACCTCCTCGTTTCTTATAGCACAATAAAATTCCATTACATTCATATACCACAACTTGTTTAGCCATTCCCCAATTGATGGGCACCCCTTTAGTTTCCAATTCTTTGCAACCACAAAAAGGGCTGCTAAAAATATTTTTGTACATATGGTTCTTCCTCCCACTACTATGATCTCTTTGGGATATAACCCTAGGAGTGGTATGGCTGGGTCAAAGGGTATGAAATTATTTATAATCCTTTGGGCATAATTCCAGATTGCTCTCCAGAATGGTTGAATAAGTTCACAACTCCACCAGCAATGTATTAGCGTTCCAATTTGCCCACATCCTCTCCAGCATTTGTCACTTTCTTGTTTTGTCATCTTAGCCAATCTGACTGGAGAGATGTGGTATCTCAGAGTTGTTTTGATTTGCATTTCTCTAATTAATAGTGATTTAGAGCATTTCTTCATATGCTTATAGATATCTTTAATTTCTTTCTCTGAAAACTTCCTATTCATATCCTTTGACCATTTCTCAATTGGGGAATGACTTGTATTCATATAGATTTGGCTCAATTCTCTATAAATTTTAGAAATGAGTCCTTTATCAGAGACACAGGTTGTAAAAATTCTTTCCCAATTTCCCACCTCCCTCTTGATCTTGGTTACATTGGCTTTGTTTGTGCAGAAGCTTTTCAATTTAATGTAATCAAAATTATCCATTTTGCATTTTATAATGCTCTCTAATTCTTGTTTGGTCCTAAAATCTTCCCCTCTCCACAGATCTGTCAGGTAAACTATTCCTTGCTTTCCCAAATTGCTTACAGTATCATCCTTTACACCTAGATCATGCACCCATTTAGACTTGATTTTGGTATATGGTGTTAGATAGTGATCTATGCCCAGTTTCTGCCATACTGTATTCCAGTTTTCCCAGCAGTTTTTGTCAAATAGTGCATTCTTGTCCCAAAAACTGGGGTCTTTGGGTTTATCGAACAATAGATTGCTATATTCATTAACTGCTGGGTCTCCTGCACCTAATCTATTCCATTGATCCACTACTCTACACCTCTGCCAGTACCAAGCAGTTTTGATGACTGCTGCTGTATAATACAGATTAAGATCTGGCATAGCTAGTCCACCTTCCTAGCATTTCTTTTCATTAATTCCCTTGATATTCTAGACCGTTTGTTTTTCCAAATAAATTTTGTTATTATTTTGTCTAACTCTACAAAGTAGATTTTTGGTAGATTGATTGGAATGGCACTAAATATATAATTTAGTTTGGGTAAAATTGTCATTTTTATTATATTAGCTCGACCCAGCCACGAGCAATTGATATTTTTCCAACTATTTAGATCTGTTTTTATTTGTGTGAGAAGTGTTTTGTAGTTTTGATCATATAGATTCTGGGTTTGTTTTGGCAAGTAGATTCCCAAATATTTTATAATGTCTACAGTGACTTTAAATGGGATTTCTCTTTCTATCTCTTGCTGTTGAGTTTTATTAGAGATGTACAGGAATGCTGAGGATTTATGTGGGTTTATTTTATATCCTGCAACTTTGCCAAATTTATTTATTGTCTCAAGTAATTTTTTACTTGATTCTCTAGGATTCTCTAAGTATATCATCATATCATCTGCAAAGAGTGACAGCTTGGTCACTTCTTTGCCTAATTTGATTCCTTTGATTTCTTTTTCTTCTCTAATTGCTACTGCTAATGTTTCTAGTACCAGATTGAATAAGAGGGGTGATAGTGGACACCCTTGTTTCACTCCTGATCTTATTGGAAAGGCTTCTAGTTTATCCCCATTGCATATAATACTTGCTGATGGTTTTAGATAGATGCTAGCAACTATTTTAAGGAAGGCTCCATTTATTCCTATACTTTCTAGTGTTTTTAATAGGAATGGATGTTGTACTTTGTCAAAAGCCTTTTCTGCATCTATTGAGATGATCATGTGGTTTTTGCTAGTTTTGTTGTTGATATGCTCAATTATATTGATGGTTTTCCTAATATTAAACCATCCTTGCATTCCTGGAATGAATCCTACCTGATCAGGGTGTATTATTTTTGTGATAAGTTGTTGGAGTCTTTTGGCTAATATTTTATTTAGAATTTTTGCGTCTAAATTCATGAGGGAGATTGGTCTATAATTTTCTTTCTCTGTTTTATCTCTTCCTGATTTAGGAATCAGTACCATATTTGTGTCATAGAAAGAGTTTGGTAGGACTCCTTCTTCACTAATTTTCCCAAATAGTTTGTAGAGTATTGGAATCAATTGTTCTTTAAATGTTTGATAGAATTCACTAGTGAACCCATCTGGCCCTGGAGATTTTTTCCTAGGGAGTTCATTGATGGCTTGTTTGATTTCTTTTTCTGAGATGGGGTTATTTAGGTAATTCACTTCCTCTTCAGTTAATCTGGGCAATTTGTGATTTTGTAAATATTCATCCATTTCACTAAGATTGTCATATTTATGTGCATACAATTGGGAAAAATAATTCCTCATTATTTTTTTGATTTCCTCTTCATTGGAGGTAGATTCACCCTTTTTATTTTTGATACTCATAATTTGGTTTTCTTCTTTCTTTTTTTTTATCATATTGACTAAGGGTCTATCAATTTTGTTGATTTTTTCATAAAACCAGCTCTTGGTTTTATTTATTAATTCAATGGTTTTCTTAATTTCAATTTTATTAATCTCACCTTTGGTTTTCAGTATTTCTAATTTAGTACTAAATTGGGGATTTTCAATTTGTTCTTTTTCTAGCTTTTTCAATTGCATGTCCAATTCACTGACCTCCCTTCTCTCTGCTTTAATTAAGTATGCACTCAGGGATATAAAACTTCCCCTGAGAACTGCCTTTAGTGCATCCCACAAATTTTGGTATGTTGTTTCATTATTATCATTCTCTTGAATGAAATTATTGATTGTTTCTATAATTTCTTCTTTGACCCACCAATTTTTTAGGATTAAATTGTTTAGTTTCCAATTAGTTTTTAGTCTATCTTTCCATGGCCCTTTATTGCATATAATTTTTATTGCATCATGATCTGAGAATGATGCGCTTACTATTTCTGCCTTTCTGCACTGGATTGTGAGGTTTTTATGCCCTAGTACATGGTCTATTTTTGAGTATGTACCATGCACTGCTGAGAAGAAAGTAAATTCCTTTTTATCCCCATTCAGTTTTCTCCAGAGATCCATCATATCTAGTCTCTCTAAGATTCTATTCACCTCCTTAACTTCTTTCTTGTTTATTTTGAGGTTAGATTTATCGAGTTCAGAGAGGGGGAGATTAAGGTCCCCCACTAGTATAGTTTTGCTATCTATTTCTTCCTCTAATTCCTTTAACTTCTCCTCTAGGAATTTGGATGCTATACCACTTGGTGCATATATATTAAGTAGTGATATTGCTTCATTCTCAATGGTGCCTTTTAGTAGGATATAGTTTCCTTCCTTATCTCTTTTAATTAGATCTATTTTTGCTTTTGCTTTATCTGAGATAAGTATTGCTACCCCTGCTTTTTTTACTTTAGCTGAGGCATAATAAATTTTACTCCAACCTTTTACCTTTACCCTGTGGGTATCCCTTTGTTTCAAATGTGTTTCTTGAAGACAGCATATTGTAGGATTATGGTTTTTAATCCATTCTGCTATCCGCCTCTGTTTTATGGGAGAGTTCATCCCATTCACATTCACAGTAATGATGACTATCTGTCTCTTCCCTTCCATCCTATTCCCTCCCCTGTTTATGTTTTTGTTTCTTCCTTCTCCCTTCCCCTCCTTGAAGTTTTCCCTTTTGACTGCCCCCTCCCTCAGTGTTCCCACCCAGTGACCCCCCTTCTTAACCTACCCTCTCCCCTTACTACTATTTCCCTCCCTTATAATCCCTCCCTTTAGTCTTCTCCTTTTCACCCCCCCCTTACCCTCCCACTATCTATAGGACACAACAAATTTTTATACTTATCAGAGTAAATTACTCCCCGTTTGATTCCAAACCAATGAGAGTAAATTTCAAACAATGCTCCTCTCCCTCCCTCCAATTCCTCTATTTAATGAATTTATGTGTCTATTCACGTTAGATTCTTAAACTTCACTGATTAATTTGATCCTTCTTTGAACCAGAACCAGTGAGAATAGTGTTTAAATGATGTTCCTCTCCCTCTTACTTTCCCTTCTTCTATAGTGTGTTTTGATGCCTCTTCAGATGGCATATTTTACCTTTTCCTAGCTCATCCTTTCCTTTTTCCCATTACAGTACCATTGATCCCCTTAATAGTCTTTTTTTTTTTTTAGACTCCATGTTAGTGCATTCATACCCACACCCTCTAAGTATAACCCTTTTGCAGGTCATGATAATCATAGAGATTTCAAATATTGACAGTTATCAGCTCCACATATAGGGATGTGAACATTTTGCTCTTGTTGCATCCCAGGTAATGAGCTTGTGTTTGTGGGTGTGGGTATGTGCACTTCTGCATGTGTGAGTCTATGTTACCCTTGTTTACCTTTTTATGTTCTTCTGGAGTCTTGTAATTGGAGATCAAATTTTCCATTGAGCTCTGGCTTTTTCATTAGGAAAGTCTGGAAGTCCCTTACTTCATTAAATGTCCATCTCCTTGCCTGAAAGATTATGCTCAGTTTTGCCGGGTAGTTAATCCTTGGTTGTAGTCCTAGCTCTCTTGCCCTACGAAATATCAAATTCCAGTCCCTCTGCTCTTTTAATGTAGAAGCTGCTAGGTCCTGTGTGATCCTAACTGTAGTTCCTCGATATTTGAATTGTTTCTTTTTGGCTGCTTGTAGAATTTTTTCTTTAATCTTATAATTCTGGAATTTGGCTACTATATTTCTTGGAGTTTTCAGTTTGGGATCTCTTTCAGGAGGAGTCCGGTGAATTCTATCAATAGCTATTTTATCTTCTGATTCCAGGACCTCAGGACAGTTTTCTTTGACAATCTCTTGGAGGATGTTGTCTAGACTGCTTTTCTCATTGTGGCTTTCTGGTAGACCAATAATTCTTAGGTTGTCTCTCCTGGATCTGTTCTCTAGGTCAGTTATTTTTCCCAGTGAGATATTTTACATTTTCTTGCAATTTTTCGATCATCTTGTTTTTTTCGATTGACTCCTGCTGCATCATAGAGTTCTGAGTTTCAGTTTGGTTGTATCTAATTTTTAGTGAATTATGGTCTTCAGTAAGTTTTTGAAGTTCCTTTTTTAGGGAGGTATTTTCTTTTTCCAAGTTGGTCATTGCCTCCCTGATTTGGTCTTTAAAATTTTTCTTAAGCTCCTCCAGGAATGCTATTTGGGCTTGAGACCAGATCATGTTTCCTTCTGTGGTCTCTGGTGTGGGCAGAGAGTCTATATTGTCCTGTGTGTTTTGTTGTTCTTGCCCTGCATAGTATGCTCGAATAGACTTTCTTGCCTTCCCCTTCTCCTTTTCAGCTTCCTTCCTTCCCATTGTGACTTCCTGTTTCTTAGTGTCTCAGGCTATGAGTTTGGGGCCTGATGCTTGACTTTGAATACCTCTGGGTGGCTAGTTTATGGCTAAGTCAGGGAAGTCAGTGAGGAATGTAGATGTGTAGGTGGGGATGAGTCTGACCACTTCAGATTTCTGCTTCTATACCCCTGGGCTATAAGTAGGCTTTTGTTGGTGAGGTGAGGTGGGGCTAGTTGGGTCCCCTCCCTCTCTTCTCTTCAGATTCCTGGCTGTCTCAGTTACACCCTTTCTTGGAGATTCTCAAGCCTGAGGCTATTTCCATTAACTTGGGATTTCAATCTGGGTGGGAGACTTATCTTTGGGTTTTCTGCTTCATGAAGGAGGGATGGGAGGATCGGAGCAGCTAGAATTTACTTTGCCATTCCAGCCCCTGTATCATACAGGCAGGCAGTTTCTAAATTTCCAGGCTGGGGGCTGAATGCAGCCTGAGAAGCCACTCTCTCCACTGGGGGCCCGACTCTCCTACCTGGCTCCAATGATCCGTTCCCTCTGCCAGATGATTGCGATTCGTCCTTGGTAAGTCTGCAGGCTGGGGCTTTTTCTCTCTCTGGTGTATTCTGCTTGCCTGCTCTTAGGTCTGAGCTGTGCAGACCCCACGCGCTCTGCGCTTGACCTGTGCGGACACTGTGGGCAACCTCCTGGGCTGGATTCTGCCACACTCTGTCTTCCACTGGGCTTCGTCACTCCGGAATCTGCTCAGATTTACCCTTTTGGACTTAGTGACAGAGGAGCTCAGCCCCTAATCATAATATTAATTGAAATGTACTTTGATAAAGAGAAGCCATTGTGAATAGCTTTGTAATTTTAATCATTAGCATGGAGTATGTTTGTATAGCCCCATACATTGTATCTTGTGACTCACTGACAACAAATGATAATCACTAAGTATTTCTTAGCACATATCATGTATTCAGAAATATTTAGAAAATTAAAATATACTGAAGTTATATAAACTGTGTATTTCCATCAAGGAATTACGTTAGATATTTATTAGATGAACAAATTTATTATTATAATTTTGGAGATGAGATGGATACAGAGTTAACAATGACATCAGGTAATCTCTGAAATTATTTCAGTAAGCAACTATACCCTCATTCAGAGACACCGCTCACAATTCAAGATGAGAGGTACTGCTTCAGTAGAGGATGATCATGTAGGGAACTAGATGTAAAAACATACATAACATCCAACCACTGATGTTTTATATTTAGCAGAGAGGTGACATACTGAAAACAGTTTTTTTAGAAAGTTTAGGTGATTCTTCATTCCCAAAGGCTTTACTAGCAAAGCACAATATATCAGATGTTGGACCAAATTAAAAGGTTTCATATATGGATTGGTAAAATAAGTGTCTGTTGCCCAGCATCCAACATATTTTAGTTTAGATAGGCTGTTCAACAAAAAAATATTTTACCAAATATAAATTTTTTTCTTGACCACAACAACACATGAAAGACTTGAAATTTAGATAAGAAAAGGTTCTGATTAATGTTATCTGATGGAATGTCTACTCTGATGAAATCATAGACCTCATAATGAATTGAATTGTCTAGCAGCAGTATGCATAATGAATTGGGCAAGTTTGGACAGTACATAGTTGCCACTTATAGTGGCATGATATATATGGCACACTAATTTAAGGCTAAAGTAATGAGTATTTGAAAAAAGTGTTGGCAGAGAAGGGATACAATTTTGTTAAAAGAACTTTTAAAACAAAATGGAAAATCACTTGGTGGCTAATAGTATAAAGAGTGTTATTAAATAAAAGAGTGGACTTCTGGGAGTCAAAGGGCAGAGTAAGTAGCAAATCACTGTCACTATCCCATATTGACCTCTGAACAACCAGAAAAATAGCACCTCAGCAAAAATCCTGGAACAGTGTAGCTAGTGGAAAGAGTTGAGGAATATTTTAGTCCAGAAATGTTGGAGGATCTGCAAAAAAAAAAAATGTTTATTTCACTTCGTAAAAGGGGAGCATCTTCCAAGATAGGAAGCATCCCAGCAAGCCAGCAAGTAGCCTCATTGCAGCAAACCAGCAGGAGATCCCAGGCTCCATTATGGTGAAACAGGCAAACACCAACACCAGGAACCCATGGAAGCTCAAAATGCAAACTAAAAAGAAGACAATATCATCAATATGCTTACACCTGAAGCCTCAAAGTGGAATAGGAATCATTCTTAAGCCCAAAAAGTTTTCTTGGAAGAATTCAAGAAATGAATTAAAATTCAAATAAGAGAGGTAGAAGGACAATTAGGGAAAGAAATGAAAGGCATGCAAGTGAGAGGCAACAGCTTGGAAAAGGAAGGAAAATAAACAAATGAAGAAAACAATTCCTTGAGAAGGACTATTAGATGGCTGAATGGAAGGAGTAACGTTTCTAAGCTCCTCTGAGAATCCCATCACTAAACTTTAAAAAGTGTATATGAACAGATTTTAGAGTGTCAGAATACACTGGGAGATGGAGGGTGGCAGATTCCAGCCCAGGAAAGTACCCACTTGGGTCTGGGCAGGGGGAGTATGGAGCACACAGGGGCTGCACCATCCCAGACTACAGAGCAGACTACTGCAGAGAAAGAAGTCACGACAGCTAGCAGACTCACCCCAAGGAGGACATGCAGACATCTCACCAGCGTCTCACCAAGGGACAGGAGAATCCTTTGGAACTAGGTAAGAGAAAGTGCAGGGCCCACAGCAGAAACAGTAGCTTCTCATGTGACTATCAGCCCACAGCTTGGAAGTTTAAAAATCACCTGCCTGATTTTCTGGGGGCCAGGATGGCAAAGTAAAAATCTAACTGCTCTGATTACCCCTCCCAGACCTAGAAAACCCAGAGATAAATGTCCCACCCAGAGTAAAATTCTGAAATACTGGAAATAGCCTCAGGCTTGGTAGCCACAGAGCAAAGGTGCAACAGAGGCAGTAAGGAGTCTGATGTGAAGGGTGGGAGGAGTCCCAACAAGCTACACCTCACCTGAACAGCTAGAGCTCCCAAAGCCCAGAGGTTAGAGACAGCAAGAGCTAACAACACAAGCCAGGTAGACCTCAGGGGTGCTAGGGTAATCTGAAGACAGCAGTGAATCCAGCCACCACCTGGTGAGCCTGCGTGAGCTGTAGCACAGGGAATAGAGGCAGGAATCTAAATTGGCCAGAACACTCCTCCCCCACAGGTAGCTGTGTGAGCCTCAGGGTAACTCAGGGGAAACACTGAGTATCCTGGCCTTGGCCTCAGTCTACACACCCAGAGGCTACAGCACAAGAAGTCAAATTCCAGGCCCTTAGCTCCCAACCTGAGAAATTAGGAAATAAAAAATTACAATGCTAAGGAAGGAAGCTGAGAAGAAGGGAGAGGCAAGAAAATTGATCAAAGCTTATTATAATGAGCAAGAACAACCAAATGCAGAGGACAACATGGACTCTATACTCACACCTGCGACCACAGAAGGAAATATGACCTGGTCTCAAACGAAAAAGCATTCTTGGAGGAGCTCAAGAAAGATTTAAAACCCAAATTAGAGAGGTAGAAGATAAATTTAAATCTACAGTGACCAAATTGGAAAAAAAAAATAAAAGCCTCACTGAAGAAAACAAATCATTAAAAAGTAAAACTTGTGACCTAACTGAAGAAAATACCACCTTAAAAAAAAGGGCCTTCAAAAACTAACCTAAGAAAATAATTCACTAAAAATTGGAATCAGTCAACTCAAAGTTCAAGACTCTAAGATGCACCAAGAGTCAATCATGGAAAACATGAAGATTGAAAAATTAGAAGAAAGCATAAAATATCTCACTGGAAAAACAACTAAACTGGAGAACAGATCCCGGAGATATAAATTAAGAATTATTTTTTCTACCAGAAAGCCATGATTTAAAATGCAGCCTGGACAACATCCTCCAAGAGACTGTGAAAGAAAACTGACCTGAAGTCCTAGAATCAGAAGGTAAAATATTTATTGAAAGAATTCACTGCATTTCTTCTGAAAGAGATCCCAAATTGAAACTCCAAGTAGCCAAATTCCATAATTACAGAGCTAAGGGGAAAATACTGCAAGCAGCAAAAAGGAAAAAAATCACATTATCATGGAACTACAGTCAGGATTACACAGGACCTAACAGCCTCTACATTAAAACATCACAGAGATTGGAATTTGATATTTCATAAGACAAAATAGCTAGGACTGAAACCAAAGACCAACTACTGGCAAAACTGGGCAAAATCTTTCAGGCAAAGAGAAGGAAATTTAATGAAATATGGGACTTCCAGATGTTCCTGATGAAAAAACCAGAGCTCATTGGAAAATTTGATCTCCAATTACAAGACTCAAGAAATACATAAAAAAGTAAACAAGGAAAAAACACATGCACACTCATGCACACATGCACATAACTTGGGATGCAATAAAAACAAACTGTTCACTTCCCTGTATGAGAAGCTGATACCTGTCAATGTGGAAATTTAAATGGTTATCACAACATTTAAAAGGTATATACATAGATAAAGGGTGTGGGTATTATGGGGTCCTTGTGATGTATATATGTTTGTAGTATCAATCTGTAACATCAGTTTGTAAATGAGGTGCTTTGGGATTTATGTCTGTAAAATCAATTTGTAAAAGCAGTCTGTAAGATCACATTTCCACCCCCCACCCCCCCCACCCCCGCCGGCCTCAGAGCATTGACTCTGCCCCTTCCCCTTTCCAGCACTCTGCCCAGAAAAAACTCATGACCTGTTTATCTCTGCTTGAAACAATAAGTTATGTAAATGTTATCTCCCTTAGTTAGAGTGGCCAGCCCCACCATAAATTCTTCAATACCTTATCTATAGGGTAACTCCTTAGTCAATTATATACCCACACTGTCTCTGATGACCTTGGTGGGAGGCAGACTGGGCACTCTTTAGTGAAGTGTCAGGCCTAAAACCATACCTACAGCTAGCCCTGCTTGAGCTATTTCCTAGTGAATCATGGGCAATTCACCTGCGCAGTTGATATTAAAAGTGTGTGGTCCTTTGAGCACTGATCACTCCTTAACTCCTCCCTGATCCCACCCTTACTCACCTAGTTAGCATAATTGACACCTTAAAACTATGCCTGCAGCCTCTGCGAGTTTGCAGGTTCCATAAGAATCTAGCCCTCTGTTCTCTACAGCATAACAATAAACTTTACAATTTTGGCTTCAAAGTTTGCTTGAGCCTGGTGAATTCCTTCCAGATTGGATGCCAGGGAGGCATCCCTGGCAGAACCACTTACCCTCACCCCCCCCCCCCCTTATCAGCCTTCCCTCATCAGGTATAAATGAACTAATCTGACGATTAAGAAAAACCTTATTAAGCACTTCAAAGGGACAGTAAAGAGATATAAGGAAAGGATGAGGCAGAAAAAAGGTAAATTATGCCATACAAAAAGGCATAAAGACTTACTGTAGTAGAGGGGAAGGAGATAGGGAGATGAACATTATTTGAACATTATTCTCTTTGGTTCTGGTTCAAAGAGGGATCAACATAGTCCATTAAGTTGAAGATTCTAATGTGAAAATTTACAAAAAAAAACTAATTATAATAGTGGGAAAGTAGGGAAGGAGAGGAGCACTATATGAAATTCACTCTCATTGGTTTGGGGTCAAAGAAGGAATGATATATTATGATAAGTATAAAATTTCATTGTGTCCAATAGGCAGTAGGAGGAGTAAGGGAGGGATAAGAAGAGAAGATTAGGAGGGAGGGAAATAATAGCAAGAGTATAGGGTAGGTAAAGAAGGGGGTTGTCACAGTGAGGGAATACTGAGGGAGGCAATGGGCAAAAGGAAAACCCTCAAGGAGGGGAAGGGAGAAGGAAGAAACAAAAATAAAAACAGTGGAGGGAATAGGACAGAGGGAAAGAGACAGATAGTAATCACTACTGTGAATATGGATAGGATGAACTCTTCCATAAAATGGAGGTGAGTGGCAGAATGGACTAAAAAGAACAATGCTAAAATAACAAGGGGATATGCACAGGGTAAAGGATAAAGGGCTGGAGTAGATTAGAAGTATATTATGCTTCAGCTAAAATAAAAAAATAAAATCAGGGGTACCAATCCTTATCTCAGATAAATCAAAAGCAAAAACTGATCTAATTAAAAGAGATAAGCAAGGAAACTATATCCTGCTAAAAGGCACTATTGAGAATGAAGCAATATCATTACTTAATGCACCAAGTGGTATAACATCCAAATTCCTCACGTAGAAGTTAATGGAATTAGAGGAAGAAATAAATAGCAAAACTGTACTAGTGGGGGACCTTAATCTCCCCCTGTCTGAACTTGATGAATCTAATCTCAGAATAAAAAAAGAAAGAAGTTAAGGAGGGGAATAGAATGCTAGAGAGAGTAGATATGGTAGATCTCTGGAGAAAACTGAATGGGATTAAAAAGGAATATACCATCTTCTCTGCAGCACATGGCACATACACAAAAATCGTATGGGAACTAGGGCATAAAAACCCCACAATTCAGTGTAGAAAAGCAGACATATTAAATGCATCATTCTCAGACCGTCATGCAATAAAAGTGGTATGCAATAAAGGGCCATGGAAAGATAGACTAAAAACTAACTGGAAACTGAACAATTTAATCCTAAGGGGTCCAAAAAGAAATTATAGAAACAATCAGTAACTTCATTCAAGAGAAGGACAAAAATGAGATAACATATCAAATTTATGGGATGCATAAAAGGCAGTTCTTAGGGGAAGTTTTATAACCCTGCATGCATACATGAATAAATTAGAGAAAAGGGAGGTCCATGGCATGAAATTGAAAAAGCTAGAAAGAGAACAAATTGAAAATCCACAATTAAATACTAAATTAGAAATAATGAAAACCAAAGGAGAGATTAAAAACATTGAAATTAAGAAAAATATTGAATTAAAAATACAACTAATCTGGGTTTTATGAAAAAAAAAACAATAAAATTGATAGACTCTTAGTCAATATGATAGAAGATTTTAAATCTTTAAATTCCAGATTCTTTTCCTTCCTCCTTTGACATGCACCCTTTGTGGAAAGACAAGCAGTTCAATACAGGTTTTATATGTGTAGCTATGTAAAACATTTACACAGTGCATATATTGTGAAAGACTTATTAGCCTCCATCCTATCCTGCCCCCAATTGTGCTGCTCTCTTCTTTGTCCTGTTCCTTTAAAAAAGTGTTTTCCCCAGAGTCTTGTCCAAGATGGCGGAGTAGAAACAGCTCATCCAAGCCACTCTGCCCCCATATTCCCCCCAAACTATGTAAAAGGGGACTCTGAACAACTTCTAGAGCCCTAGCACCCACAGAATGACAGAGAGAAGCTAACCTCCTGCTGAGGACAGCCCAGCAGCCCTGCAGGAAGGACCAGCGCAACACTCTGGGAGCTGGCAGCATGCAGGGTGTGGGGAGCTGAGCCGAGCCAAGCCCACGGCCTCATGAGCCAAGGTTTTAGCCCCAGGGCGGCAGGGCCAGCAGTCAGCTGGAGAGAACCCAGAACACCAACAGCTGTGGCGATTCTAGAATTATCAACATAGACATGCCTAGGACAAAGTAAGAGGTTAGTGTCCTAGGGACTTTGGGACCAGTATTTGGGGAATGCATCGGCTCCCTCCCCTAGGGGCTAGAAGCCACTGAGGAGACATGCCATTTAGTAGTTTTCAGAGGCAGCTCCAGCTCCTGGCCTGAGAATTGTAGGGAGATCCAGTGATCTGTTTCGGGGTGTTGTAGCTCTGGCTTTAACGTCCCTGGATCTGGATTGTGATCTAAGATGGAAGTCGTGGGTGGGTTTACAGCTTGCCAGAAACAGAAGTTGCCCCCAATACTTTCGGGACGAAAATTCCTCTATCTGGCCTTAAAGCCATAGTGTGGCAACAAGCACAAAAGTCAAGTAATTAAGTGGCAATATGCCAAGGCAAAAGAAACAGAAACATGCAACCCTAGACTACTATTTTTGGGGCATAGAGCGGGAAAAGGACTGTGAGGTCAGATGTCCTGCTCCAAAAGCCCCAGGGGAAAACATGAGCAGGGTGCAGGCCATAGAGGACCTTTAGAAGGACTTTAAAAATCAAATAAGAGAAGTGGAGGAAAAATTGGAAAGAGAAATGAGAAGGATGCAGGAAAAGTATGAAATAAGGGTCAACAGCCTGACTGTGGAAAACAACACCTTAAAAAATAGACTAACTCAAATGGCAAAGGAGGCCCCAAAGGGCAATGAGGAGAAGAATGCCTTAAAAAGTCGAATTTGCCAGATGGAAAAAGAATCTCAAAAGTTCACTGAGGAGATTCATTCCTTCAGAGGTAGACTGGAGCAAATGGAAGCTAATGACATTATGAGAAATCAAGATGCTGTTAAGCAGATCCAAACAAATGAAGAGTAGAAAGCAATGTGAAATATCTCATGGGAAAAACCACTGACCTGGAAAATAGATCCAGGAGAGACACTTTAAAAAGTATTGGACTACCTGAAAGCCATGATCAAAGAAAGAACCTAGAAATCACCCTTCAAGAAATTCTCAAAGAAAATTGCCCTGATGTTTTAGATCCAGAGGGCAAAATAGAGGTTGAAAGAATCCACCTATCACCTCCTGAAAAAGATCCCAAAAAGAAAACTCCCAGGAATATTATAGCCAGTTTCCAGAATCCCCAGATCAAGGAGAAAATACTACAAGCAGCCAGGACAAAACAATTTCAATATTGTGGAAACACAATCAGAGTAGCCCAGGACCTGGCAGCTTCTACACTGAGGGATAGAAGGGCATGGAATATGATATTCCCGAGGGCAAAAGAGCTGGGAATGAACCCAAGGGTCACGTACCAAGCACAACTGAGTATTTTGTTACAGGGGAAAATATGGTCATTCCGTGGAATAGAGCACTTTCAAGCATTCTTGAGGAAAAAAACAGAATTGAATAGAAAATTTGACATCCAGACACAAGAAGGAATAGATGCCTGAGAAGGCAATCAGGGAAAAGAAATCAAAAGGCACTTATCAAAGTTGAAATATTTACATTCCTATATGGAAAAGCAATAACTGTGACGGATGATATCTTTCTCACTATGAAAATAATGGAAGAAGGGTGTGTGGTCATATGAATACATATGTGAATGTGTGTGTATATGGTTACAGTTATATATGGATAGAGGGCATAGGTTGAATTTGTTGGGAAGGGAGAATACTCAAGGGATGAAATTATGAGGTGAGAGAGGAAAGTGGCAAGAGGAGATGGGGAGAGACAGGGTAGGGTAAACTATCTCATGTAGAAGAAGCAAGGGGAAGTGGTTCCAAGGGAGGGGGAGAATAGGAAGGGGAAAAAAAAGGCAAATCCATATTCTCATTGAATTTGGTTCAGGGAGAGAATGACATACATACTGAATGGGATATCTCAACCTGAAGCAGAATAGGGGGAAGGGGGATGAGAGGAGGGATGATGGATGGGAGGGCATCCCTAGGGGGAGGGGAGTTTGGAAGTACCCACTATAGAAGAGGGACTGGATCATGTAGGGAATGGACCAGGTGGGGGGTGGGATGAGTGGGAGGGAATTATAAGCAGCCTTGTATAATATATCTACTATGATAATGTTTTGCATAGCTAGACATGTACAACATATACTGAATTACTTATCTCCCCAGAGGAAATTGGTGAAAAGGGAGGAAGGAAATGGATCTGAAATTCGAGGTCTTAACATTAAATTTTTAAATATATTTAAATACTATTATTAATGCTCTTTTGTTTATAATTGGGAGATAAGATGTGCAGGCATTGGGACACAAAGATTCACCTTCCTCTAATGGAAAAGTCGAAGGGGGTATGGGAGAAGGTATGAGACAGAGCAGACTGGAGGAAGCGATATCTTGTGGGACTGCTATTCTGGGATGTTGGGTAGGGGAATAACAAGGGCGGGTGGGAAATGAGTGTAACTCAAAATCTGGCCGAAATGAATGATGTAAAGCAGAAGTTAATAACGCATTTGTTTCAAGAAAATAAAAAAAAGTGTGTTCCTTCAACTTACATCTCCCGCAAACTGCCCTCCCCTCTATCATCCCCGGTCTTAATCCCTTCCCCACAACTATACTGTAGGGCAAGATACCCTATTTAGTGTGTATGTCATCCCCTCCCTAAGCCAAATTCAGTGGGAGTAAGGTTTACAAATTGCCTTTTGCCTTCCTCTTCTTCTCCAGTGTAAAAGTTTTGTCTTCCCTCTTCCATAGGAGATACTGTATCCAATTTTGTCTCCCCCTATCTCCTCTCATTATATTCATCTCTCGGTTTTTGATTTCACCTTACTATTCAATTGGTCCTGTGTCCTGTCTATGTATACATGTACATATATTTAAACACATTCACATATATATTCATATGCCTGTATACCCTCCTATATTGACATATATGTATATATGCATGTGTAGTAATGTAAATTTCAACTTTGATAAGTTCCCTATGATTTCCTTTACCTGTTTAAATTCTCATGCTTTTTTTTGTTCTTATATGTGAATGTCAACTTTTCTTTCCTACTCTGTTTTTTTTTTTTTTCATCAAGAATGCTTGAAAGTCGGGGCGGCTACGTGGCGCAGTGAGTAAAAGCACCGGCCTCGGAGTTGGGATGACCAGAGATAGAATCCGGCCTCAGAAAATGAGCACCCACAACAAATAATGACTAGCAGTGTAACCTTGAGCAAGTGACTTAACCCCAATTGATTTTAAAAAAAGAGTGCTTGAAATTTGATATCTTGTGGGACTGCTATTCTGGGATGGTGGGTAGGGGAAAAATGGGGGAAAAATGTAACTCAAAATCTGATGGATATGAATGGCATAAAACAGAAGTTAATAAAGCATTTGTTAAAAAAAAAAAGAATGCTTGAAAGTCCTCTATTCCACTGAATGACATTATTTTCCCTGAAACATTATACTCGCTTTGGCTGGGGAGTTGATTCTTGGTTTTAATCCTAGCTCCTTGAAACTTTGGATTATCATATTACAAGCCCCTCCATCCCACAATATAGAAGCTCCCAGGTACTGTGTGATCCCAATTGTGTTTCAACAATATTCAAATTATTTTTACTTGGCTGCTTGTAATATTTTCTCCTTGATATCAGAGCCCCAGACCCTGGCTATAATATTCATAGGAGTTTTCTTTTGAGGATCTTTTTCTTTTTTTTCTTTTTTTTTTTAATGCTTTATTATCTTCTGGTTTACATCATTCATTTGCAACAGATTTTGAGATATAATTTTTCCCCATATTTCCCTACCCACCACCCCAACCACTCCAGAAGAGCACTCCTACTAAATATCCCCTCATCCACTCGGCTCTCTCCCATATATTCTCCCATACCCCCTTCGACTTTGCCATTAGGGCAAGGTGAATTTCTGAGCCCCAATGCCTGGACATCTTATGAAGCATTTAATTTTAAAGCTTCGATTTTCAGATCCATTCCCTTCCTCCCTTGTCACCCACTTCCGCTGAGAAGATAAGCAATTCAGTATGTGTTGTACATGTATAACTATGCAAAACAAGACCATAGTAGATATATTATAAAAGACTGCTTATATTTCCCTCCCACCCATCTCACTTCCCACCTGGTCCATTCCCTACTTTGATTCTGTCCCTCTTCAAAAGTGGGTAATTCAAACCTACCCTCCCCCTAGAATACCCTCCCCTCCCCTACTATCCTGCAGGGTGAGATATCCCATTTTGTATGTATGTGATTCTCTCCTTCAGCCAACTTCAATGAGAATATGGTTTTGCCTTTTGGCCTTCCTGTTCTTCCTCTCCCCTGCAACTACTTCCGCTTGCCTCTTCAGCATGAGATAGTTTGCCCTACCCTGTCTCTCCCCATCTCCTCTTTCCACTTTCCTCTCTCAACTCTTAACTTCACACCTTAAGTATCATCCCTTCCCATCTAATCCAAGCTGTGCCCTCTATCCATGTATACCTGTAAACATATGCCCATATACCCTTCTTCAATTACTTTCATAATGAGAAAGGTTTCATCAGACTCAGATGTTGTTTTTCCATGTAGAAATTTAAATAGTTCAACTTTTATAAGTTCCTTTTTATTTCTTTTCCTTGATTACCTTCTCAAGCATCTCTTGCTTCTTGTGTCTGAATGACAAATTTTCTATTCAACTCTGGTTTTTTCCTCATGTATGCTTGAAAGTCCTCCATTCCACTGAATGACCATATTTTCCACTGAAACAAGATACTCAGTTTTGCTGAGTAGGTGACCCTTGGCTTCAATCCCAGGTCTTTTGCCCTCGGGAATATCATATTCCATGCCCTTCTATTACTCAGTGTAGAAGCTGCCAGGTCCTGGGTTATTCTGATTGTGTTTCCACAATATTGAAATTGTTTCTTCCTGGCTACTTGTAGTATTTTCTCCTTGATCTGGGGGTTCTGGAACCTGACTATAATATTCCTGGGAGTTTTCTTTTTGGGATCTTTTATCAGGAGGTGATAGGTGGATTATTTCAACCTCTATTTTGCCCTCTGGATCTAAAACATCAGGGCAATTTGTCTTGAGAATTTCTTTAAGGTTGATTTCTAGGTTCTTTCTTTGATTGTGGCTTTCAGGCAGTCCAATAATTTTTAAATTATCTCTCCTGGATCTATTTACCTGGTCAGTGATTTTTCCCATGAAATATTTTACATTGCCTTCTATTCTTTCATTTGTTTGGATCTGTTTTACAGCATCTTGATTTCTCATAAAGTCGCTAGCTTCTATTTGGTAGAGTCTAACTCTGAAGGAATGAATCTGTTCAATTACCTTTTGAGATTCTTTCTCCATCTCTAAGGCATTATTCTCCCCATTGCCTTTCTGAGCCTCTTTTGCCATTTGAGTTAGTCTATTTTTTAAGGTGTTATTTTCCTCAGTCAGGCTGTTGACTGTCATTTCATACTTTTCTTGCATCTTTATCATTTCTCTTCCCAATATTCCCCCACTTCTCTTATCTGCTTCTTAAGGTCTTCTATGGCCTGTAGCCAGCTTGTATTTTCATTGGGGGCTTTTGGTGCATGAGTTCTGACATCACAGTCCTCCTCTATGCTTTGATCCTCTTTGCCCCTAAAATAACAGTCCAATGTTGAATTTTTCTGTTCATTTTTTTTTCCCGAGTCATTTTTCCACTTAATTATTTGGTTTTGAGGCTTGTTGCCACAGGAGGGTTCTGCCACCAGACAGTAGAGCTTCCACCCAAAAGTGGGGTCTTCACAGGTTCTAGAGGTTGGGGGCCTCTGTAAAGCCTCCACATGCTCTGGCAAGCTGGATAACCATCCCAAACCTCCACCCCAGACCACAATCCACACTGATTGCTGGATCTCCCTACATTTTGCAGACCAGGAGCTAGAGCCGCCACTGACACTGCAAAATGGCTTCTCTGTGGCATTTCTTCAGCAGCTTTTCGGGCCCAGGTGAGGAAACAGACCGTTCCCCAAATACTGGTCCCAAAGTCAAGAGGGCTTTAACCTCTCACTTTGTCCTAGGCATATCTGTGCTGATAATTCTGGAATCGCCACAGCTGCTGGTGTTCTGAGATCCCTCCAGCCAGCTGCTGGTCCAGTTGCCCTAGGGCTAAAACCGTGCCTCATGCAGGCCTGGACTTAGCCCCCAGAGTGCTGCGCTGTCAGTTCCCAGCGTGCTGTGCTGCCTGCTCTCAGAGCGCTGTGCTGGCTGCTCCCTGCAGGGCTGCTGGGTTGTCCTCAGCAGGAGGTTAGCTTCTCTGTGCCATACTGTGGGTGCTGTGGCTCCAGAAGTTGTTCAGAGTCCCCTTTTTCATGGTTTGCAGGTAATCTTGGGGCAGAGCACCTTGGAAGTGGTGTTTCTACTCTGCCATCTTGGCTCCACCCCCTTTAGTATGTTTTTTAAGAGGTGATTGGTAGATTCTTTCAACCTCTATTTTGCCTTATAGTTCTAAAACATCAGGACAATTGTCCGTGAGAATTTCTTGAAGGATGGTTTTTAGGTTCTTTTTTGGATCATAGCTTCCATGTAGTCCAATAATTTTTAAATCTTCTCTCACGGATCTATTTTCCAAGTCAGTTGTTTTTCCAATGCGATATTTCCCATTGCCTTCTATTTTTTTTTTTCATTTGTTTGGATGTTTAATAGTATCTTGATTTCTCATGAAGTCACTCGCTTCCATTTTCTCCAGTATAATTCTGAGGGAATAATTCTCTTCAGTGAGCTTTTGAGATTCTTTTCCCATCAGTCAAATTTGGCTTCTTCTCTTCATTGCCTTTTTGAGCCTCTTTTGCCATTTGAGTTTGTCTATTTTTAATGTGTTATTTTATTCTTTCAGCTTGTTGATTCACATTTCATGATTTTTTTTTGCATTATTCTCATTTTACTTTCCAATTTTTCCATCACTTCTCTTATTCTTATTCTCTTATTCTCTTATCTTCTTCTTAAGCTCCTTTATGGCCTGTAATCAGTGCATAGTTTTTCTTAGAAGCTTTTGGTGCAGAAGTTTGGACTTTGTTGTCTTCTTGCCATTCTATGCTTTCATCTTTTTTGTCTCCCCAAAAAGAATCCAGGGTTTGATTTCTGCCCTTCCTTTGCTTCCTCTGCTTGCTAATATTGCCACTTAATTACTTGACTTTTGAGTTTTGTTTTTTTGGGTTTTTTTGTTTTTTTTTTTTTCCCCACAGTATAACTCTGCTTTCAGAGAGGAGAGTTTTTCCCAAGTTGCTGGGGTTTTCAGAACTGCAGGAGACATTAGATGGTTGCTCTCTCTGAAGATTCCATACTCTCTGGCTCACTGCTCACACACCCCAGGACCTCCAGCATAGACAGCAATCCAGATGCAAGCAGGTCCAAGCAAGAGTAATCATTCCTCAGAATGGTTTCTTGGTCCCACTACCATCTTCAGTCCAGGAGCTCTGAAGCAGCCATGTAGTGGTGTCCACCCTGCCTCAGCTACTTCTCTCTCCTAAGGCAGAGCCTGGACCACACTCCCAGGTTCCCTGTTCCCAAAGTATACCCTGACATCTCACTTTGTCTTTGGTATTTATGGGGTAGTAATTCTGGAAACCACCACAGCTGCTGATGATCTATTCTCCTGATGTCCCTCTAGCTGCGGCTGGTCAGGGCACCCTGGTGCTAAAATGACAGGCTCACTTGGGGCTGGGCTCTGCTCCCAGTGGGCTCTGATGAACACTTCCTCCTTCTGCCAGACTCTCTTCAGCAGGAGATTTAATTCTCTCTGTTGCTTTGTAGGTCCTTTACTCCTAAAGTTTGTTTAGAGTCATTTTTATGAATATTTGAAGTACTTCTGGGGGGAGCACAGGGAGTATTCCTGCTTCTATGCCACCATCTTGGCTCCACATCAGGCAAAGCAGTTCTTAGAAGAAAAAAATAATTATGCCTCTAAATCTTTGCCTAAATAATAAGGAGAAAAATTAGATCAATGAATTCCTCATGTAACTAAAATATATTATAAATTGAAAATGCCTAATTAAATACTAAATTAGAAATTATGAAAGTCAAAGGATAGAATAATAAAATTGAAATGAGATAACTACAGAACTAATAAATAATACTAAGATTTGGCTTTATGAAACAACAAAAAAAATGATAAGTATTTGGTTATTTTAATTTTTAAAAGATGAAAATCGAAGTATCAGTAAAAAATGTGAAAAGGATTGAATTCACCAGTAAATTAAAATCATAATTCAGAGCTATTTTGCCCAACTCTGTGCCAGTAAATCTGACAATCTAAGTACAATGGATGAATACTTAGAAAAATATAAATTGCTTGAATTTAAAGAAAGGGAATTAAATATTTACATAATAACATTTCAGAAAAAAGAAATTGAAAAATCATCAATGAACTCCCTGAAGAGAAAAAATCCTGAGCAAGATGAATTTATGAGTGAATTCTATCAAAGATTTAAAGAAAAAAAAATATTGAATCCTATATTAGATAAACTACTTGTGAAAATCAGTGAAGTAGGAATCCTATCAAATTCTTTTTATGATGCAAATATGGTCCTGATACATAAATGAGTCAGAGCTAAACAGGGGTACAAAATTATATATCAGTTTCCCTAATGAATAATGATGTAAAAATTTCAATTAAATTATTAGCAAAGATATTACAGCAATTTCCCACTAGGAGAATATACAAAGAATGTTGGGCTTGGTCCAATATTAGGAAAACTATCAGCATAACTGACCATATAAATAAAATTAATAAAAGTCATATTATTATCTCCATAGATGCAGCATTTTTTGGCAGAACATAAAAGCCATTCCTATTAAAAACACTGGAGCAGAGTAATCAGTGGAGTTTTTCTTAAAACGATAAGTAGCATCTATCTAAAACCATCATCAAGCATTATATGTAATGGGGATAAGTTAGAATCTCTTCCGATAAGATTGGGGTAAAATAAAGATGTCCATGGGGAGGCTAGGTGGCACAGTGAGTAGAGTGTTGGCCCTGGAGTCAGAAGGACCTGAGTTCGGATCCGACCTCAGACATTTAACGCACACACAAACAAAAACCTAGCTGTGTGACCTTGGGCAAGTTACTTAACCCCAATTGCCCTCCAAAAAGCAATAAATAAATAAGGATGTCCATTATCATCACTATTATTCAATATTCTACTAGAAATGTTAGCTTTAGCAAAAAGAGAAGAAAACCAAATTGAAGGAATTAGTGTAGGCAGTGAAGAAACAAAGCTATCACTCTACAGATGATATGATGGCATGCTTAGAAAATCAACTAAAAAACTTATTTGAAATAATGAAAAAGTTAGCAAAATTGCAGGATGTAAAATAAATCTACGTAAATTGTCAGCTTTTCTATATATTACTAAGAAAGTCTAACAGCAAGTGGTAGAAAGATCGGTGGCATAGTGAATAGAGCATGGGCTCTGGAGTCAGGGGGACCTGAGTTCAAATCTGGCCTCAGACACTTAACTAACCATGTGACTGACCTTGGGCAAGTCACTTAACTCCAATTTACTGCCCTCCCTTCTCCAAAGAGAAAAGAAGTGGTAGAAAGAGAAATGTTATTTAAAATAACAGTAGACAACCTAAAATATTTTTAAATAAGACAAACCCCTGGAATATAAGAAAACAATTACAAAACACTTTCTACACATGTAAAGTTAGATCTAAATAATTGGAAAAAATATCAGTTGCTCACGGGCAGGCTGAGCTAATACGATAAAAATGACAAGTTTCCCTAAATTAATTTACTTAGTACCATACCAATCAAACTACCAAAATGGATTTCATAGATCCAGAAAAAATAATGAAAAAATTCATCTGGAAGATCAAAAAGTCCAGAATATCAAGGGAACTAATGAAAAGAAGTGCAAGGTCAGCTGGCCTAGTTGAACCAGATACAAAATTATATTGCAAAGCAACAATCATCAAAACTACTTTGTAATAGAGTGGTGTATCAATGGAAAAGTTAGGTACACAAGACACAGTTGTGAATGACTAATTTACTTTTTGATAAACCCATAGATTCCAGTTTCTCAGACAAGAACTTTTGACGAAAACTGCTGAGATAACCGGAAAATAGTATGGCAGATACTAGGCACTGACCAAAAACTTACAACATATACTTATATAAGGTGAAAATCAGTGGTTTAGACATATAGAGTTTTTCCATAAGCAAATTAGGAGAGCAAGGAATATTTTGTCTGCCAGATCTATGGAGAAGGGAAGTATTTATGACCAACAAGTGATGGGGAATATTATGAAATATAAAATGGATAATTTTGATTGCATTATATTAAATAGGTTTTTCATAAACAAAATCAATGCAACCAAGATTAGAAAAGAAGCAAAAAGCAAATTTTTGGCCAATGCCTCATTTCTAAAATATATAGAGAACTGAGTCTAATTTCTTACAATACAAGTCATTTCTCAATTGATAAATGGCCAATGGCTATGAACAAGAAGTTGTCAGATGAAGATATGAAAGGTGTTTATAGTCATATGATGAATGCTCTAATCATTATTTATTAGAGAAATGCAAATTAAAACAACTCTGAGGAACCATCTCATAACTATCAGATTGGTTAACATGATAAAATAATTAAACAATGTTAGAGAAGATGTGGGAAAATTGCAACACTGCTGCACTATTGATGGATTTTTGAACTGATCCATCTGTTCTGGAGAGCAAATTGTAATTGTGGCAAATGGCTACAAAATTTGACATAACGTTTCATCCAGCAATAGCACTATGATATTATATTCCAAAGAGATAATTAAAAGGGGCAAAAGGACTCAAATGTACAAAACTATTATGGCAACTCTTTATATGCTGGCAGAGAACTGGAAATTGGGGGATGCACATTATTTGGAAAATAGCTGAACAAATTGTGGTATATGAATGCAATGGAATTTTACCATAAGAAATGATGAGCATGTAGATTTCAGAAAAACCTGAAAAGACTTAAATCAACTACTGCTGAGTTAAGTAAGCAGAACCAGGAAAACATGCATACATTAACAATCATATTGTTCCATGACTGACTGCTAGACTTGGCTCTTCTCAGCAATGTGGTGATTTAAGAAAATTCCTAAAGACCCATGATGGATAGTTCTATCCACATCCAGAAAAAGAACTATGGAGTCTGAATGCAGAATGAAGCATACTATTTTCTCTCCCTTTTTTGTGATTTTCCTCTTTTGTTCTGATTCTTTCATAACACGATTAGTATAGAAATATGTTTAAAATGATTGCATATATATAGCCTAAAACACATTGCATATGGTCTTGGGGAGGGAGCAAGACAGGGAGAGGGGGAGGAATTTGAAACTCAAAACCTTATAGAAGTAAATGCTGAAAACTGAAAATATTAATTGGAACAATAAAGAAAAGAATGGATCTGAGGTGAAACCATATAAACCACTGATAGAGAGAGGAACCTTAATACTTATGGAACCATGAATGTAGAAGTGGACGGAACTTCAAAGGGCTCCTTATTTTACGGCTGTGTAAAATGAAGCTCTGATTAATTAAAAGGCTTGTCCAGAGTAACACAATAGTAAGTATCAAAGGGAAGGGTTGTACTTAAGTCATTTGATCTGATAGTCATCTAGTTTTCTTTCCAATAGTACGATAGATTTGGGGATATTTACCAAAGTAGAAACTGAGGCTTAAAGAGGTAAAATAACTGGCCAAAAGGCATGCAGGTAATAATTGCTGAGCCTAAAATGCAATCTATGTCTTCTGGATACAAATGCAGCACTCTTCCTAAGGAAAAATGTTTCCTGACTAAGGCAGCAACTTTCAAGCTCAACCAGGCATGCTGAACTTCTTCAGAGAAATCTGGAATGTCCCTTGGGGAAAAATGGTTGCAAGCAGAAAGGAGACTTTGGGGGACAGGGAGAGAAGAATATGAATTTGTTGAAGCTGACTCACTTCAAAGATGAGTACCAAATTTGACATGCTGCTAGACCAAGGTGAATGTATTGCTATGAGATGTGAGCACAGCCATCCTCAAACATTTGAAGGAGAAGCAATTGGAGGCAAATGGGGAAGCACATCAAGATGAAAAAGTGTGAATTTCTAGGGAACGTGAGGTCGCAAGTTTCTTTGCTAACTAGCATGGGGTGTACAGAGGCAAAAGAGAGTGGACTTGCCAAAGCCTTCTCATTTTTTTGGATTTCTCCTTGTGAAACTTTCATTTAAAACAACTTATCCACTCTTCCCTAGAACTCTCACCCTTTAACTAAAAGTATCCAGTTAGACAAGTGTTTCTGCAGTACAGCCAAAACCTCAATATAAGATTCCCTCGGGAGAAAGCAAATTGTTACCAGTTTTTTTTTCTCTTTTGTATCCCTAAGGAATTGTTTGAATACTAAAGATGCATCTTCTTTCTTAAGGGACATGCAAATATAGTACAAGAATGCATTAAGGATCTGTTTTTTGGTTTTTTTGTTTGTTTGTTTGTTTTCATTTTATTTATTTATTTATTTATTTATTTATTTATTTGTTTGTTTGTTTGTTTGTTTGTTTGTTTGTTTTTTAGTGAGGGGAAATCCCAGCACAGGAACTCCCTTTACCTATGCAGGTCTACAAATAAAAACTTTTTAATGGCTTAGTACATATTAGATTTATAGTTGGGAGAAATCTCAGAGACCTACTAATCCAATTCTTCAATTTATAGATGAGGAAACAGAGGCTTAAGGAATTTTTTTTTTAAAGCAATTGGGGTTAAGTAACTTGCTCAAGGTTACACAGCTAGTCATTATTTATGCGTGGGTGCTCATTTTCTGAGGCCGGATCTGATCTTGGGTCATCCAAACTCCGAGGAGGCCGGCGCTCTTACTCACTGCACCACCTAGCCGCCCCTTTAGGGCAATTGGGGTTAAGTAACTTGCCCAAGGTTACACGGCTAGGTTTTTGTTTTTGTATGGATTAAGTGTCAGAGGCCGGCTCCGAACTCAGGTCCTTTTGATTCCAGGGCCGGCGCTCTATTCACTGCGCCACCTAGCTGCCCCAAGCTTAAGGAAATTAAGTGTTTTTTCAAATAACACACAGTGTCAGAGAAAATATTTGAACACAGACCACCTTTATTCTAAAGTCAGCACTGCCTTGATACAAAGATGTTAAGGATAAAATAAGATACTATGCAATCACTGCTTTCAATTAGTCCAAAGTATAATAGAGAAAGTTTGCCATAAACCTAAATGTACCCATTAAATAGACATTTTGACATTTTCTATATTTAATTTATTGTGCTAATAACAGCAGAATGTACAAAGATAAATAAGTAACTGTTTCTACCCTCAAGAATCAAAGGATTGATAAAACACTTTTTTCAAGGCCCTCCAGGTCATGTGCCTACAATAATATCTTCTCAGATTCTTTGATTTTAATGATATCTCTCCCTCCTCAAATTTCCTAGTGTACTTTGTCCAGATTTTATATTTCTTTACATTGTATTATATCCTAAATAATACTTATTTTTATACATTCTATCTCAGTCCAGTAGGTTATAAGTTCTCTGAGCACAAATTCTAATGTGTCATCATTTCTCATTGAAACCCTGGTGTCTAAAATGATACTTTACATATACTTCATATATCAAATATAGTATTTCCTAAATCAAATAATGTAAACTATAATATGTCAAGTGTATAACAATACATTCATATGAATCATATGATAGAGAAACTACTTCTAGAGAGTGTTCCTTAGTGGAGTGAAAACAATTGGCATTAGAAAAAAAAGGCAGTGACATCAAACGGAGATGGATGTTATTATGCACCATTGTATTTAATTATATACTAAGAAATCTGGCAATTTAAAGGAAATGTACCAAAATATATTCATAAAACTGATGTTGAGATACAACATTGCTATTCTAGGTGGAGATAAATATAATAAGACTTGAGAATTTTTTTGTTTGTTGTTTTAAGTATAAATCAGTCAATAAATATTTATTAAGCTTTTATTGTGTGCCAGGCACTGTGTTAGCAAAAGACAGTACTCATCCTCAAGATGATGACAATATAATGTGGGATACAATAAGCAAATAAATATGTACAAACTTCATAAGAAAAAATAGAAAATAATTAAAAGGGGTAAAGTGCTAAAATTGAACAGGGTCAAGAAATGCCTTCTGTAGAAGATGAGACTTTAGTTGGAAAGTTAAGGGAGCCAATGAACTAAAAGGTGAAGGGAAAGCATTCCAGGTATGGAGAAAAAAAGGAGAAATACTCAGAGATGAGAGATAGTGTCTTGTTCAAGCACCAGCAAAAAGATTAGTGCTCCTGGATCAAAGAATATGTGACAAAAAACTAGAGTTAATAAGATGGAAACGTAAAGAAGGGGGACTAGGTTACGAAGGATTTTGAATGCCAGAGGATGTAATAATTAATCCTGGAGGCAATAGAATGTCTCTTTAATTCACTGAGCAGAGGGGTGGTATGTTTGACTTGTGTGGGAGTAGGGAAAGACATAGGCAGAACAATCATCAGGCTATTGCAATAACCCTGGCACGAGAGTATACCAAAAGGGTGAGCAGTATCAGAGAAGAGAAGAAGATATTTTCAAGAGAAGTTGTAAACATGAAACTGATAGACCATGGCAATAGGTTGGATATGTAGGTTGACAGTTAATGAAGAATCAATGATGATACCCGAGTTGTAATCCTTAGATATTAGGAGGATTATTTTTCTGCCATTTTGTTTTCTTTTTCACAGAGATGGAGAAGATAAAAAGTAAAATATAATGGGGAAGCTAGGTGGTGAAGTGAATAGAGCACCAGCTCTGGAGTCAGGAAGACCCTAGTTCAAATCTTGTCTCAGATCCTTAACTTGTACTAGCTGTGTGACCTTGGGCAAGTCACTTAACCCCAATTACCATGACTTCCACCCTCCAAAAGGACTAAAAAATAACAAAATAAAATATTATGGGTTCTCCTTTGGACATGCTGTGTTTAAGATGTCTAGTTCACAAACAGTGTAAGAAGTCAGAAAGGTAGTTGGAGATTGGAATTAAAGGTCAGTAGAGATGTAAAGGCAGGATAAGTGGACTTCAGAATTAACAGACATGAATAAATACATGAGAGCTGATGACATGTTAAAATGAAGTACTGTAGGGGGAAAATAGAAGAGAGTCTAGGACAGAATTCTGTGGGACAAGGATGCTTAGAGAGTAAGGTCTCAGAGAGGATCTTGCAAAGGAGGTTGAGGAGTGATTTGATAGGCTGGGAGAGAACCAGGAGAGAGTATGGTTCTGAAAAACTGGAGAAAAACAAATATCAAAAAGAAGAGGATAATAACAATAGCAATCACTGAACAGAGGTCAAGAAGAATGAAGATTGATGGAAAACTATTGAATTTGGAATCAAACAGGGAGTAATTTACTCTGATAAGTATAAAAATTTATTGTGTCCTATAGATAGTGGGAGGGTAAGGGGGGGTGAAAAGGAGGAGACTAAAGGGAGGGATTATAAGGGAGGGAAATAGTAGTAAGGGGAGAGGGTAGGTTAAGAAGGGGGGTCACTGGGTGGGAACACTGAGGGAGGGGGCGGTCAAAAGGGAAAACTTCAAGGAGGGGAAGGGAGAAGGAATAAACAAAAACATAAACAGGGGAGGGAATAGGATGGAAGGGAAGAGACAGATAGTCATCATTACTGTGAATGTGAATGGGATGAACTCTCCCATAAAACAGAGGCGGATAGCAGAATGGATTAAAAACCATAATCCTACAATATGCTGTCTACAAGAAACACATTTGAAACAAAGGGATACCCACAGGGTAAAGGTAAAAGGTTGGAGTAAAATTTATTATGCCTCAGCTAAAGTAAAAAAAGCAGGGGTAGCAATACTTATCTCAGATAAAGCAAAAGCAAAAATAGATCTAATTAAAAGAGATAAGGAAGGAAACTATATCCTACTAAAAGGCACTATCGAGAATGAAGCAATATCACTACTTAATATATATGCACCAAGTGGTATAGCATCCAAATTCCTAGAGGAGAAGTTAAAGGAATTAGAGAAACAAATAAATAGCAAAACTATACTAGTGGGGGACCTTAATCTCCCTCTCTCTGAACTCGATAAATCTAACCTCAAAATAAACAAGAAAGAAGTTAAGGAGGTGAATAGAATCTTAGAGAGACTAGATATGATGGATCTCTGGAGAAAAATGAATGGGGATAAAAAGGAATTTACTTTCTTCTCAGCAGTGCATGGTACATACTCAAAAATAGACCATGTACTAGGGCATAAAAACCTCACAATCCAGTGCAGAAAGGCAGAAATATTAAGCGCATCATTCTCAGATCATGATGAAATAAAAATTATATGCAATAAAGGGCCATGGAAAGATAGACTAAAAACTAATTGGAAACTAAACAATTTAATCCTAAAAAAGTGGTGGGTCAAAGAAGAAATTATAGAAACAATCAATAATTTCATTCAAGAGAATGATAATAATGAAACAACATACCAAAATTTGTGGGATGCACTAAAGGCAGTTCTCAGGGGAAGTTTTATATCCCTGAGTGCATACTTAATTAAGGCAGAGAAGGGAGGTCAATGAATTGGACATGCAATTGAAAAAGCTAGAAAAAGAACAAATTGAAAATCCCCAATTTAGTACTAAATTGGAAATATTGAAAACCAAAGGTGAGATTAATAAAATTGAAATTAAGAAAACCATTGAATTAATAAATAAAACTAAGAGCTGGTTTATGAAAAAATCAACAAAATTGATAGACCCTTAGTCAATATGATAAAAAAAAAGAAAGAAGAAAACCAAATTATGAGTATCAAAAATAAAAAGGGTGAATCTACCTCCAATGAAGAGGAAATCAAAAAAATAATGAGGAATTATTTTCCCCAATTGTATGCACATAAATATGACAATCTTAGTGAAATGGATGAATATTTACAAAATCACAAGTTACCCAGATTAACTGAAGAGGAAGTGAATTACCTAAATAACCCCATCTCAGAAAAAGAAATCAAACAAGTCATCAATGAACTCCCTAGGAAAAAATCTCCAGGGCCAGATGGGTTCACTAGTGAATTCTATCAAACATTTAAAGAACAATTGATTCCAATACTCTACAAACTATTTGGGAAAATTAGTGAAGAAGGATTCCTACCAAACTCTTTCTATGACACAAATATGGTACTGATTCCTAAATCAGGAAGAGATAAAACAGAGAAAGAAAATTATAGACCAATTTCCCTCATGAATTTAGATGCAAAAATTCTAAATAAAATGTTAGCCAAGAGACTCCAACAACTTATCACAAAAATAATACACCCTGATCAGGTAGGATTCATTCCAGGAATGCAAGGATGGTTTAATATTAGGAAAACCATCAGTATAATCGAGCATATCAACAACAAAACTAGCAAAAACCACATGATCATCTCAATAGATGCAGAAAAGGCTTTTGACAAAGTACAACATCCATTCCTATTATAAACACTAGAAAGTATAGGAATAAATGGAGCCTTCCTTAAAATAGTTGCTAACATCTATCTAAAACCATCAGCAAGTATTATATGCAAGGGGGATAAACTAGAAGCCTTTCCAATAAGATCAGGAGTGAAACAAGGGTGTCCACTATCACCCCTCTTATTCAATCTGGTACTAGAAACGTTAGCAGTAGCAACTAGAGAAGAAAAAGAAATCAAAGGAATCAAATTAGGCAAAGAAGTGACCAAGCTGTCACTCTTAGCAGATGATATGATGATATACTTAGAGAATCCTAGAGAATCAAGTAAAAAATTACTTGAGACAATAAATAAATTTGGCAAAGCTGCAGGATACAAAATAAACGCACATAAATCCTCAGCATTCCTGTATATCTCTAATGAAACTCAACAGCAAGAGATAGAAAGAGAAATCCCATTTAAAGTCACTGTAGCCATTATAAAATATTTGGGAATCTACTTGCCAAAACAAACCCAGAATCTATATGATCACAACTACAAAACACTTCTCACACAAATAAAAGCAGATCTAAATAGTTGGAAAAATATCAATTGCTCATGGCTGGGTCGAGCTAATATAATAAAAATGACAGTTTTACCCAAACTAAACTATATATTTAGTGCCATACCAATCAATTTACCAAAAAACTACTTTCTAGAGTTAGACAAAATAATAACAAAATTTATTTGGAAAAACAAACGGTCTAGAATATCAAGGGAATTAATGAAAAGAAACGCTAGGGAAGGTGGACTAGCTATGCCAGATCTTAATCTGTATTATACAGCAGCAGTCATCAAAACTGCTTGGTACTGGCAGAGGTGTAGAGTAGTGGATCAATGGAATAGATTAGGTGCAGGAGACCCAGCAGTTAATGAATATAGCAATCTATTGTTCGATAAACCCAAAGACCCCAGTTTTTGGGATAAGAATGCACTATTTGACAAAAACTGCTGGGAAAACTGGAATACAGTATGGCAGAAAGTGGGCATAGATCACTATCTAACACCATATACCAAAATGAAGTCTAAATGGGTGCATGATCTAGGTGTAAAGGATGATACTGTAAGCAATTTGGGAAAGCAAGGAATAGTTTACCTGACAGATCTGTGGAGAGGGGAAGATTTAAGACCAAACAAGAATTAGAGAGCATTATAAAATGCAAAATGGATAATTTTTATTACATTAAATTGAAAAGCTTCTGCACAAACAAAGCCAATGTAACCAAGATCAAGAGGGAGGTGGGAATTTGGGAAAGAATTTTTACAACTTGTGTCTCTGATAAAGGACTCATTTCTAAAATTTATAGAGAATTGAGCCAAATCTGTATGAATACAAGTCATTCCCCAATTGAGAAATGGTCAAAGGATATGAATAGGAAGTTTTCAGAGAAAGAAATTAAAGATATCTATAAGCATATGAAGAAATGCTCTAAATCACTATTAATTAGAGAAATGAAAATCAAAACAACTCTGAGATACCACTTCTCTCCAGTCAGATTGGCTAAGATGACAAAACAAGAAAGTGACAAATGCTGGAGAGGATGTGGGCAAATTGGAACGCTAATACATTGCTGGTGGAGCTGTGAACTTATCCAACCATTCTGGAGAGCAATCTGGAATTATGCCCAAAGGATTATAAATAATTTCATACCCTTTGACCCAGCCATACCACTTTTAGGGTTATATCCCAAAGAGATCATAGTAGTGGGAGGAAGAACCATATTTACAAAAATATTTTTAGCAGCCCTTTTTGTGGTTGCAAAGAATTGGAAACTAAAGGGGTGCCCATCAATTGGGGAATGGCTAAACAAGTTGTGGTGTATGAATGTAATGGAATTTTATTGTGCTATAAGAAATGAGGAGGTGACGGATTTCATAATTACCTGGAGAGACTTATACAAACTGATGCTGAGCAAGAAGAGTAGAATCAGAAGAAATTTGTATACAATCACAGACATACCATATCTGTGATGACCAACTATGACAGACTGGACTCTTTTCAGCAATGCAGTGATATAAGTTAATCCCGAATGACTCAAGAAAGTGAGAAATGCGCCATCCAGAGATATAACTAGAAAGAACTGAGCCTGAATCCTGATGGAAGCAAACTAAATGATCTTGTTCTTCTCATTGTTTGGTTTTACTTCTTCCTTATCATCTTTCATCCCACCTAGTACAATATGCCTTTGTAATTGGAATAATGTTTAATATGAATGCATTTGCAGACCCTATACTGTACTATATGCTGTCATGAGGGGAGGGGGGAGAGAAGTAAAGGAAATTTGAAAATCAAGGAACTATGGAATTGAATCTTGTTAACTGAAACTAAACTAATAAATTAATTTAAAAAAAAAGAGGTGATCTGTGGATTCTTTCAACCTCTATTTTGCTCTCTTGTTCTAAAACATTAAAGCAATTTCCCTCAAAAAAATATATCTTTCCACTATGGAAATGTTTTGTTTAGCTACACATGTATAGCCTATATTGAATTGCTTATCATCCCTGTAAGTGTGGGGATGAGGGAGGAAAGGAAAGAATCTGTAACTCAAAGTTTTAAAATCAAATGTTTAAAATTATTATTATTATTATTATTATAGTTTTTTGTTATTATTATTATTATTATTATTATTATTATTATTATTATTATTACATGCAACTGGGAAATAAGATATACAGGCACTGGGGTATAGAGATACATGTTGCCCTACCAGAAAGTTGGAGTGGATTTGGGGCCTCCCAAAAAAGACAGAGATTAGGGAGGGGTTATACAATGGAATCACTGTTTTGAGGTGGTGGGTAAGGGAAAGACAGGGAGAAAATTTAAAACTCATAATCTTGTGGGAATCATTTGGAATCATTGAGTGTAAGGTGACTCTACTATTCTGAGAGAAGGCAGTGAATCAGGCAGGAGACATGAACATGCTAGGTCAGATGATGATATGAGAGGCTTGTTTCACTACCCTTCTTCCATACAAAGACTGGAAACAGCACAGCAAGAGAGGTAAGTCCCACACTCCACTGATTTTTCTCTTTCATTGTCTTCAAGAGACACATGCAGCTGAATATGTAAGTTTTGAGGTCAAACATACACATAGCAAGTGATGGAAAATCAGTAGTCAGAGGAGTATTTTGCTTTTCTTTTGCTATTGCTGAGTTTATCATTATTTGGATAGAAGCCTTACATGTATTGTTTGCAATGCTATGTAGAGAGTCCCCCAGGTTGGAGTGTACAGCATGTTCAAGACTATTACCTCAGATGTGAAGACTGCTGAGCCTTTTTTTCAGGGCTGCTTTTCACCTTTGGTGTCTACCTGATCTAGCTCTCACCTGTGACTCCAAGAAGTTCTAGCATGTTCAGCAGCCACACACCAGTAAACTGTTTCAGCAGAAAGGTTAAACCAGGTAACCAAGAAGTCTAATATGGTTTGTTGAGTTGAGCAAGAGTTGTATATGCCAAGCATATTAATAGTTCCCCTGGTGGAATAGGTGAATGAGCACAATTTTACCAACAGCCATGAAGGTGACTGAGGCAAGTGCTGTGGAGCTTAGAGTTTGGTTAGAAATTGAGAGACACCAAGGTCATCCACTGCATCTTGAGACATCACTACTCATTTTGATTCTGGCCTGATACTGGTACTGTGAAGATGCTGGAAGAGAGTGAAGTGATCAAATTCATGGATCTCTGTCTCACTTAAATATAATTTGTGCATGAATCAAAAGACATCACCCATAATATATACTTTTTACATTTTTACCTATCTCAAAGTTTTGTGACAGCAAACAAGTCATGAAGCAGCAGGTTCAGATACACCTGGAGCTGTAGACTTCCCACAGGCATCTTAGGTCATAGGGCAAACCTCTCCCTGTAAGGACCACACTGCTTACCTCCTGGTGTGAGGAATGTGCCCTAAAATTTGTGTGTTTGTTTACCAGGGGAGGTGCAGTTAAAATACAAAAAAAAAAAAAGATTTACAAGAAACTTCTGCAAAGATGTCTACACTCAACATCAGTCCATGGAATGTACACACACTTAGAAGCTACACAATATCCAGAAGACCTGAAAGAGGGACAGCTTTTGTTGCAAGAGAACTCAGCAGGTATCACATCCAAATAGAAACCTTGAATGAAACAAGACAGGTAAACGAAGACCAGCTTACTGAAGTTCAAGCTATCTACACATTATTCTCGAGTGGCCTCAGTAAAGGGAGCTACTGTAAGTTTTGCAATCAAAACTAATCTAGTCACCAAGCTTGTACACCTACTAAAATTAATGACAGGCTCATGACAATGTGATTGCCCTCCATGAGAAAGTGCTACACTACCATGATCAGTGCCTATGCTCCCATCAAGATGAATCCTTATGAGGTACAAAGAAAAATATTATAAAGACCTGGAGATTGTCATCATCGATGTGCCAAAAGAGGACAAGCATGTAATTCTGGATGACGTTAATGACAGATGTAAAGCCAAGCTTGAGCAGCTTTACAGAGAACTGCTGTTGTGAACAGCTTCAAGGTTTTCATTACACAGTATAGCGAACTCTCTATTTATTCAGCAACAAATCAGAGGAAAATATTCATAGAAAACAAAGTACAGCAACGTTATAACTTCATAATTTAACACTAAAATAGCCACCAAAGTAGTTTTCACCAAAGTGGTCACATAGTTTTAAAGCAAAATATAACATTTTTAATAAGTCCTTCATTTAGTTAATCCTTAATTCAATCACCCTTAAAGATGCAAACTTTTTTTAAATTAACACAAAGTACTAAGGTCAAGTCCTCCACCCATGGGGTGCAATCAAGTTTCAATATCATACGTCACTATACAGTACCCTCTTAAGGGGTAGTGGAAAGTACAAAGGCCATCCATTCCTAGGTCACAAGTAAGTTACAATCTAATCTGTCAGCATTAAATATCCAAAACAGGTTATTTTCATCTTGATTCAAGGCAGGCTTTCCCTTTCCATGGTTCCTTTTCCATGGTCCCAGCTCCTGCCAAAATCTAACCAACTGCCTTGTGAGTTCAAAGGGAGACAGTTCCCAGTTCCTTGCCCAGCTCTCAGTGCTGTTCCTGTACCATATTGAAGCTCACCATGTCTAGTAAACCTCAAGTCCTTATTCAAATACCAGGAACTGAGTCCTAGAACCAGAAAATCAAAGTCATTACAGTAACGACAAAGTTGGTAAACATGGTTAATGCAGTGAAATACCACTTCCCAAGCCTGTACAATAGAAGGTTCCCTCAAACAAGGATCCTCCTCTCTCCCTCCCGGTAGCTCCTCAGCCTGGTTCTTGGAAACTCTCAGCAGCAGTTCCCAGAAGGAAAGTCTCAGCAGAAGTTCCATTCTCAAAATAAAAATCACTTTCTACCCTCTCCTCCTCAGCCTCCACTCCACTTGCTCCAAGAAGTTATGACTCTCTAGCTTGTGTTTTTCTTTAAGGTATTAGCTCCCCCTGTTCTACCCTTTCCTGTTATGTCAGCAACAGGGCTTCATACCTTGTCTTTCATAGCAAAGGCTTGATATAATTAACATGTATCTAAGTGCTAAGTACCTGTTTACTAGCAATACAAGGTGATCTCCAAATTCTATTACTATTACAACAGACTACCTGACATGTCAGAGTCCTTGGGAGGAATGGGGTTGGAAACAGCAACAGCAATGGGCACTTATTACTGAAGACTTGTGTACCTCATGCTTTTATCACTACATCTATCTTCTATTAAAATAAACACAATAAAATTTCATAGCAAATGTTGACATTTAACAGACTAAGTCATTGTAAAAAGAGACAGATAAGATGTGAGAGTAATGAAGACAATGTGTGGTGCAGAGTAGTGGACTTGTCATAGATTTATATTCTCCAGGTTAAATAGCATCATTCATTTAACCAACAGCCCCAAGGCAAGATGGCTAGCAGAAGACTTAATGTCAACATATTAGATTATTTCTCTGAGCAGAAGCAGTTGATCCCTAACATGGAGGGAAAGTTGAGCCCACACACAGTTGGCAAAATGGAGCAGAAAAGGATTGGGCAGCTTCCAGAGATTTTGGTGTATAGCAATGTATTTATTCATATGGGTCAGAACACTCACAAACATCAAGAGTGTCTGACAAAAATGATGGGGAAATTCAGAAGTTGCTAAATGAAAAAGAGAATTTCATAGGGTTTACCACAACAGTTTATCCATCTCTGAGAAGCATTATTTAACTCCATCAACAATTAAGTACAAATAAAGCTCAAGAGATGTAGGAATCTTGGGTTAGTAAGAAGGTAGATGAAAAACAGTTTTAAGCTAATAGTAACAATCAGAAGTGCTTTTAAGATGCCCTGATGGCTATTTATGCTCCAAAGACATATGGTGCATCTCAACTACTCAGTGCTAATGGAGTTACATTAATTAATGATAAGAACATGATTGTGGAGAGATTGGCTGAATACTTCAATAATGTTCTCAACAGACTACCATCAATCAATGTTGAAACCATTTACCATTGACCTCAGGTTGACTGCCTCTGTAAGTTAAATTTACAATGGAAAAAGAGGCATTAAATGTAGTTAGGTTACTCTCCTGTAATAAAGCACCTGGTGCTGATTCTACTCCATGTGATATTTACAGGCAGGGGAATTCATTATCATACAAAAGCTGACTGAATTTTTAGAGGTTATATAGTAAGAGGAGGCTATCAAAGACACCTCCATTGTCCATTCCTATAAAGTTAAAAGAAATATATTTGCCTGTGATAGTCACAGGAGAGTCTCCCTCTTAGTCATTGCTGCCAAGATTCTCTCCAGAGCCTTCCTTAATAGGCTAATCCTTCACCTGGAAAATCTTCGTCCACCAGAGAGCCCGTGACCTCAGAAAAGGCCAAAGAGTAGTCAATATGGCGTTTTCTGCTCAAAAACTTCAGAAGAAATGCCAGGATAATAACAGAAATATGTACACAACATTTGTTGATCTGACCAATGCATTTTAATACTGTCAGTTGTGAGCGATTATAGAAAATTATGTCAAAATTTGGTGGTATGCCCTATGAGCGAAGCATAATTGAATTAGCTTTAAAGAAACTGAAGACAGACAAATTTAGAGAATCCACTCCAAATGTTCATATGGACTATTGGAGTATTTTGAGTTTATATTGGTCTGATCAGTCACAGTAGGACACACTGTAACTTGACTTTAATGTAGTGATGTCATTTTTGTCCTCAGAGAACGAAGGACAACAAGCAGCCAACCAACCCCCATGACACTTCCCCCTCCTCCACCTTTCTAGAATTTCCTTCCAGATTAAGTATGGTTTGAAGTATATGACCTTTGACATTCCTTCCACTTTAGAGATGCTATTTTATAATTTTGTGAAATTGCTAGTTGTCAGAAAAATTGTTCAATATAAAGAAAACTTTGTTAATAACTAGAGTTTCTAAAATGTTCAATTGGCTTTCTTCAGAAGTAATGGGTCACCCATCATCAGAGATCTTCATTTGGATGTTAAATCACTAGTTGCCGAAAGTATTGCCAAGTATATATCTTATTTTTTATACTTTGAGTTTCTATAATCACTGAAGCAGGTACGGCTTCATGATTAAAGTGGTTTTTGAAATTAGTTTTAAAGGCTGGGATGAGTCTTGATATAAGAAGATTGAGACTTGGGGCATTCCAGGTGATAGCAAACATTGCTCACAAAGGCACAGAAGTTGAAAACAGTCTGATTTGGCTTGAATTATAGAATCTAAAGCAAGTAGTGTGACATGCTGGTCAAAATGATTTTTTTAACCAGACTGTAGAGGATCTTGGATGGTAGACTGAGGATTTTGTAAATTATACTGTAGGCAATGGAGAGTGATTAATGTTTCTTAAGCTGAGGATCTCACCATCTAATTTGTGCATTAAGAACATTGATAATGAATTCAAATAAGCTGTCAAGCATATTTTGTTCTACTTTTATTAAAGTTAGTTAGTTTGCATTTTTTCTGTACTTAACAAATACTGAGAAGAGATTGCTTAGGGCTGGGGGTGGCAAAAGGCAGGTAGCTTAGGTTGTAGCAACATCAAATTTCCAAGCATAATCCATAATTGAATTAAATCAATTATTGATAATGAAGATTTTCCTCAAATTAGATAAACTGAGCTATGTATGTATGTGGTCACAATTATTCCTCTCTGAACCCTACGTTTTGACTTTTAAAACAGTGCTCAATTTAACAATGTTATCATTCTGATATTTAGGAAGATCATATCATGAAACAAAATTGAGATCAGGTATGGAAAGTGCTTTGCAAACTTTAATGCACTATAGAAAGACTATTTCTATTATTTTAGTGAGCATATTAGCTTTATACATATAGTTCTAAAGTTTGCAAAGCACTCTGTATATGTTATCTTATTTGATCCTGATATCATCAATGTGAGGGAGGAACTATTATTATTTCCAATTCATAAGTGAGGCTGAGAGGAAATAAACAAATTACTGAATATTGCACCTGTAGTTTATCTGGCAGGATTTGAAATGCAGGTCTTCCTAATAAATCCAGCCATCTCTCCACTGCACCACCTAATTACTTATTGTTATTATTGTAATTGTTTTGGACCTTTGAAAAATCAAGGGAATATTTAACTATCGATGCTTTACAGGCACCATGAAAACTCATTGAGATCTGGAATATGGATTTCCATGAAGTCACAAAAAAGCTTCTATTGTTATCTTATTTGATCCTGATGAAAGCTTAGATTACTTTGAAGTGACCACAAAGATGTATGAATGAAAAAGGACCCAGTGCACAATTACTTCTCTGAGTTCTCTGTACATTATTTCTTTTCAGGTTTTGCTTATCTTATTTTCATTTTTGCCATGACTGTATCACTGAACGTCAGCCAGATAAGATGTAGGTAGTACCCATTTTATGATTTTTTAATAGGACAAACTAATCAACCAACTTGTGGCTTGTTGATATCCTGTGAGTTGGTCATATGGTATTTTATTATTATGGTATTTTCAAGGTCACAATGTCTATGCTTTCTGAGTTAGATTTCTCCAGGGAGATATTTGATATTTTCCTCCAATTTTTTGACCATTTTGTTTTGTTTGATTGACTCTTGCTGCATCACAGAGTTCTGAGTTTCCATTTGATTGAATCTAATTTCTAGTGAATTATGGTCTTCAGTTAGTTTTTGAAGTTCCTTTTTTAGGGAGGTATTTTTTTTCCAAGTTGGTCACTGCCTCTCTGATTTGGTCTTTAAATTTTTTTCTTAAGCTCCTCCAGGAATGCTATTTGGGCTTGAGACCAGTTCATGTTTCTTTCTGTGGTCTCAGGTGTGCGTAGAGATTCTATATTGTCCTGGTTATTTGGATGTTCTTGCCCTACATAGTAGGCTCAAATAGACTTTCTTGTCTTCCCCTTCTCCTTCTCAGCTTCCTTCCTTCCCATTGTGATTTCCTGTTTCTTATTTTCTTAAGCTATGAGCTAAGGGCCTGGTCTTTGGCTCTGAGTGCTGTAGCCTCATGGCTAAGGCAGGAATGTCAGAAAGGGGGTAGATGCCAACTAAGAAAACTGTGGGGATGAATAGATTTCTGTCTCTATACCCCTGGGCTATAAGCAGGCTTTTGTTGGGGAGGTGAGGTGGGGCTTGTTGGGACCCCTCCCTCTCTTCTCTTCAGACTCCTGGTTTTCTCAGTTATAGCCCTTCTTGGAGACTCCCAAGCCTGAGGCTATTTCCATTAACTTGGGATTCCAGTCTAGGTGGGAGACTTATCTTTGGGTTTTCAACTTCATGGGGGAGGGATGGGAGGATCAGAGTGACTAGAATTTACTTTGACATTCTAGCCCCTGTATTATACAGGCAGGCAGTTTCCAAACTTCCAGGTTGGGGGCCTATCGATGCAGGGAGAGGCTGCTATCTCTACTGGTGACCCGACTCTCCTACCTTGCTCCAATGATTGATCACGTCCAGTCCTGAGATGAAGGCGAGATGACCTCGATTCCTCCCTGGTAAGTCTGCAGGCTGGGGCTTCTACTCTCTATGGTGTAGTCTGCTTCTCTGTTCTTAAGTCTGAGCTGTGGAGACCCCACGTGTTCTCTTACTTTGTCATAGGCACGTTCATGTCAAAGACCCTGGAATTGCCACAGCTGTGGGTGCTCTGGGGTCCCTGCAGCCAGCTGCTGGCCCGGCCGCCCTGGGGCCGAAACCGAGGCTCATGTGGACCTGGCTCGGCTCTCTGAGTGCTGGACTGTCGGCTCCCAGAGTGCTGTGCTGGCCTTCCCTACAGTGCTGCTGGGCTGTCCTCAGTGGGAGGTTAGCTTCTCTGTGTCGTTCTGTGGGTGCTGGGGTTCCAGAAGTTGCTCAGAGTCCCCTTTTACATGGTTTGGAGGTGATCTGGGATGAGAGTACCTTGGGTACTATTTCTACTCTCCCATCTTGGCTCCACCCCCTGAGTTAGATTTCTCAATACCTGCTTATCTTCTTATATTTACTTCAAGGATTCACAGAAGCCATTTTTGTTGAAAGGGCCAAAGCTCCTGAATGTCAAAATGAGTATGGAAAACTAAATATCCCCCTTTCCCAGGGAACTTTGATGAAATATAAAATTCCATAGCAAACAAAATGAAAATATGAATATAAATAAACAGGAAATAAGAAATACACTCAAAATCAAAATATAAATATGGTAATGCATTGAAAAGATGTACTGGAATGCAAAGAGACTGATCAAAAAAGAGCTCACAGAAGAGAATCTTCCAGGGCCTATCAACAACTCTGAAAGCAGTTTTATCCTTAGAATGAAGACATAAAGCAACAACACTGATAAAGTAAATTCTAAGGTATCAAGTAAGAAACAGACCCCATTTCACAGTAAGAGCTCCACTAGGAGTGATACAGTTTTATAAAGCATATCTAAAGGTCCAATTTAAGAATCTGAAAAGGAACTCCAAAAGAATTGATTGCTTGTAGACTGAATGGGAAATAATACAGTGGATCACTGCATAGTCATAACCTATTCACACACATTGTTGTAGAACCTTATAAATAATTAGGAAGTATTTATTATCTTAGTACTTTGGGGGGTGGGGGCAGGGAATGGACTGTGTGTGAAGGCAGATGCCTTCAAATCTTCAAATCTAAAATCCATTTGGCTTTTAAAAACTGATCCATTCCAAGTCTTATAATTTCTTTTTCCTTCAATATATTTTTTGACTGAATGGCACTTGCCTTCTTGCACATTTCCCCAGTCTATTTTCACTGACTTTCCCTTGTGCTTGGAATTCTCTCCCTCTCCTTCTCCATCTCCTGGCTTCCCTGTCTTCTAACAAGTCTCAGCTAAAACCTCACTGTCTACAAAAAGCATTTCCTGATACCCTTTATGAAGAGTGCTTTCCTTCTCTGTTTTTCATTAATTTATCCTGTATAAGTATTTTTCTTTTTGTACAAAGTTGTGAGCATGCTATTATTTCCATTAGACAGCAACCTTCTGTGAGCTCGGCCTGGATTCTTGTCTTTATTTGTATTACCTGCAGTATGTGCTGGGAACTTAGAAAGCACTTAATTAATGTTTGTTGACCTGACTCTTGTACTTGGTGATTTAGTCTATTTTTAAGGTGTTATTTTCCTCAGTCACTCTGTTGACTCTCATTTCATACTTTTCCTGCATCCTTCTCATTTCCCTTCCCAATTTTTCCTCCACTTCTCTTATTTGGTTTTTGAAATCCTTCATAAGGTCCTCTATGGCCTGTAACTGCTCATATTATTATTTGGGCCTTTTGGTGCAGGATTTTTGACCCCACAATACTCCTCCTGTCCCATGCTTCAATCTCCTTTGCCTCCAAAATAGTAGTATAATGATGAATTTTTCTGTTTATTTTGTTTCCTTTACCTTGGCATGTTGCTACTTAATTACTTGACTTTTGGGCTTGTTGCCACAATAGGACTCTGCCACCAGACAGGGGAGCTTCTTTCCCAAATGTTCAGGTGTTCACAACTTCTGGAGGTATTAGTTGGGTGGCCTCTTTGAAAACTCCACATGCTCTGGCAAGCTTGATACCCACCCCAGACTTCCATCCCAGACAAAAATCCAGATCCAAGGAGGTTAAAGCAAGAATGATTACCCCTCAAGACTGATTGCTCGATCTCCCTACAGTTCGCAGGCCAGGTTCTGAAGCTGCAACTGAAGCTGCAACATGGTGCCTGTGCCTTGTCTCCTCAGCCACTTCTTGCCCCCAGGGGAAGAAGCCAATGCCTTCCCCAAATACTGGTCCAAAAGTCCATAGGGCACTAAACTCTCACTTTGTCTTAGGCATATCTTTGTTGATAATTCTGGAATCACCACAGCTGCTGATGTTCTGGGGTCCCTCCAGCTGGCTGCTTGCCAGGCCGCTCTGGGCTAAAACCACGACTCAGGGGGGCCTAGGATCGGCTCCCAGAGCACTGTGCTGCTCTGGTCATTCCTGCCAGGCTGCTGGGCTGTCCTCAGTGGGACGTTAGCTACTCTGTGTCATTTTGTGGTTGCCAGAGTTCCAGAAGTTGTTCAGAGTCCATATTTTCCATGGTTTGGAAGTGGTGTGGGCTGGAGTGCCTTGGAAGTGCTGTTTCTTCTCCGCCATCTTGGCTCCACCCCCGCTCCTCACAGTTTTAAGGCAAAAAAAGATCTCTTGGGATCACTCACAGAGGAGAGCATAGGCAATGAGAGGAGTGAACACCTCTCCTTTGTCCATAACACCTTAGAAGTCCACAAATCTATAAGAGTATCTGAAAACAAAGACAAAGAATTAGAAATTCGAGTATTTGGTTGGAAAAATGAGGAGACAGCATTAAAAAAAAGTGACTCATATTATAGAATCTAGCTTTGGGAACAAAGAAGGCCAAAACATACAAACAGAAGACCACAAAGTGAAAGATCCTACATCAAGAGTGTCTAAGAGAAATAAAAACTGGTCACAGGCCATGGAAGAGTCCAAAAAATATTTTTTTTACATCATGTAAGAGTAGAGATTTGGGAAGAGAATTGAGAGTCATTCAAGAAAATAATGAAAAACAAGTCAACAGATTGCTAAAGGAGACCCACAAAAAGTGCTGAAGAAAATAACACGTAAAAAATAGACCAACCCAAATGGCAAATGAGGTCCAAAAAGCCAATGAGGAGAAGTATGCTTTAAAAGGCAGGATTGAACAAAGGGAAAAGGAGGTCCAAAAGTTCACTGAAGAAAATAATTTCTCCAAAATTAGTATGAAGTAAATGGAAGTTAATGACTTTAAGAGAAATCAAGAAATTTTAAAACAAAATCAAATGAATGAAAAAAAAATAAAAGATGATATGAATTATATCATTTAAAATAATTGACATGTAAAATAGACCTAGGAGAGAATTTAAAATTTATTAGCGTTCCTGAAAGCCAGGATAAAACAAGATGATAGGGGAGCAGAACCAAAATGGCAGAGTTGAAAGAGGATTTCTGCATGGCTTCTGCTTCCACATCCTCCAATACATGTAAAAAATGATTCTAAAAATCTTTAGAGCTAAAAAAGCCACCAAAGGACAGATCGAAACTCAACTCTGCTAAAGATAGCCCAGCAGGCCAGCAGAAAAAGGCCATTGCAGCAATCTGGGAACAGGGCCCAGGCCCAAATGAGCCCGAGATTTTAACTTCAGGGTGGCCACAACCAGCCACCAGCTGAAGGTACATCAAGAGAGTGGATCACCAGAACATGTGGTGGTTCCCAGAACACACAGATACTAAGGATAAAGTGAGAGATTAGTGTGAACTTTGTGAACAGTGGATCCAAGAGTGTCACCCAGCCTCTGTGCCCACAGGGATAAGTGGCTGAAGCACAGTGTCAACTGCCATGTGGCTGCTTCAGAGCTCCTACCCTGCAGATTGTAGGGGAACAAAGTGACCAGTCTCAGGGATAATTGCTCTTGCTTTAACCTGCTTGGATCTGGATCTCTAATTTGGGTGGAGGTCCTGGGGTGTGTGACCAGTGAGCCTGAGACAATGGAGGCTTCAGAGAGGGCAGCCAACTAATAGCTGTGGCAGCTGAGAGAAGCTCAATGATTTGGGCAAAACCTGAATGTTCTGGAAGCAGAGTTCTACTATGGCAAAAAGTTCAAAAGTCAAATAATTGAGTGGCAACATGAGCAATCAATGGAAGCAAAGCAAACTCAGCAAACAAAATTTAGACTCTTATTTTGAGGACAAAAAGGATCAAAGGATGTACACATGTACAATCTATATCGAATTGCTTATCTTCCCAGTAAGTGTGGGCAATGGAGGAAGGGGAAGAATATATATACACATATAAACTTGTACATGCAACTGGGAAATAAGATATATAGGCACTGGGGCATAGAGATCCATCTTGCCTTACTGGAAAGTCAGAGCGGGATTGGAGGAGGTGAAAAGAGAGAGCATATTGGGGGAGGGGGTATTAAGTTAGATCACTGTTTTGGGGTGGTGGGTAGGTGAAAGTTGGGGAGGAAATTTGTAACTCAAAATCTTTTGGAAATCAATGATGTAAACTAAAAATGAACATAAAACTTAATTAAGCAAACTCAGCAAACAAAATTTAGACTCTTATTTTGGGGACAAAAAGGATCAAAGGGTGGAACAGGAGGAAGACAACAAAGCCATAAGCCATGCACCAAAAGTTTCCAAAAATATGAATTGGTTATAGGCCATAGAGGAGCTTAAGAAGGATTGTGAAAACCAAATAAGAGAAGTGGAGGAAAAACTGGGAAGAGAAATGAGAACGATGGGAGAAAACCATGAAAAGAGAGTCAACAAACTTACTGATGAAAATAACACCTTAAAATAGACTAACTCAAATGGAAAAAGAGGCTCAATAAACCAATGAGGAGAAGAATGACATAAAAAAGTTTAATTTGCCAGATGGAAAAAGAAATTCAAAAGCTCACTGAAGAGAGTAATTTCTTCAGAATTAAGTTGTAGTAAATGGAAACTAGTGATTTTATGAGAAATCAAGATACTATTAAACAGATCCAAACAAGTAAAAAATGGAAAAAAAAAGTGAAATATCTCATTTTAACAACCACTAGCCTGCAAAATAGATCCATGAGAGATGACTTAAAAATTACTGGACTACCTGAAAGCTGTAATCCAAAAAAGAACCTAGAAATCATCCTTCAAGAAATTCTCAAGGAAAAGTGCTTTGATATTTTTTGACCAGAGGGCAAAACAAAGGTTGAATGAATCCACCAATCACCTCTTGAAAAAGATGCCCAAAAGAAAACTCCTAGGAATATTATAGCCAGGGTGAGGGGTTCTGAAATCAAGGAGAAAATATTAAAAGCAGGCAGGAAGAAGCTATTTTAATATTGTGGAAACACAATCAGGATGACAAGGATCTGGCAGTTTCCACAACGAGGAAACTAAGGTCTTGGGATATGATATTCTGGAGGTCAAAGGAGTTGGGATTAAAATCGAAAATCATGGAGGGGCGGAGCCAAGATGGCGGAGTAGAAACAGCTCATCCAAGCCACTCTGCCCCCAAATTCCACCCAAACTATGTAAAAGGGGACTCTGAACAACTTCTGGAGCCAAAGCACCAACAGAACGACACAGAGAAGCTAACCTTCAGCTGAGTACAGCCCAGCAGCCCTGCAGGAAGGACCAGGGCAGCAGTCTGGGAGCTGGCAGCATGAAGCGTGCAGAGCACAGGAGCCTAGTCGATCCCAGGTCCGAGTAAGCCCAGGTTTTAGCCCCAGGGCGGCAGGGCCAGCAGGCAGCTGGAGGAACCCCAGAACACCAGGAGCTGTGGCGACTCCAGAATTATCAACATAGACATGCCTAGGACAAAGTAAAAGGTTAGTGTCCTATGGACTTTGGGACCGGTATTTAGGGAATGCATCAGCTCCCTCCCCTGGGGGCTAGAAGCCACTGAGGAGACACACCATTTTGTAGTTTTCAGAGGCAGCTCCAGTTCACGGCGTGCAAATCGTAGGGAGATCCAGCAATCAGTCTTGGGGAGTAATCGCTCTTGCTTTAACCTCCCTGGATCTGGATTGTGATCTAAGGTGGAAGTCGTGGGTGGGTTTACAGCTTGCCATAACCAGATGTTGCCCCCCACACTTTTGGGACGAAAATTCCTCTATCTGGCCTTAAAGCCATAGTGTGGCAACAAGCCCCAAAGTCAAGCAATTAAGTGGCAACATGCCAAGGCAAAGGAAACAGAAAAATGCAACCCTAGACTCCTATTTTGGGGGCATAGAGCGGGAAAAGGACTGTGAGGTCAGAAGTCCTGCTCCAAAAGCCCCAGGGGAAAACGTGAGCGGGTTGCAGGCCATAGAGGACCTTAAGAAGGACTTTAAAAATCAAATAAGAGAAGTGGAGGAAAAATTGGAAAGAGAAATGAGAAGGATGTAGGAAAAGTATGAAATGAGGGTCAACAGCCTGACTGAGGAAAACAACACCTTAAAAAATAGACTAACTCAAATGGCAAAGGAGGCCCAAAAGGGCAATGAGGAGAAGAATGCCTTAAAAAGTCGAATTTGCCAGATGGAAAAAGAATCTCAAAAGTTCACTGAGGAGATTCATTCCTTCAGAGTTAGACTGGAGCAAATGGAAGCTAATGACTTGATGAGAAATCAAGATGCTGTTAAGCAGATCCAAACAAATGAAAGATTAGAAGGCAATGTGAAAAATCTCATGGGAAAAACCACTGACCTGGAAAATAGATTCAGGAGAGACAATTTAAAAATTATTGGACTACCTGGAAGCCATGATCAAAGAAAGAACCTAGAAATCACCCTTCAAGAAATTCTCAAAGAAAACTGCCCTGATGTTTTAGATCCAGAGGGCAAAATAGAGGTTGAAAGAATCCACCTATCACCTCCTGAAAAAGATGCCAAAAAGAAAACTCCCAGGAATATTATAGCCAGGTTCCAGAATCCCCAGATCAAGGAGAAAATACTACAAGCAGCCAGGAAGAAACAATTTCAATATTGTGGCAACACAATCAGAATAGCCCAGGACCTGGCAGCTTCTACACAGAGGGATCGAAGGTCATGGAATATGATATTCCCGAGGGCAAAAGAACTGGAAATGAACCCAAGGGTCACCTACCCAGCAAAACTGAGTATTTTGTTTCAGGGGAAAATATGGTCATTCAGTGGAATAGAGGACTTTCAAGTATTCTTGAGGAAAAAACCAGAATTGAATAGAAAATTTGACATCCAGACACAAGAAGGAAGAGATGCCTAAGAAGGAAATCAGGGAAAAGAAATCAAAAGGAAATTATCAAAGGTGAACTATTTACATTCCTATATGGAAAAGCAATAACTGTGACTGATGATATCTTTCTCACTACGAAAATAATGGAAGAAGGGTGTGTGGTCATATGAATGTGAATGTGTGTGTATATATGGTTACAGTTATATATGGATAGAAGGCATAGGTTGAATGTGTTGGGAAGGGAGAATACTCAAGGGATGAAATTATGAGGTGAGAGGGGAAAGTGGCAAGAGGAGATGGGGAGAGACAGGGTAGGGTAAACTATCCCATGTAGAAGAAGCAAGGGGAAGTGGTTGCAAAGGAGGGGGAGAATAAGGAAGGCTGAAAAGGCAAAACCACATTCACATTGACTTTGGTTCAGGGAGAAAATGACATACATACTAAATGGGATATCTCAACCTGCAGTAGGATAGGGGGAACGGGGATGAGAGGAGGGATGATGGATGGGAGGGCATCTTTGGGGGGAGGGGAGGTTGGAAGTACCCACTATAGAAGAGGACAGGATCATGTAGGGAATGGACCAGGTGGGGGGTGGGATGAGTGGGAGGGAATTATAAGCAGCCCTGTACAATATATCTACTATGATAATGTTTTGCATAGCTAGACATGTACAACATATACTGAATTACTTATCTCCCAAGAGGGAATGGGTGACAAGGGATGGATATGAAATTCGAGGTTGTAACATTAAATGTTTCAAATATATCGAAATATTATTATTAATACTCTTTTGCTTGTAATAGGGAGATAAGATGTGCAGGCATTGGGACACAAAGACTCACCTTCCTCTACTGGAAAAGTCAATGGGGGTATGGGAGAAGGTATGGAAGAGAGCAGATTGGAGTTAACGATATCTTGTAGGACTACTATTCTGGGACGTTGTGTAGGGGAATAATGGGGTGAAAATGATTGTAACTCAAAATCTGGCGGAAATGAATGATGTTAAACAGAAGTTAATAAAGCATTTGTTTAAAACAAAAAAAAAAATCGAAAATCACCTACCCAGCGAAACTGAATATCATATTTCAAGGGAAAATAGGCTCATTCCATGGACTAGAGGATATTCAAGAATTCATAATAAAAAACCGAGAATTGAATAGAAAATTTGACATTCATATACAAGAAGTCAGAAAAGCATGAAAAGGTGAACAGGGAAAAGAAATTGTAAGGACATTATCAAAGCTGAACTATTTGCATTCCTACATGGAAAAATGATAATTGTAACTTATGAATAATTTGTCAGTATTAGAAGAGTTAAAGGTAATATATATATATATATATATATATATATACACACACATATATACACATATACATACACACACATATATATATACATATATATATGTGTATATATACATATATGTGTGTGTGTATATATATATACATATATATATATGTTTATCTAGCAGGGAATACAGGTGTATAAATACATATGAGAAAGTGTGTATATATGTGTACAGGTATACATAGACAGAGGTTACAGGACCAGTTGAATAGTATGGGATGATACTTAGAAGGTTAAATTGAGAGATCAGAGAGAAATATAATGAGAGGAGAAGGGGAGAGACCAAATGGGGTACATTATCTCATATAGAAGAGGCAAGGGAACACTGTTGCAATGGAGGGGAAGAACAGGAAGGCAAAAGGGAATGAGTCAATCTTATTCTCATTGATTTGGGCTTAGGCAGGGTATGGCATACACACTAAATATGGTATGTCATCCTATAAGAGGGTAAGGGGGAAGGGGGTGAGATGGTGGATGATATAGAGGAAGGCAGGTTGGGGGAGAGGGAAGTTCGGAGCACACATTTTTGAAAAGAGACAGGCCCAAGTGGATAACATAAGAAGTGGAGGAGGGCAGGATAGGACAGAAAAAAATATAATCAGTGTTTCTCAATAATAGGGAAATGTTTTACGTAGCTACACATGTACAATCTGTATTGAATTGCTTATCTTCCCAGTAAGTGTGGGCAACGGAGGAAGGGAAAGAATATATACATATATGTGTGTGTGTGTGTATACATATACATATATGTATATATGTGTATATATATACATATATATATGTATTTATATATACACATATAAACTTGTACATGCAACTGGGAAATAACATATATAGGCACTGGGGCATAGAGATCCATCTTGCCTTACTGGAAAGTCAGATCGGGATTGGAGGAGGTGATAAGAGAGAGCAGATTGGGGGAGGGGGTATTAAGTTGGATGACTGTTTTGGGGTGGTGGGTAGGTGAAAGTTGGGGAGGAAATTTGTAACTCAAAATCTTTTGGAAATCAATGATGTAAACTAAAAATAAACATAAAATTTAATTATAAAATAAAATTAAAAATCACTGTCCTACAGAAATAGAAGAGCATAGACATCATCTTTTAAGAAATTAACAAGAGTAACAGTCCTGATATTCCAGAACCAGAAGGTAAAATAGAAATGGAAGGAATCCATTTATCACATCTTCAACTGTATCCCACAAGGAAAACCCTAGGAATATTGCAGCCAAATTTCAAAGTTCTCAGGTCAAGGACAAAATATTGTAAGCATCCAGAAAGAAACAATTCAAGTATTGTGGAAATACAATTGGGATAACACAAGATCAAACACCTTTGACATTAAGGGATCAGGAGATTTAGAATATGATATTCTAGAGTTGAGAGGAGCTAGGATTAAAACCAAGAATGACTTACTCAGAAAAACTCATTATAGAGTTCCACAACCCACAAAATTACATAACGAAAGAAATCTCCAGCCTAAGATAGCTGGAAAGGTTGGCATAAATTGTTTATCAAATCAAACTGGTGTGATATATATATATATATATATATATATATATATATATATATATATATATATATCACACATATACACACACACATATATATACACACATATGTATATGTATATATATTATATATATGCATATATATACACACACTATATATATGCACATATATGTATATATATACACACTATACATATATGTGTCTGTTTTTATACAAATATATTTATGTGTTTTACATGTTATATATGTAGATATAATATACACATACATATATTATACTATATCTATATCTATCTTTATCTATATCTATATATCTATATCTATATCTATATATATATATATATGTATATAAAATCCTTCAGAGGAAAAAATGGACATTTCAGTGAAATAAAGGACTTTCAAGTATTCTTGATGAAAAGACCAGAGCTGAATAGAATATTGACTTTCTAGTACATGAATTAACAGAAGCATGAAAAGGTAAACAAGAAAGAGAAATCATAAGCTAGTTATTTATGAACATTTTTCATTCATATATGGAAAGAATGTATTTGTAACTCATGAGACCTTTCCCAAATTTAGGAGAGTTTGGAGGATAAATAATTGTATATGTATGTATGTATGTATGTATGTGCATGTATACGGTATACATACACATTTATGTAAATAGAGGGCACAGAATGAGTTGAATGTGAAGGAATGTATATACACATATACACATATTAATATGTATATATATATGAATATATATATATATATGAATATACATATATATATATATATATATAAAATTAAGGGGTGAGAGAAGAATATATTGGAAGAAGGAGAAAGGGAAAGATAGAATGGGGGTAAATTACCACACATAAAAGAGCCAAAGATGTTTTTATAATGGAGAGGAAGAGGGGGTAGGTGAGAGGGAATAGGTAAACCTTACTCTCTTTGTATTTGGCTTAAGTAGAGAATAACATACGCACTCATTTGGATATCTTACCCTACAGGAAAGTAGAGAGGAAAGGGATAAGATAGGGCATGTGATAAAAGTTAGTGCAGATTGGAGGAGAGGGCAGTCCGAAGCAAACATTTTTGAAAAGGAACAAGTTCATAGTAGAATAAATAATAAATGGATGTGGGATAGGATGGAAATACACATACTTACTCTTTCACAACATAATTATTATGGAAGTGCTTTGCATAACTACACATGTATAACCTATATTGAGTTGCTTGTCTTCCCAGTTGGGGTGGGTGAGGAAGGAAGAAGGTAAAGAATCTGAAACATGAAGTTTAAAAAAGAAATCTTAAAAATTCCTTTTCCTTGCATCTGGCATAGAAATCTATCTTGCTCCACTGGAATGTAAGGGGAAAGAAGATAAGAGATACGGGAGTGGGTTGATAGAAGGGAGGGCCGACTGAGGGAAGGGGTAATCAGAATGCATGCCATCTTGGGGTGGGGGAGGGGAAAGATGGAGAGAAAATTTGGAGCTCAAAATCTTGTGGAAATGGATGTCGTAAACTAAATATAATTAAATTTTAAAAATAATTCCTTCCTTGGAACTTAACCAAGGATTTGAAATTTAGATATGTTCATGGTTTTAGGAGAAATTACTGGGACCATTCATATTTTTGGATTTTGGAAACTAAGAAGATAGGCAAAACTCAAAGATGCAAGTTGAATTTTGGAATAAGAAGTCATAAACAAATGTAAAAGAGAGTTAGTCCTGAAGGGTAACTGCAAAATGAAGATTCAGATAGAAATAGGAATAAAGGAATCTAAGGCAAAGAAGAGTCAGAGTTAATAAAGAAAAAAAAAAGATTTTTTTCTAATTAATTAAACAAATGATTTATTAACTTCTGGTTTACATCATTCATTTCCACCAGATTATGAGTTACATTTTTCCCCATTTTTTCCCTACCCACCACCCCAGAATAGCAGTCCCACTAGATATCTCCTCATCCAATCTGCTCTCTCCCATATCTTCTCCCATACCCCCTTCAACTTTGCCATTAGGGCAAGGTGAATCTCTGAGCCCCACTGCCTGGACATCTTATGAAACATTTAATTTTAAAACTTCGATTTACAGATCCATTCCCTTTCTCCCTTGTCACCCACTCCCTCTGAGAAGATAAGCAATCCAGTATGTGTTGTACATGTATATCTATGCAAAGCATTACCATAGTAGATATATTGTAAAAGACTGCTTATATTTCCCTCCCACCTGTCTCACCTCCCACCTGGTCCATTCCCTTATTTGATCCTGTCCCTCTTTGATGGTGGGTACTTCTAGACTCCCCTCTCCCCATAATGCCCACCCCTTCATCATCCCCCCCCTCTCATCCCCCTTTCCGCTACTCAGGAGAGTAAGGGTAAGATATTCCATTAAGTATGTATGTGATTCTCTCCTTAAGCCAACTTCAATGAGAATATGCTTTTGCCTTTTTGCCTTCCTGTTCTTCCCCTCCCCTGCAACTACTTCCCCTTGCCTCTTCTACATGAGATAGTTTGCCCTACCCTATCTCCTCTTGCCACTTTACTCTCTCACCTCTTGACGTCACCCCTTAAGAATCATCTCTTCCTTGGGGTGGCTAGGTGGCACAGCGAGCAGAGAGCCAGCCCTGGAGCCAGAAGGACCCGATCTCGGATCCGCCCCAGACACCCAACACACAAACAACAACCCAGCCGGGTGAACCTGGGCAAGTCACCCAACCCCAATTGCTCTCCTAAAAAGAAAAAAATAATCATCCCTTCCCATCAAATTCAACCTGTGCCCTCTATCCATGTATACCTGTGAACATATGCCTTGTACCCTTCTTCAATTATTTTCATAATGAGAAAGGTTCATCAAACACAATTATTGTTTTTCCATGTAGGAATGTAAATAGTCCAACTTTGATAAGTTCCTTTTGATTTCTTTTCCTTGATTACCTTCTCAAGCATCTCTTGCTTCTTGTGTCTGAATGTCAAATTGTCTATTCAACTCTGGTTTTTTCATCAAGAATGCTTGAAAGTCCTCTATTCCACTGAATGACCATATTTTCCCCTGAAAAAAGATACTCAGTTTTGCTGGGTAGGTGACCCTTGGGTTCATTCCCAGCTCTTTTGCCCTCTGGAATATCATATTCCATGCCCTTTTATCCCTCAATGTAGAAGCTGCCAGGTCCTGTGCCATTCTGATTGTGTTTCCACAATATTGAAATTGTTTCTTCCTGGATGCTAGTAGTATTTTCTCCTTGATCTGGGGATTCTGGAACCTGGGTATAATATTCCTGGGAGTTTTCTTATGGGGATCTTTTTCAGGAGGTGGTCTGTGGATTCTTTCAACCTCTATTCTGCCCTCTGGGTCTAAAACATCAGGGCAATTTTCCTTGAGAATTTCTTTAAGGATGATTTCTAGGTTCTTTCTTTGATCATGGCTTTCAGGTAGTCCAATAATTTTTAAATTATCTCTCCTGGATCTATTTTCCAGGTCAGTGGTTTTTCCCATGAGATATTTCACATTGCCTTCTATTCTTTCATTTGTTTGGATCTGTTTAATAGTATCTTGATTTCTCATGAAGTCACTAGCTTCCATTTGCTCCAGTCTAATTCTGAAGGAATGAATCTCCTCAGTGAGCTTTTGACATTCTTTTTCCATCTGGCAAATTCGACTTTTTAAGGCATTCTTCCCCTCATTGCCTTTATGAGCCTCTTTTGCCATTTGAGTTAGTCTAATTTTTAAGGTGTTATTTTCCTCAGTCAGGCTGTTGACTGTCATTTCATACTTGCATCTTTTTCATTTCTCTTCCCAAATTTTCCCCCACTTTTCTTATCTGCTTCTTAAGGTCCTCTATGGCCTGTAGCCAGCTTGTATTTTCATTTGGGGCTTTTGGTGCAGGAGTTCTGATCTCACAGTCCTCCTCCATGCTTTGAGCCTCTTTTCCCCTAAAACAGGAGTCTAACGTTGAACTTTTCTGTTTATTTTGTTTCATTTGCCTAGGCATATTGCCACTTAATTACTTGATTTTGGGGCTTGTTGCCACAGTAGGATTCTGCTACCAGACAGGGGAGCTTCCGCCCAAACGTGGGGTCTTCACAACTTCTGCCAGTTGGGTGGCCTCTGTAAGGCCTTCACCCACTCTGGCAAGTTGGATACCCACCCCAAACTTCCTCCCCAGACCACAATCCAGATCCAGGCAGTTTAAAGCAAAAGCGATTAACCCCCAGACTGATTGCTCGATCTTCCTACAATTCGCAGACCAGGAGCTAGAGCAACTACTGACGCTGCAAAATGTCTTCTGTGCAGCTGTTTCTTCAGCAGCTTTTTGCCCCCAGGGGAGGAAGCCGCGTGTTCCCCAAATATTGGTCCCAAAGTCAATAGGGCACTAACCTCTCACTTTGTCCTAGGCATATCTGTGCTGATAATTCTGGAATTGCCACAATTGCTGGTGTTCTGGGGTTCCACCAGCTGGCTGAAGCCCCGGCCGCCCTGGGGCTAAAACCGAGTACCTGGGCTCAGCTCTGTGGGCTGTGCTATGGTTCCCAGCGTGCTGTGCTGCCTGCTCTCATAGCGCTGTGCTGGCCGCTCCCTGCAGGGCTGCTGGGTTGTCCTCAGCAGGAGATTAGCTTCTCTGTGCCATTCTGTGGGTGCTGTGGCTCCAGAAGTTGTTCGGAGCTCCCTTTCACATTGTTTGAAATTTGTGTGGGGCAGAGCACATTGGAAATGCTGTTTCTACTCCGACATCTTGGCTCCGCCCAAAAAAAGATTTTTTTTTTTGATTGAGGCATCTTCTTAATTGAAGGACATTCAATTAATTTAAAGCATCTTCAAAATCTCTTCCTGTCTCAGGAGCCAAATCCCAGTAACATTCAGGACAATGAGATGAGAAGGAATCCTAATAATTAGAACAAGAGTTTGAATTCTGTTGATACAGTTTGACATGGCTTCTTCCATGTGTGAAGCTCTGTGCACTGAATTTTAAAACATGTTATGTTTCCTATTCACTTGTCCCACACATGATTTCATGAGTTCATAAGATGTCAAATCGCATTTCTCAACAATAACTCTAGCGAGAAGATTGCCTTAAACTTTGCCAAGCTCATTTTCTTTCCACAGTTATGGCATCTATTCAGATAGAATGAAACCTTCTAAACTTGGAGCTTTCTTACCTGCCTATCTCAAGGTAAACCTGTCAACACCTTTTCTTTCTAGATTTATAGTACTATAGGTTCCTATCTGTGTCTTAAAGAAATTGGACTCCCTGAAAAGGTGTGGCAGAACTACCACCAGGACTCAGAGGCCGCCAGCAACCGGCAGATCAACCTGGAGCTCTACACCTCCTATGTCTACCTCTCTGTGTCCTACTATTTCGATAGCGATGGCGTGGCGCTAAAGAACTTCGCCAAGTACTTCCTGCAGCAGTCACAAAGGGAGCGTGAGCCCGCCAAGAAGTTGATGAAGCTGCAGAACCAGGGCAGAGGCCGCATCTTCCTGCAGGACATCAAGAAACCCGACCACGACAACTGGGGGAGCGGGCTGACGGCAATGGAGTGTGCTCTGCACTTGGAAAACAATGTCAATCAGTCGTTACTGGAATTGCACAAGCTGGCAACTGACAAGAATGACCCCCACTTATACGAATTCATCGAAACCCAATACCTGGATGAACAGTTCAAGTCCATCAAACAGCTGGGTGATCACATAACCAACCTGCGCAAGATGGGGGCCCCAATTCTGTCATGGTGGAATATCTTTTTGAAAAGCACACACCCTTGGACACGGTGACAAGGAGAGCTAAGCCACACCTGGCTTCCCCCACACCTGGGAACTGTGGGCGCCACTCTTACGGTCTTTCAGTGCATGCATATTTTGGTTATCTGACCTTTTCATAATCTGTACCAAAAAAAACTACCACTATTTATATCCCAATAAAGTGACTTGGTACTGATGGAAAAAAAGAAGAAGAAGGAGAAGAAGACAAAGAAGAAGAAGAAGAAGAAGAAGAAGAAGAAGAAGAAGAAGAAGAAGAAGAAGAAGAAGAAGGAGGAGGAGGAGGAGGAGGAGGAGGAGGAGGAGAAGAAGGAGGAGGAGGAGAAGAAGAAGAAGAAGAAGAAGAAGAAGAAGAAGAAGAAGAAGAAGAAGAAGAAGAAGGAGAAGAAGGAGAAGAAGGAGAAGAAGGAGAAGAAGAAGAAGAAGAAGAAGAAGAAGAAGAAGAAGAAGAAGAAGAAGAAGAAGAAGAAGAAGAAGAAGAAGAAGAAGAAGAAGAAACTTATATAGCACACAGGAATAGTGAGTACCAAGGAACAAAAGCCAGCACTGATATGTTCACTTTAGGTGATAATTACAGACATCAAGCATGTGAAAGGGTAGAGGCCACCTGTGGTCTCAGTTTCTATTGCATGATAAGCACACCTTTAATGCCTCTCTTTATTTTTCTTTTCTGAAAGATTTAGGTTTTCTTGTACTAGTATATTCCATCCTCTTTAATTTGCTTCTTTTCAGGCAGTGGTATGTATCACAGCAGAAGGCCTTGGAAGATGGTGGGTGTTTGTTCTAAACACTTTGCACTTTTATAAAATCACAGTTCACTTTGATTGTCATCTTCATTGATAGATCCCAGGCCCTTCAGTTGCAGTAAAATATAAGTGTAGAGAGAAAATGGATTTTTCTTAAATGATTCACATTTCTCCATATAAAAATAGCCTTAATGAAATAGGATTAGAGCTGTTCCCATTTATGCAACAAAACAGAGCATTTGTGCAAATACAACCAATAAGTATTTCCATTATCAGAGTATTCTTCATTGATTCATGCAACAACAATATCAACTTGAACTCGTAATGAGTTAGAAAGATCCTCTAAATTAAGCTTTATACTTGATCAAATAGAAATCAGTGACTTGTTTTATTATAATGAGGAACTCCTCAGTTTACTAGATAACTTACAGCAATTATTTTCATTCATTAAAAAAAGAAAATTAAACTGCATCCACATCAGAGTACAGAGAGAGATTTCTAAATTCTCTAGCTTGGCAAAGCAGCCCCATAAATGAGTGCTGGGTGATTCAACAGGTGACCTCAGTATACCTATTCCATAGCATTTCCCCGCTCTGTGCATCAAGAGTTGTCTTTGAAATCAAGTTGTAATAACAATAATGAGTATGAGTAATTGCTTACATTTGTCTAGTGCAAAGTTTGCCAAGTACTTTTGCATATATTATCTCATCTGATCCTCTCAACAATTTTTACAACTGAAAAACAAGAGACTTAAACAGTATCACAACAACTTATGTTACATGTGATACTTCAAAGGTGATATATGAATGGGTTAGATCACAGAATAAGTCTATCAAGTTGTACCCTTTCATTTTACAGATGAGGAAACTGAGTCTCAAAGACATTCAGTTATTTGCCCAAAGTCTTATACTTTTGCACACAGGTAGGGATTTTTGACCAAACCCATAAAGCTAGTGACTAGAAAAGATGGGATTCGAACTAAGGTTTCTTTCAAAATTTACTTGAGATCCCTCTTAAAGAAATCTGAAATATTTTTCACTTTTAACAAAATTCTAAAGTTGACAAACACAGCCTTCAGAATCCTTAAGTTACTACTTTTATCCATTGCTATTCCCTTTGAATATTTACCTCCCAAATCAGACAGTTATTCTTGCTCCTACATTTCTTCACCTTCTCCTATTTCCAATTTACCCATGTCATTTCAAATTTCTTCAAGGCCCTTTTCTCTGCTTTGTAACAGGTATGATGAATTTAACTTGTTAACCTTCTGTACTCAGAATAAATTGCCTCCTAAGTAACAAAATATAAAGTTCATTAAAGGAGAACCTTGTGATTAAAATGTCAGGGAAAGGGAATTACCTTATGTCCAAGGTGTCTTTTCTTATTGCTAATAAGATATAGTTGACTCCCTTTATATGAAAATAAACTGAGAGAATTATTTTGTAACTTGGAAAATTATAATATTCCCTCTGATTTCTTCAAGGAAGCAGGAATGGGGACTGAACCTGTCATAAGATGAGGTTAAATGTCTATGATTTTATAAATCAAAGCTTCTTGAGCTGTGGAACACGGAAAGACTACTATCAGAAGTGAAGAAGCATCTGATCAGTCATATAACACTGAGAATAAGCAACTAAAACTTTTAATTGAAAAACAGAGAAACGGGGGTGGAGCCAAGATGGTGGAGTTGAAACAGCTCATCCAAGCCACTCTGCCCCCAGATTCCCCCCAAACTATGTAAAAGGGGACTCTGAACAACTTCTGGAGCCCCAGCACCCACAGAAGGACACAGAGAAGCTAACCTCCTGCTGAGGACAGCCCAGCAGCCCTGCAGGAAGGACCAGCGCAGAGGTCTGTGACCTGGCAGCACACAGTGTGCAGAGCACAGGGAGCCGAGCTGAGCCCAGGTCCGTGTGAGCCGAGGTTTTAGCCCCAGGGTGGCAGGGCCAACAGCTGGCTGGAGGAACCCCAGAACACCAGGAGCTGTGGCGACTCTAGAATTATCAATATAGACATGCCTAGGACAAAGTAAGAGGTTGGTGTCCTATGGACTTTGGGACTGATATTTAGGGAATGTATCAGCTCCCTGCCCTGGGGGCTAGAAGCCACTGAGGAGACACGACATTTAGTAGTTTTCAGAGGCATTTCCAGCTCACAGCCTGTAAATCGTAGGGAGATCCAGTGATCAGTTTTGGGGGGTAATCGCTCTTGCTTTAACCTCCCTGGATCTGGATTGTGATCTAGGGTGGAAGTCGTGGGTGGGTTTACAGCTTGCCAGAAACGGAAGTTTCCCCCCACACGTTTGGGACGAAAATTCCTCTACCTGGCCTTAAAGCCATAGTGTGCCAACAAGCACAAAAGTCAATTAAATAAGCTACAACATGCCAAGGCAAAGGATACAGAAAAATGCAACCCTAGACTCCTATTTTGGGGGCATAGAGCAGGAAAAGGACTGTGAGTTCAGAAGTCCTGCTCCAAAAGCCCCAGGGGAAAACATGAGCAGGTTGCAGGCCATAGAGGGCCTTAAGAAGGACTTTAAAAATCAAACAAGAGAAGTGGAGGAAAAATTGGAAAGAGAAATGAGAAGGATGTAGGAAAAGTATGAAATGAGGGTCAACAGCCTGACTGAGGAAAACATCACCTTAAAAAATAGACTAACTCAAATGGCAAAGGAGGCCCAAAAGGGCAATGAGGAGAAGAATGCCTTAAAAAGTCGAATTTGCCAGATGGAAAAAGAATCTCAAAAGTTCACTGAGGAGATTCATTCCTTCAGAGTTAGACTGGAGCAAATGGAAGCTAATGACTTTATGAGAAATTAAGATGCTGTTAAGCAGATCCAAACAAATGAAAGATTAGAAGGCAATGAGAAATATCTCATGGGAAAAACCACTGACCTGGAAAACAGATCCAGGAGAGAAAATTTTAAAAGTATTGGACTACCTGAAAGCCATGATCAAAGAAAGAACCTAGAAATCATCCTTCAAGAAATTCTCAAGGAAAACTGCCCTGATGTTTTAGATCCAGAGGGCAAAATATAGGTTGAAAGAATCCACCTATCACCTCCTGAAAAAGATCCCAAAAAGAAAACTCCCAGGAATATTATAGCCAGTTTCCAGAATCCCCAGATCAAGGAGAAAATACTACAAGCATCCAGGAAGAAACAATTTCAATATTGTGGCAACACAATCAGAATAGCCCAGGACCTGGCAGCTTCTACACTGAGGGATCGAAGGGCATGGAATATGATATTCCAGAGGGCAAAAGAGCTGGGAATGAACCCAAGGGTCACCTACCCAGCAAAACTGAGTATTTTGTTTCAGGGGAAAATATGGTCATTCAGTGGAATAGAGGACTTTCAGGCATTCTTGAGGAAAAAAACAGAATTGAATAGAAAATTTGACATCCAGACACAAGAAGGAAGAGGTGCCTGAGAAGGTAATCAGGGAAAAGAAATCAAAAGGAACTTAACAAACTTGAACTATTTACATTCCTATATGGAAAAGCAATAACTGTGACTGATGATATCTTTCTCACTTTGAAAATAATGGAAGAATGGTGTGTGGTCATATGAATACATATGTGAATGTGTGTGTATAAGGTTACAGTTATATATGGATAGAAGGCATAGGTTGAATTTGTTGGGAAGGGAGAATACTCAAGGAATGAAATTATGAGGTGAGAGAGGAAAGTGGCAAGAGGAGATGGGGAGAGACAGGGTAGGGTAAACTATCCCATGTAGAAGAAGAAAGGGGAAGTGGTTGCAAAGTAGGGGGAGAATAAGGAAGGCTAAAAAGGCAAAACCACATTCCCATTGAATTTGGTTCAGGGAGAAAATGACATACATACTAAATGGGATATCTCAACCTGCAGCAGGATGGGGGAAGGGGGATGAGAGGAGGGATGATGGATGGGAGGGCATCCTTGGGGTGAGGGGAGGTTGGAAGTACCCACTATAGAAGATGGACAGGATCATGTAGGGAATGGACCAGGTGGGGGTTGGGATGAGTGGGAGGGAATTATAAGCAGCCTTGTAGAATATATCTACTATGATAATGTTTTGCAAAGCTAGACATGTACAACATATACTGAATTACTTATCTCCCAAGAGGGAATGGGTGACAAGGGAGGAAGGAAATGGATCTGAAATTAGAGGTCGTAACATTAAATGTTTCAAATATATATAAATACTATTATTAATACTCTTTTGCTTGTAATAGAGAGATAAGATGTGCTGTCATTGTGGCACAGAGATCCATCTTGCTCTAATGGAAAAGTCAAAGGGGGTATGGAAAAAGGTATGGGAGAGAGCAGATTGGATGAGGGGATATCTTGTAGGACTGCTATTTTGGGGAGGTGGGTAGGGGAAGAATGGGGGAAAATTGTAACTCAAAATCTGGCAGAAATGAATGATGTAAAACAGAAGTTAATAAAGCATTTGTTTAAAATTTAAAAAAAATTAAAAAAAAATCTCACCAAGTTGGGGCTATTCCTAATTGACAGATTGCTCTGCAGGGTTCTCACATAGGTTTGCATTGTCACCAATAGTATCTGAGTGTGCCTGTTTTCCTACAGCTGAGTCAATGCTAAGCCTTGTAATTTTTATTAATTTTTGGCCATTTTGATAAATTCTGTTATCTGAAGCAACATTTCAAAAACTGGCAAATCTCAAATTATTAAGAACATTTGTGATCTGCTATACACAGTTTACTTCCTCTAGAAAAGATATTTATCATTTCAGCCTCCCTCAATAATTAGTAATTAAATTTTTCTTATGTATATTTTGGGATTACCAATTTGTTTCAGAATAACTGTTTAGGATATAATCATGATTCTATCCATGAATTTTTCTCTCTTCACTTTCCCAATTTTAACCAGAAATTTCTGATTTGAAAGAAAAAATATGGATACTAAAAGGAGATGAACTGACTTATATGTTGTTAGAAAAATGTTTTCTGAAATTTTAGGTGAAAAAATATTCACCATCTTATTTGACTTTTCAAAGTGCTTATTTTGTAATTCAGGAACCACTTATTCAGTGTTTACATAGAGATTACTATGCTAGGAACTATCATATAGAGGTGAATAAGAGGCTATAACTGATCGCAAAGGTATTAAAATGAGTACTAGTATATTATAGGTAGGAATGCTCTTAAAATTTTTAGTCAAATATTTAAATTTAAATATTCAAGTTTTAAATTCAGGAAAGTAATAGGCATTAACTCCTGAAATAAAAAAAAAAATAATCAAGAATTTCTCTCCTAAAGCCCTAATCCCAATGAAGGCAATCACTCTCAATAATTATTTAGTGAAATAATCACTATCTTCTCTACAGGTCCTGCTGCATTTATGATCACTTTGAAAAGAAATAAAAAGTAACGCACTATTACCTATTGGTTCTTAGCTAACACACTCAAGGATTACATGAGTCTGACAATTAGTTGATGCTACTTTTTTTTCTCTCTGATCATAGATTTTTTTTCTGATTATATCATGTGATCTCAGCTTCTCTAACTATAAAATGAGTGGTAATGGCTTGGCGTAAATATTTCAGTTGGTATAACTTACTGAACTAACTATTTAGTTGGTGGAACTAACTTCAGTTTGTTTAGAAAAGAACTGTCTTGAGAGACTGGATGGCTATTGAAAGCTATCAGCAAAATACATTGTGCAAAATTTTCCATGGAACAGTGCTGTCAGATTTCCTGGGTAGCAAGTTTTCATTTTTTTTCTTGGTATCCAAGGCCCTGGCCCATAGTATGCATTTTACTAAATAGATGCTTGTTAAACTATTTATTGATGGAAAGGGAGATGTACATTCCAGTAGAATATAAACTCCTTGATGACATTTCATATCTCATTTTTGCCTTTGTCTCCCCAGCCACCAGAACAATGTCTTGTAATAATAAACATTTGTTGAATTTAAAAAAAGAAAAAGAAAAACAGAGAAACTAGAAATAAGTGGTAGGGTTATGATCAAAATTGTGAATCAATGATAGCACACTGAAGGATTTTAAGAGTAATCAAGGATAAATAGTCTGTTAGGAGAAAAAAACAAACAAACAAAAACATTACCTGAGTTTAACTATCATCCAGATTCAGATAAGTCCCTAGTCTCTTTTCAGAGTTGCAGTCATTATCTTCTACTACTTATTGGATATGTAAAAACAGATGTCCTGTAGATGTTTCAAAGTCCACATATCTGAAACAGAACTCATTATCAGCATACCCTACCCAACCAAAGTATCGTGATTCTGAACTTCCTTATTTCTGTTGAGAACACCACCATCATTTCAGAGTCCCAGGTTCACAACATTGACCTTTTTCTTGACTCTTTCAATAACTGCATATTTGCTGTTGATTCTTGTCATCACCTCTTTTACAATATCTCTCACATTTATCTTCCTTTATTCAAAACTTACAAAACTATCAAATTAGTTCAGGTACTCAGCATTTCTGGTTGGAATTATTGCTATAGTCTCCTAAGTCATCTCCCTGTCTTAAAGTCTGTTGCCATGCTGATTTATCTTATACATAGCTGTAACTGGGCTTTAAGGCCCTTTAGAACGTGACCTTAAATTATCTTTCCAAAGTTATTATACATTACCTCATTTTCATAACCTCTTGTATAATCAGATTGATCTTTAATTGTTCTTCGAAAATAATCCATCTCTCTCTTCTGTGTCTTTGTATTGCCTGTCTCCATTCCTGAAATCTAGTCCCTCCTTACCCAATTTCTTATAGTGCTTTGTATATTTTAAACCTCAACTGAACTATTAGGGTGTTTTCCTCAAAAATCACCTTTTTATTATATTTATTATTGGTTGTATGACTCTGATGAAGTCACTTTACCCCTCAGAACCTTAGACAACTTTCTAAGACTGTAAGTTACAAGGAAGGTACCAGCCTATGTTTAACAGACAGAAGGAGTTACATCAACCAATAGTTTCATATACTGCTAAAAAGGCCCTCGGTCCTCATCCCTAATGTTATGAATCTGTTTTGCTTCTTAATTGAATGTAAGTTCCTTGTGAGCAGGACTTGTTTAATTTTTTTCTTACATGTGCATCCTTAGTACCTGCACATAGAGGATACTTCATAAATATTCACAGGTAAATTAATTGATAGACAAAAAAGACATTAAGAGAGTCTCAATTTCTCAAAGAATTAGAGATTATTTTCAGCACTTTGATTCTTATGGGAAAGGTAATCTTTCATTTCTTAACACATTAAAGTTTGGCTTTACTTTCTAACTCCCACTAAATTATCTTAAACTCCTTCTTGGCATTAGTGGCATATAAAAACCTTATCTTAACTAAACTTTGTATCTCAATCAATATTACACAGTGTTCTGTACATATTAGACAATCAACCAATCTACAAGCCTTTATAAGATCTTTACTATGTAGCAGGCACCTTACTAAGCCCTATGGATAAAAGAACAAGAATAGAATAATTTTTGCTCTCAAGTAGTTCACATTTTGACTGGGAAAAGGGAAGGGAGCAAGTATTCATTAAAAAAAACGAACAAACAAACAGGTACATACAGAGATAGTTATATCTCTCTATAGATGTAGATATACACATATATGTAAATGTAATACACAACTACATATATATATATGTATATACACATCTACATATACACATACCTGAGTATGTATGTGTGTATGTATGTATTATGATACATACAAATTGGACACAAGGTGACTTTGTATGGGAAGGTACTAGCAAGTGATGGAACCAGGAAAGACCTTAAGTATAAGGAGGAGTATTTGAAATTCATCTATTATTAATTGCTGATCGTTACCCTTAAAAGAAATAGTTATTCCTAAGTGTCAGCAGGTCAAGGGGTAGTATCCATGAAAAAACACAGAAAGCTTATAGTATTGAGTTGCTGATTAAGACAGTCCCAGAACTCTGGGTGTATTCCTTGCCAATTCACCCTACTCTAGTAATAAAGAATTACTCTTCCTTTTCATTCTGATTCATGGATATTGCATTATGGAATTAATGGCAAAATGGGTTTTCTGGGATTACACCTTCTCCCTTTATACTTTTTTTTTTTTTCTCAGAGATGAGGTAGCAGTTTTTCTTTGTCCTTGATGATACAATATGCATTAAAAAAAAGCAAATTCAGATTTGGAAACTGATATAATAGTTTATTTACTAAAATGTCCTCTCTAAAGCAATCTATTATTTGACTCATTTAATATACTTTTATTTCTTTAAAATATGCAAATTGTTGTAAAGACTTTGTGAACAAAGAAAGACACTATAAAAAGATTCATAAAGTACTAGATATATGTGATTTTAAAAAAATGTGCTTGCCTTGTCATGGTTAGAGATCAGAAATATAGACTGTACTCTTTTCCCCACTCTTACTTTCTCTTGTTTTCATCTACTTTATTCTATTGAAATCAATTCTTTCCCCCATTGTTGCTAAAGTTTATTTTCTAGATTTTTTTTTCTTTTCTTCCTTCCCATTTGGATCTAGCCTGGGTAGTTTCATATGTATATCATATTTTAAATCTGTATCAGACATATTCATTTTATTCTTGGATTATTAGAGACATAGTATACCCCACCCAAGGGTGGGGAACCTGTGGCATCAAGATCACAAGTGACCCTCTAGGTACTCAAGTTCAGTCCTGTGACTGAATCCAAGCTTCACAGAACATATTGGTATTATTGGGATTTGTTCTGTGAAGTTTAGATTCAGTCATAGGGCCATACTTGAGGACATAGGGTGGCACATGTGACCTCAAACCCATAGATTTCTCACCCCTGAATAGGCTAAAGCATTTCATCAGTGAACATATGTAATTTTAAGGGAATTTGAAGATCTTACCTGCCCATTAGTAGGCACAAAGAGCCCTGGCCCAGAGATAATAAGGCTCTGGGCTACAGGGAGCTTTCAATTAAGTGTTGGGGCATGAGGATTCTCATTCTTCTTCATACAAAGCCAATCAGATGATCAGTCTGTTTTATGTTCTGGGAGGTTGGCAGTTTGTATTGTGAGTTTGCTCATGAGAAGGATCTTTTGATTTTCTGGTCAAAATTCTGAATAGCCACATGCTCAGAACCCCTGACTACTTAGATGTCTGTGTTCCCTCCATCCAGTGATGTATGTAAAGCTTATAGCAATATTAATATTTTCAGACAGCTGGAGCACTGTCTGCTGGTCTTTGTGCTATTTTCTCTGCTTGTATTTTCGCAATGTTCAGGGTGCTGACCTTTCCACTGAACTAATGAATGTAATTAAAAGTAGGATTTTTAGTTGCTTTTGGAGTAGTCTTTCCTTTTAAGCAAAGCAAAGACCTGTGCTAACAGGAAATCCTAGGTGTGCTAGGGTGCTTGCTGTTACATATGGCATAGTCAGTCAGGATCTGCATAAAAAAAAAAAGGAAAGTATGGGGACTGGGATAATTGTTTATTGTGTCCCATTTGTGGTGCCTATGGTTCTGTGGAGACCTAGGAACAGCAGAAGTCTGAGGAAAAACAGGAAAGTAACAGTGACAAGAGTAGTTTCCCAGAGGTCCACAGCAGAGCCCCTGGGAGATAACCTCTCTTTCCCTCTCCTACTCAATTAGCACTCCTGAGGAGAGAGTTTGGAGCAGCAGCTGTGAGAGTAAAACAGATTTGTAGGAGGTAGGGATGGCCAGAGTCAGGAGTAGTCTGACTCCAGATTGTGTTGGAGGGGTGAAGACCCTGAAAGTGTACTATATTCAGAGCCCAAACAGGAACAGTGAGAACTCAGAATGGAACCCTGGAGAAGGAGAGTCTAGCTTCCTTTCTGTGGACCTTGGAGAGGTGAGAGTAGGAACAGAGGGCTGCCTGTTAGACAACCCTGGTGAGGTGAGACATAGAACAGTAGCAGGGAGTTGCCTGGTCTTAGACCCAGGCAAAAGCCCGAAACAAGAGGAAGGATTCTGGAGCTCAGAATTCAGCCCTGGCTCAAGATAAAAACTTTGTGGCAAGGTAGTGGCTCTGAGTGTGATTTTCTGCTGCATCACCTGGGGGTGGTGGAGTTGTTTGTGGTGGGTAGTAAGTACTTAATAATAAGTGTTGTGAACCATCCTGGTTGGGTTTGTTGCCCAGCCTCCCCTCAGGACTTGAAAGTGGGGGTGGAGCAATGTTGAGACTCGGACTTGGCTCACTCTTAGAGCATGGCTGAATCTGAGAGTGCCAAGAGGGAACTTGCAATGACAGCAGGGGAGGGAGGACACCCCCTGGAGAAATACTTTTGCTTCTACATTTTTGGGGGGATTTAGGGAGGAGGAGGTGGTCTCTCACTGCCCAGAGATTTTGACCACCAAAGAATATATAGGGTGAGGAGTATGTTATATTATATACCTTTGAATTTGTTTAAGGCTGTGTGGCCACTCTGGTAATGAATTGTTATCTTGCTATGCATTTTTCAAATGTGATAAATTTATTTTGTGGGAATTATGTTGTATTTATTAATGCCTATTTAAAAACTAGTTGACTCTAAAGTTCCATTGATGTATGTAATGAGCATGTAAGATCTTGGGGCCAAATGTAACTTTAATTAGATATAAGAACTCCTCTGCCCACTAATAGGCCTATGTGCCCAGCTGTGATACATCCTGAATAATATAGAGCCCATTGGCGGATGAACCTGCTTAAAGAGAAGCCACTGTAGGAGAAGCTTCCTTGCAGAAAAGTTTTCATGCCTTTTGGCATTAAGTTAATTAGGCACTAAGTAAGGAGAGTTGTGATGCCTTCTTGCTCTGAGAAGTGCATATATATATATATATATTCTGAGTTGGTATTTTGCTGCGAGGATTTGCTTATGAAAAAGACTGTTTGATTTCCTGGTCAAAACTTTGAGTCACTGTATGTTCAGACCTCCCTACCACTCAAATGCAAAGGCTCTCTTGATTCAGTGGTGTATGTAAAGTTGAAAGTGATATTTCTTTGATTCAGGAAGAGTCCTGTCTGTTGTAAATAAGTAAGATCGTTAACACTTTTATGAGCAGTCTTTCTTAGCAAAGCAGATCCAAGAACTTCTGCTAGAAGATCATCGAGGATATGCTAGGGAGCTTGCTGTTACAACATATTACAATGTTCAAACATGATATTACCACAATAATTATGTTGTATGTATTTCAAATTATTTTGCTTGAAAATCTCAAAATTGCATGTGGGAAATGAGCATGTGACAATAATGGTATCAGTTTTTATTATATACCCCAAAGAATCAGATATTAAAAATGAGATTCAATGCAAATTACTCAATGTTTAGAATACCATCCTAATCACTGAATTTTTTTAAAAGGAGGATGCATGTGTGCAATTCCCCACACATAATCTTTAAGATGACTTCTGTTAATTGATTTTCATGCAGTGACTATTTCTGAGTGCCTACTATGTGAAAGGCAGTATGATAAATAATGAGCTACAAAGACTAAAATTGCATAGTCCTTATTATTAAGGACTTTTCAAATGTAGTTGTAGAGGTATGTGACATAAAGAAATAGTTATAATACAAAGTTGAGTTTAATAAGACTTTTGACTGGACACATCAGATAACCTTATGAGGATACTGGTTTCTAAGCTGAGACTTATGGGAAGAGAAAGCTTTTAAGAGGTAGAAATGAGGAATATATATATGCCAGTTAGGAAGTAGAATGTATATGCAGAGAGGTAGGAGAGTACACTATGAGGGAGTTAACTCAAAGAGGTTAGCAAGAATATAGTGTGAGGACTGGAAGGAATCAAGATGGCAGAGTAGAAACAGCACTTCAAGAGAGCTCCAGCCCACCACACTTCAAAATTATGTAAAAGGGGAACTCTGCATGACCTCTGGAGCTCCAGAACCCACAAAATGACACAGAGAAGCTAATCTCCTGATGAGGACAGCCTGGCAGCCTGGCAGGGAGAGGCCAGCACAGCACTCTGAAAGCCAAGCCAAGGACCATGTGAGTCAGAGATTTTAGCCCCGGGGTGGCCAGACCAGCAGCCAGCTGGAGGAACTCCAGAACACTAGCAGCTGTGGAGTTTCAAGAATTACCAAGACATAGATGCCATGGACAAAGTGAGAGGTTAGTGCCCTATAGATTCTGGGACTGGTTGGAATAGCATATCAGCTTCTTCCCCTGGGGGCGAGAAGCCACTGAGGAGCCGGTAAAGCTTGATCCACATTGCCACTTTGGAGCTTCAGATACTGGCCTGTGAACTATAGGTGGATCCAGCAATCATTCTGCGGAGGGGTGGGGGGGGGATTGTTCTTGCTTTATCCTTCTTGGATCTGTATTGCAGTCTGGGGTCAAAGTCTTGGGGTATGTGATCAGCTTGCCAAAGTGTGTGGAGGCTTCAGAGAGGACACCAAACTAATAGCATGAGCAGTTCAGAAAACCCCAGCTTTTGGCATGGAAGCTCCCCTGGCTGGTGGCAGAGTCCTACTGTAGGAAAAAGCCCAGAAGTCAACTAATTGAGTGGCAACATGTCCAGGCAAAGGAAGCAAAACAAACAGGAAAATTCAAAATTATACTCCTATTTTGGGGGCAAAGAGTATCGAAACATGGAATAGGAGGAGTACTGTGTGATCAGAAAACCTGCACCAAAAGCCCCAAATGAAAATACGAGCTGGTTACAGGCTATAGAGGACATTAAGAAGCAGATAATAGAAATGGGAGAAAAATTGGGAAGAGAAATGAGAAAGATGCAAGAAAATTATGAAATGAGAGTCCACAGCCTGACTAAGGAAAATGACACCTTAAAATAGTCTTACTCAAATGGCAAAAGAGGCTCAAAAAGCCAATGAGAAGAATGCCTTAAAAAGCCAAATTTTCCAGATGGAAAAAGAATCTCAAAAGCTCACTGAGGACAATCATTCCTTAAGAATCAGACTGGAGCAAATGGAATCTAGTGACTTTATGAGAATCAAGATGTTATTATGCAGATCCAAACAAATGAAATAGAAGGCAATGTGAAATATATCATGGGAGAAACCACTGACCTGTAAAATAGATCGAGGAGAGATGATCTAAAATTATTGGACTACCTGAAAACCATGATCAAAGAAAGAATCTAGAAATCATCCTCCAAGAAATACTCAAGGAAAATTGCCCTGATGTTTTAGAACCAGAGGGCAAAATAGAGGTTGAAAGAATCCACCTATTAGTTCCTGAAAAAGATCCCAAAAAGAAAACTCCAAGGAATATTATAGCCAGTTTCCAGGATTCCCAGATCAAGGAGAGAATATTACAAGCAGCCAGGAAGAAACAATTTCAATATTGTGGAAACACAATCAGGATAGCCAAGGATCTGGCGGCTACTACACTGAGGGATAAAAGGCCATGAAATATTATAATTCTGACGGCAAAGGAGCTGGCATTAAAACCAAGAATCACCTACCCAGCAAATTTGTGTATCATGTTCCAGGGAAAAACATGGTCATTCAGTGGAATAGAGGATTTTCAAGCATTCTTGAGGAAAAAAAAAAAACAGAGTTGAATAGAAAATTTTACATTCAGCCAAGAAGCAAGAGATGCTTGAGAAAGTAAACAGGGAAAATAAATCATAAAAAACTTATAATATTGAACTATTTACATTCCTACATTGAAAAACAATAACTGTAACGACGAAACCTTTCTCAGTATGAAAATAGTTGAAGAAGGATTTATGGTTATATGAATACATATATGAATGTCTGTATATATGTTTACAGGTATACATAGATAGAGGGAAGAGGTTAAATTTAATGGAAAGGGGTGATACTTAAGGGGTGAAATTGAGAGGTGAGAGAGGAACATAGTGAGAGGAGATGGGGAGAGACAGAATGGGGGTAAACTGTCATGTAGAAGAGGCAAGGAAAAGTGGTTGCAGGGGAGGGGAAGAACAGGAATGAATAAGGTAAAACCTTATTCTCATTGAATTTAGCTCAGGGAGAAAGTGACATATATACTAAATGGTATATCTCACCCTACTGGAGAGTGGGGGGTGATGGGGGGAAGATGATGGAAGGGAGGGTAGGCTTGGGTGGAGGGAAGTTGGAAGCACCCACTTTTGAAAAGGGAAAGGATCTAATTGGCAAGTGGACCATGGGGGAGGTAGGATGGGGGGAGGGAAATGTGGTTAGTCTTTTACAATATATCTACTATGGTAATGTTTTGCATAGCTCGACATGTACAACATATACTGAATTGTTTATCTTCCCAGTAAAGGTGGGTGACAAGGGAGGAAGAGAATAATCTGGAATTTGAAGATTAAAAATCAAATGTTTTAAAATATATAAATACTATCGTTAATGCTATTTTACATATAAATGTGAGGTAAGATGTGCAGGCATTGGGGCATGGGGATTCACCTTGCCCTATTGGAAAAGTCAAAGGGTGTATGGGAGAAGAGGTGGGAGAGAGAAGATTGGTTGAGTGGATATCCTGTGGGACTCCTATTCTGTGGTCGTGGGTAGGGGAAAAATTGGGGAAAATTATAACTCAAAATCTGAGGGTAACGAATGATGTAAACCAGAAGTTAGTAAAGCATTTGAAAAAAAAAACAATATAGTATGAGATAAATGGGCATAACATGAAGGAAGACTAGAAAAAGAGGATGTAGCTAGATAACATTATGTGAACTCATTTGAGTCAGGAAGTCATGGGGGGGAGGGGAATGAAGAGAGAATGACCAGGCCAGAGCAGTATTATGGTCATTTTTTCAGCTATTTTCAAGGTTGACTGAAGAAGGGAACTGGGGGACAGTGGGACAAGGAAACTATATAATCCTTGTGGTGGGAGATAGACTCCAAATAGAAATGGTTATACTTTTAGAGAAAAGAGACATACGTGATAGATTCTGTTTAAGTAGAAGCAATAGGACATGGCAACCAAGTGGATGCAAGGTTGTTGTTGGTTCAAGAGTAAAAAAAAATAACTCTAAGTTTTCTTGCCTGCGTGACTAAGAGGATAGAGGTAGAAACATAGTGGTTGGGAATGAGTTGAGATGATCTTAAACCTTCTTTCAAGCTCTAAAATCTCATGGACTGTGATCAATATAAACATAAGTAACTTTGAACATGTCAAAAAATTCATATAAAAGAGAAATTGAAATCTAATGGTATATTGCTGATGGGAAATCTGTTTAATATTGAATTTTGAGGGTGGCAGAGATATGAAATGGAAGAATTTGAGGAGGTTGGAGCACAGAACGCTCCACGAGTTGGTAAAGACCAGAACTTCTCATGAGCAAAGTGGTAAGCAAAGCTGTTTTAGCTCAGTCATGCCCAACTTGCCATGACCCTATGGAGCATAGCATGCCAGACCCCCCATCCCCCACTACCTCCCAATGTCTATCTCATTTCATGGTCATTGTTTCCATGACACTTTCTATTGATCTCATGTCCTGCCATTGTATTCCAATTTTGCCTGTAATGTTTCCTGAAATCAGCTTTTTTTCCTAATGATTTCAATCTTCTAATTATTTGGCTAAAGTATAAGTATTTAAGTTTCAGTGTAAAACATTCCAGTGAGTAGTCTGCTGCTTCAAGTCAGTCTCTTGTTTTCTCCCATTGCTTTCTGCAATGGATTAAATTGTGATCTCAATGCCATGCACAAATATTGTTTCACTCAAATAAGATGATGTGGATTTTTGATTATGTCAACACCAGGGGAAAAAGAAATTTGCGAGTTGTTCATGGTCTCAGAGGAGTTATAATGAATGTATTATCCTCCCTCAAACTCAACACAGAAATATGCAGATGGGTAAGATGGGTATCCTGGCTAACTCACAAATAAACCTTTTTGTTTACTTCCAGCATTTCTCATACATTCAGAAAGTAATCAAGCAATACCCCAATCATTTTATTGCCATATTAGTATACCCCCTTATAATAGTGTGAGCAAAGTATCCTTGTTCTTTCTATGGAATCTTAGTAAACAGATGCCCATCTAATACCTGAACCTGAAAGACTGAGTTAAGGAAACAATTTTCATCAAGTCATTAAATTCTTCAACATTTTTTTTTTTTATCCAGTTGGGTATCTTATTTTCACACAAATTTACCATTATGAGTATTGACACTTTTTTCTATGCAGTTTCATGACTCATTACTGCCACCCTGTGGAAGTTTATGAAATAATTTTAGGCAGAGACTAAAGCACTAATCAAGTTTTTGTTTTGTTTCTTTTAACTGACCTGACTATAAACTTATACTCCTGTGCAATTACTTGATAATCCACTAGGTCTTTCCATATATCTATAAATATTTTACATAATCCTTTATCTCTAGATATAAAATAGTTGCATTAGATTATGTTTGATTTTATTTATAGTGTCATAAGAATTGTATATCTTTACTTAGCCATATGATTGTTCAGCTTCTTCAGTAATATGACTGTGTTGAAAATATTTATTTTTTCTCTTTCTGAGCTATGTTTGAATCTCTGATCTGGCAGTTTATAACTTTGAAATTATAATTTAGGGTAAATAATGTAATCCCTCTGTGTCTTAATTTCCTTATCTGTACAATGAAAGAGTTGGATTTGGTAAAAATCTAAGGCCCCTTCTAGATCTTAAAATATCAAGTCCCTTTACAAATTAGTATCTCTGCTCCTTTACCTGGAAATTAATGTATTGAGCTAGATAATGCCAAAGGTCACATCTAACTCTAAATTTGTTATCTAATTGAAACAAGAAGGCTTAATCAGGGGTCTGTGAACTCTATTCTTTTTATCATATTTTATTAACTATAATTCAATGTAATCGTGTGTATTGTTATGTGATTAAAATAGTATTATGAGCAAAAGGCCCATGAATTTTTTAAAATGATAAATATTTCTGAATTAAAGTTCTTTTGTCAATTTAAACTCAATATTAGAATTTTTTTTCCTTCCAGCAAGGATTACCAAATTAATTATTTATTTTCATTTATATCTTTTCTCTGTCCCCAACTTCTGGCCCCTGTTTACAGTTGAGCGATATTTTAGTGGTTCCTCTTTGTATCCCTTATTTTTATTTTTAATTTTTTTTTTATTTTTACAATTTGTAAATGTTTTACTCTAAACAACATGCCAACACAACCAATTAAATTTGTTTTGAAAAAAAACTTACATTTAAATAAATGAAATTCCATCCTAAAATATCATAGCAATTTATCATTATGTCTTCTAAGTTTCCATTAAGATTCGTTGTCCATTTCTTCACATTCACTTTCATTTTCTAAGACTGATAACCACTGCCAAGAAAAAGTGGTTTGCTGTCTACATTTCCTTCTTCACTAAGGCATCCATTTGTTCTGGACTCATACATGTGATTCAATACTGTGTTGTTTTTCCTATACTGAAAGTAATCGTAGAGTCCTTTTTCTCACTACGTGTAGATCATTAAAGGTCTACCCAACAATGGAGGGAAGATTGACTTATAGCTTATGCTACGTTCATATCTGTGATTTCCTTAAAATGGAGAGTGGAAAAGAACTCAATGTATAAATGAGGTATGGTTCAGTTATTTATTTTCTGAGTAACAACAATGACAACAACAAAGAAATGTTGGAAGGCATAGTGCATGTTAACAAAACTAAGAAATAAGTAATGTGCACCTTATGATCATTGTTACATATTGGCAGAAGATTGAATAACACACATCAGAACAGAAAGCAGTTTGTGAAACTGCTAAGTAGAACTGATCATATTTTCCTTCATTTCTACCTATAGCATGGTTTCTCTGGTCCCACTTTCTCACTCTACACCTGTTACATTTTACTCCCCCTACAATCTTCTCCAGTCCCCTGAGGGGTTTGTCCAGGCTGCAATTATCTTGAACCCCCACTGAAGATATTCCTTCATTTTAGGGCCCATTCTAGGGCCCACTGCTAGAACCACTTAAAAATTTTGTATCAGATTACCTTTTATAAGAGGAAATTTGCTTTGATGATGTAAATATATCTGTGCACATATATAATATATATGCAATATAATGTATATGTATGTATATGTGTATGAAGTCATGCTTATAGACACACACTCATATATATGTGTGTGTCTGCACAAATGCATATATGCACATATTCCCCTAAATCCTCAGGGACCTAATCTCTATACCTTCTCAATCTCTGGAGAAAATAATGGGGTTGGCTTCCCAGGGAACCCAGTTGCTATATAACCTTAAAGTTTGAAATATGATGCTACATTTATATCCCAAGGGCTTCACTAGTGCACTGATTTTAACATTTAGTTTGAATTGCTAGCCAGGCTGTTTGGGATTAGGGCATTTCCAGCTACATAACCAATAGGCCACAACAGAATGTTCACGTATACATTAACTGTGAAGTTTCCCAGAATCAGGTTGTCAACAACTTAAATGTGATTCACACAATCCTAAATGATCTGTGGAGAAATGTCCCAGCCATCATTCTATAAATCACCATTTTCTCCAGCAACTAAAATCCCCCTTCCTGTAAGTTAGATCCACACAATTGATCCATGACCACTCAAACTTTCAAGGTCACATTTTTTTTTTTACATTATAGGACCTGCACTTTATTCTTATTTAGGTTTGCAATTATTTTTAAATTAAAATTTATGTTGATTTTTAGTTTACATCGTATGTTTCCACAAGATTTTGAGTTACAAATTTTCTCCCCATCTATCACATGCCCATCACCACAAAACCATGATCCCACAGTATACCCCCTCCCCAATCTGCCCTCTCCTATATCTTCCCCCATTACTGTCCTACTTTCTAGTAGGGCAAGGTAGATCTCATACCCCAGTGCCTGTATATATTATTTCTCAGTTGCATGTAAAATAATAATAAGGATGATAATAATTATCATCATTATTATATATTTTTAAACATTTGATTTTAAAACTTGAAATTCCAGATTCTTTCCCTTCCTCCCTATTCACCCACCCTTACTGGAAAGATAAAGAATTCAATATAGGTTGTACATGTGTATTGATGCAAAACATTTCCATAGTGGTTATATTGTGAAAGACTGACTATATTCCCCTCAATCGTGTCCCGACCCCCACTTGTTTTATTCTCTACTTTGACCTGACCTGTTTCAAAAGAGTGTGTTTTAAACTTCCTTCCCACAACAACCCACCCTCCCTTCCAAAACCCCCCCATTCCTTTCCCCCAACTGTTCTGTAGGTTGAGATACCCTATTTAGTGTGTATATCTTTTGTTCCTTAAGCCAAATTCAATGAGAGTGAGATTGACTCATTCCCTTTTGCTTTCCTGTTCTTCCCCTCCATTGTAACAATTTCCCCTTGCCCCTTCTATATGAGATAATTTACCCCATCCTGTCTCTTCTTATCTCCTGTCATTATATTGCTCTCTTATGTATCAAATTCACTTTTTAAATATCATCCCTTCCTAATAAATTGGTCCTGTGCCCTCTTTATGTATACCTATATACATATATACACACACTCACATATGTATTCATATACCCATGTACCCTCCTATATAGACACATATATGTATACATGTGCATGCACACATATATGAATTTTTGTGAATATATATATATATATATACATGTATTTGTATATATATATATAGATGTACAAAGTGTACAATATGTATATATACAAAATATACAAATTTGTATATATATATATAATTTTTGTATATTTTGTACAATTTTGATAAGTTTCTTAAGATTTCTTTTCCCTGTTTACCTTCTCATGCTTCTCTTACTTCTTGTATATGAGTGTCAAATTTTCTATTCCACTCTAGTTTTTTCATCAGGAATGCATGAAAGTTCTTTATTTCATTGAATGACCATAGTTTACCCTGAAACATGATACTCAGCTTTGCTGGTTAGGTGATTCTTGGTTTTAATCGAAGCTCGTTTGACCTCTGGGATATCATATTAAAAGCCCTGCTATCATTCAGTGTAGAAGCTGCCAGATCCTGTGTTATCCTGATTTTGTTTCCACAATACTCACATTGTTTATTTTTGGCTCCTTGTAATATTTTCTCCTTAATCTGGGAATTCTGGATTCTGGCTATAATATTCCTAGGAGATTTCTTCAAGGTATCTTTTTCAAGAGGAGATTGGTCGATTATTTCAATCTCTATTTTGCTCTCTGTTTATAAAACATAAAGGTTATTTTCCTTGAGAATTTCTTGAAGGATGATTTATAGTATCTTTTGTTTTTATAATGGCTTTTAGGTAGTCCAGTAATTTTTAATTTATCTCTCCTGGATCTATTTTCCAGGTCAGTGGTCTTTCCAATGATATATTTCATATTGAATTTGCTTGAATCTGTTTGATAGTAACTTGATTTCTCATAATGTCATTGGCTTCCATTGACACCAATCTAATTCTGAAAGAATTATTCTCTTCAGTGAGCTTTTGAGATTCTCTTTCCATATGGCAAATTTGGCTTTTTAAGGCATTTTTCTCCTACTGGCTTTCTGAGCCTCTTTTGCCATTTGAGTTAGTCAATTTTTTTTGTCTTTATTAATTTGTTTAGTTTTAGTTGACAAGATTCAATTCCACAATTCCTTGAGTTTCAAATTTTCTTTCTCCTCCCTTCCCCTTGTCCTCTCCCAGGCAGCACACAATCTAGAATAGGATCTGCAAATACTTTTACATTAGATATTAGTCAGTTTAAAAAGAAAGATTGTATCAGATGGAGTGAACAATGGGAAAGAGGAAACAAAACCAATCAAGAAAAAGGAAAAGAGCAGGTAGTTTCCTTCAATATGGCTTAAAACTCAGTTCTTTCTAGTTCTTTCTCTGGATGTAGACATCTCTCTCCGTCATGAGACTTTTGGGGGGTGACTTATAACCCTGAATTGCTGAGAAGAGCCCAGTCTATCAAAGTTGGTTGTCACACATACTTTGTGTCTGTAATTGTGTACAAATTTCTCCTGGGTATAATATTTTGCTATAAATATTTTTGTACATATCGGTCTTCCTCCAACTTCTATCATTTCTTTGGTATACAATCCTAGAAGTGGCATTGCAGAGTCAACGGGTATGGACTTATTTATAGACCTTTGGGCATAATTACAAATTGCTCTCCAGAATGGTTGGATCAGTTCACAACTCCACCAGCAATGTGCTAGTGTTCCAATTTTTCCACATCCCCTCCAGCATTTGTCATTATCCCGTTTCATCATCTAAGCCATTCTGACTGGTGAGATATAGCAATTAAGAGTTGTTTTGATTGGCATTTATCTAATCAATAGTGGTTTAGAGAATTTTTTCATATGCTCTTCATTCATTCATATAAATATCTTTAATTTCTTCCTCTGAAAAATGCCTAATCTTATCCCTTGACCATTTTTCAATTGGGGAATGACTTGCATTCTTATGTATTTGCCTCAATTCTCTTTATATTTTTCAAATGAAGCCATTATCAGAGACATAGGTTTGTAAAGTTATTTCCCAATATGCCATTTCCCTCTTAATTCTCGTTACATTGGCTTTGTACAGAAGATTTTCAATTTAGTGTAATCTAAGTTATCAATTTTTACCAGTTTATTTTTTTTATTTTTTCTATTTCAACAAATGCTTTATTAGCTTCTGTTTTACATCATTCATTTCCACCAGATTTTGAGTTACAATCATTACCCCCCCCCTGTTTTTCCCCTATCCACCCTCCTAGAACAGCAGGCCCACAAGACGTCCCTTCCTCCAATCTGCTCTCTCCCATATCCTCTCCTACTCCCTCTCCCTTCGACCTCTCCATTACAGGAAGGTGAATCTTTGTGTCCCAATGCCTGCACATCTTATCTCCCAATTACAAGCAAAAGAGGATTAATAATAGTATTTATATATATTTGAAACATTTAATCTTAAGACCTTGAATTTCAGATCCATTTCCTTCCTCCCTTGTCACCCATTCACTCTGGGGAGATAAGTAATTCAGTATATGTTGTATATGTCTAGCTATGCAGAACATTATCATAGTAGATATATTGTACAAGGCTGCTTATAATTCCCTCCCCCTCATCCCACCCCCGACCTGGTCCATTCCCCACTTGATCCTGTCCCTCTTCCATAGTGGGTACCTTCAACCTCCCCTCCCCCCAAGGATGCCCACCTATCCATCATCCCTCCTCTCATCCCCCTTCCCCCCATTCTGCTGTAGGTTGAGATGTCCCACCTAGTATGTATGTCATTCTCTCCCTGAACCAAATTCAATGAGAATGTGGTTTCGTCTTTTTGCCTTCCTATTTTTCCCCTCCCCTGCAACCACTTCCGCCTGCTTCCTCTACATGAGATAGTTTACCCCACCCTGTCTCTCCCCATCTCTTCCTGCCACTTTCCTCTCTCACCTCACAACTTCACCCCTTGAGTATCCTCCCTTCCCAACAAATTCAACCTATGCCCTCTATCCATATATAAATGTAACCATATACACACACATTCACATATGTATTCACATGACCATACACCTTTCTTCCATTATTTTCATAGTGAGAAAGATTTCCTCAGTCACAGTTATTGTTTTTCCATATAGGAATGTAAATAGTTCAACTTTGATAAGTTCCTTTTGATTTCTTTTCCCTGATTACCTTCTCAGGCGTCTCTTGCTTCTTGTGTCGGGATGTCAAATTTTCTATTCAATTCTGGTTTTTTCCTCAAGAGTGCTTGAAAGTCCTCTATTGCACTGAATAACCATATTTTCCCCTGAAACAAAATACTCAGTTTTGCTGGGTAGGTGACCCTTGGGTTCATTACCAGCTCTTTTGCCCTCTGGAATATCATATTCCATGCCCTTCGATCCCTCAGTGTAGAAGCTGCCAGGTCCTGGGTTATTCTGATTGTGTTTCCACAATATTGAAATTGTTTCTTCCTGGCTGCTTGTAGTATTTTCTCCTTGATCTGGGGATTCAGGAACCTGGCTATAATATCCCTGGGAGTTTTCTTTTTGGGATCTTTTTCAGGAGGTGATTGGTGGATTCTTTCAACCTCTATTTTGCCCTCTGGATCTAAAACATCAGGGCAATTTTCCTTGAGAATTTCTGGAAGGGTGATTTCTAGGTTCTTTCTTTGATGATGGCTTTTGTGTAGTCCAATAATTTTTAAATAGTCTCTCCTGGATCTATTTCGCAGGTCAGTGGTATTTCCCATGAGATATTTCACATTGCCTTCTAATCTTTCATTTGTTTGTATCTGCTTAAAAGCATATTAATTTCTCATAAAGTCATTAACTTCCATTTGATCCAGTCTAACTGTGAAAGAATGAATCTCCTCAGTGAACTTTTGAGATTCTTTTTCCATCTAGCAAATTCGAGTTTTTAAGGCATTCTTCTCCTCATTGCCCTTTTGGACCTCCTTTGCCATTTGAGTTAGACTATTTTTTAAGGTGTTGTTATCCTCAGTCAGGCTGTTGACCCTCGTTTCATACTTTTCCTGCATCCTTGTCATTTCTCTTTTCAATTTTTCCTCCACTTCTCTTATTTGATTTTTAAAGTCCTTCTTAAGGTCCTCTATGGCCTGCAACCTGCTCATGTTTTCCCCTGGGGCTTTAGGAGCAGGACTTATGACCTCACAGTCCTCTTCCCGCTCCATGCTTCAACCCTCCTTGCCCCCAAAGTAGGAGTCTAGGGTTGCATTTTTCTGTTTAATTAGATGTATCTGACTTTATTTGTGTGAAAAGTGTTTTGCTGTTTTGAACACATAAGTCCTGGGGTTGTTTTGTCACATAGATTCCCAAATATTTTATAATGTCTACAGTAACTTTAAATGGAATTTCTCTTTGTATCTCTTGCTGTAGGATTTCATTAGATATATGCAGGAATGCCGAGGATTTATATGGGTTTATTTTATATCCTGCACGTTTCCCAAATTTATTTATTGTCTCAAGTAGTTTTTTTTTAATTTATTTTCTAAGATTCTCTAAGCATATCATCATGTCATCTGCAAATAGTGATACCTTGGTCTCTTCTTTGCCTCACTTAATTCGTTTGATTTCTTTTTCTTATCCAGTTGCTTCTACTAACAGTTTTAGTATCAGATTGAATAAGAGGGGTGGTAGTGGACATCCTTGTTTCACCCCTGATCTTATTGGAAATGCTTCTAGCTTTTCATCATTACATAGAATACTTGTTGATGGCTTCAAATAGATGCTACCTATTATTTTAAGGAAAGTTCCATTTTTTCCTATACTTTCTAGTGTTTTAATAAGAATGGATATGGTATTTTGTCAAAAGCCTTTTCTGCATCTATCGTGATCATCATGAGATTTTTGTTAGTTTTATTGTTGATATGATCAATTACACTGTTGGCTTTCCTAATATTAAACCATCCTTGCATTCCTGGAATAAATCCTACCTGATCAAAGTGTATTATTCTTGTGATAAGTTGCTGTAGTCTTTTTGCAAATATTTTATTTAAAAATTTTTGCATCTATATTCATGAGGGAAATTGGTCTATAATTTTCTTTCTCTGTTTTGTCTCTCCCTGAATTAGGAATCAGTACCATACTTGTGTCATAAAAAGAGTTTGGTAGGACACCTTCTTCACTAATTTTCCCAGGTAGTTTGTAGAGCATTGGAATCATTTTTTCTTTAAATGTTTAATAGAATTCAATAGAAAATGCATCTGGCCCTGGAGAATTTTTCCTAGGGATTTTACTGATGGCTTGTTAAATTTCTTTTTCTGAGATGGGTTTATTTAAGTAATTACCTTCCTCTTCAGTTAATCTGGACAACTTATATTTTTTTGTAAATATTCATCCATTTCACTAATGCTGTCAAATTTATGTGCATACAATTGGGCAAAGTAATTCCTAATTATTATTCTGATTTCCTCTTCATTGGAGGTTGATACACCCTTTTCATTTCTGATACTATCAATGTGGTTATCTTCCATATTTTTTATCTAAATGAATTAGGGTCTATCATTTTTTTTTCATAAAACCAGCTCTTGGTTTTATTGATTAATTCACTAGATTTCTTAATTTCAATTTTATTAATCTCTCTTTTCTTTTTCATTCTCTCTAATTTAGTATTTAATTGTGAATTTTCAATTTGTTCTTTTTCTAGCTTTTACAATTTCTTGACCAATTCATTGACCTCCCTTTTCTCTAATTTATTCATGGATGCACTCAGGGATATAAAACTTCCCCTTAACAATTGCCTTTGCTGGGGGAGGCTAGGTGACATAGTGAGTAGAGCGTCGACACTGGAGTGAGAAGGACCTAAGTTCGGATCCGGCCTCAGACACTTAACACACATAAACAAAAACCTAGCCATGTGACCTTGGGCAAGTTACTTAACCCCAATTGCCCTCCAAAAAATAATGATAAAAAAATAAAAAAAAAGAATTGCCTTTGCTCCATCCCACAGATTTTGGTATGTTTTATCATTATTGTCATTCTCTTGTTACTGATTGTTTCCATAATTTCTTGTTTGTCCCACTCATTCTGTAGGAATAAATTGTTCAATTTCCAATTAGTTTTCAGTCTTTCTTTCCATGGCCCTTTACTGCATAATATTTTATTGCATTATGATCTGAGGATTATGCATTAAATATTTCTGCATTTCATCACTGAATTGTGAGGCTTTTTTGCCCTAGTACATGGTAGATTTTTGTATATATGCCATGTACTGCTGAGAAAAAAGTATATTCCTTTTTTATCCCTATTCAATTTTCTCCAGAGATCTATAATACCTCCCCTCTCTAAAATTCTCTTTAGCTCCTTAATTTCTTTCTTGTTTATTTTGAGATTGAATTTCTCAAGTTCAGAGAAGAGAGATTAAGGTGCCCCACTAGTATAATTTTGCCATTGATTTCTTCCCGTAAGTCCCTTACCTTATGCTCTAGGAATTTAGGTGCTATACCACTTGGTACATATATGTTAAATAATGATATTCCTTCATTCTCAATGGTGCCTTTTATTTTTTTTACACAAATGCTTTATTAACTTCTGTTTTACATCATTCATTTCCGCCAGATTTTCAGTTACACTTATTTCCCCCCCTCCCAGTTTTTCCCCTACCCACCCTCCCAGAATAGCAGTCCCGAAAGATGTCGCTTCCTCCAATGTGCTCTCTCCCATATCATTTCCCATACCCCCTTCGACTTTTCCATTAAAGGAAGGTGAATCTTTGTGCCCCAATGTCTGCACATCTTATCTACCAATTACAAGCAAAAGAGTATTAATAATAGTATCCTTATATATTTGAAACATTTAATCTTAAGACCTAGAATTTCAGATCCATTTCCTTCCTCCCTTGTCACCCATTCCCTCTGGGGAGATAAGTAATTCAGTATATATTGTACATGTCTAGCTATGCAAAACATTATCATAGTAGATATATTGTACAAGGTTGCTTATAATTGCCTCCCACTCATCCCCCCCCCACCTGGTCCATTTCCTACTTGATCCTGTCCCTCTTCTATAGTGGGTACTTCCAACCTGCCCTCCCCCTAGGGATGCCCTCCCATCCATCATCCCTCCTCTCATCCCCCTTCCCCCTATTCTGCTGTAGGTTGAGATATCCCATTTAGTATGTATGTCATTCTCTCCCAGAACCAAATTCAATTAGAATGTGGTTTTGCCTTTATGCCTTCCTATTCTTCCCCTCCCCTGCAGCCATTTCCCCTTGCTTCTTCTACATGAGATAGTTTACCCTACCCTGTCTCTCCCCATCTCCTCTTGCCACTTTCCTCTCTCACCTTATAATTTCACCCCTTGAGTATCCTTCCTTTCCAACAAATTCAACCTATGCCCTCTATCCATATATAACTGTAACCATATACACACAGATTCACATATGTATTCACATGACCATACACTCTTCTTCCATTAATTTCATAGTGAGAAAGAGTTCCTCAGTCACAGTTATTGTTTTTACATATAGGAATGTAAATAGTTCAACTTTGATAAGTTCCTTTTGGTTTCTTTTCCCTGATTACCTTCTCAGGCATCTCTTGCTTCTTGTGTCTGGATGTCAAATTTTCTATTCAATTCTGTTATTTTCCTCAAGAATGCTTGAAAGTCCTCTATTCCACGGAATGACCATGTTTTCCCCTGAAACAATATACTCAGTTTTGCTGGCTAGGTGACCCTTGGGTTCATTCCCAGCTCTTTTGCTCTCTGGAATATCGTATTCCATGCCCTTCGATCCCTCAGTGTAGAAGCTGCCAGATCCTGTGCTATTCTGATTGTGTTTCCACAATATTGAAATTGTTTTTTTCCTGGATGCTTGTAGTATTTTCTCCTTAATCTGGGTATTCTGGAACCTGGCTATAATATTCCTGGGAGTTTTCATTTTGGGATCTTTTTCAAGGGGTGATTGGTGGATACTTTCAACCTGTATTTTGCCCTCTGGACCAATGGTGCCTTTTAGCAGGATATAGTTTCCTTTCTTGTCTCTTATAACTAAAGCAATATTTGCATTTTTTTTATCTGAGGTAAAGATCACTTCCCTTGCTGTTTTTATTTTTACTTTAGGTGATACATGATATATATTTACTCCATCCTTTACCCTGTGGGTATCCTTCTGTTTCAGTTGTGTTCCTTGTAAACAGCATGTTGTAGGATTATGGTTTTTAATCCATTCTGCTATCTGCCTCCGTTTTATCGGAGAGTTCATTCCATTCACTTTCACAGTTATGATTAATATCTGTTTCTTTCCCTCCATCTTATTCCCTCTTTTTATATTTTTACTTATATTTTTCTCCCCTTTTCCCTTCCCCTCCTTAAGAGTTTTCCTTTTGACACCCACATCCCTCAAAATTCTGTTCTTATCAGCCCCCATCCCTACATCCTTCCTTTCCCACTTACTTCTTCCCTCCCTTCTAACCACACCTCTCTTTCTTACACCTTCCCCCCTCCTACTGCCTGTAGGACATTATTATACCTAATGTAGTAATAAGTATATATATATATACACACACACACACTTAGTGTAGTATGCTATTTCTTGTTCACACAAAAACTGACCAGAACAAATCTCCAAATCTCTTGCAAAGCTCCTCTTCCTTCCCTCTTTTCCTCTATTATGATATATTTTGTGTCTCTTCTCCATAGAGTCCCATGCTTAACTGGTTGTGTTATTCCCTCCTTGCACCAGAACCAATGAAGGAAAGGCTCAAATAATACTCATCTCCCTCCCTACTTGCCCTCTGTTATATGGTTTTCTATGCCTTTATGTGGCATAATTTATCCTTTTCTGCTTCATTCTTTCCTCTTCTAACATTGCAGTCCATTTGTGGCCCTTAATAAGATATTTTCATTGTCCTTCTGTGTAATTTATACTCATACCCTCTACTTGTCTATAAACAGTTTGCTCTTACTAAATAACAGGGTGTGTGTGTGTGTGTGTGTGTGTGTGTGTGTGTGTTCCTTGTTTGCATCTCTATGTCTCTCTTGTGTCTCATAATTGGAGGTTTAATTTTCCATTGAGCTCTGGCTTTTTCAACAGGATTGTCTCGAAATCTGGTATATCATTGAGTGACATCTCCTTGCCTGGGAGAATATGTTCAGTTTCACTGGGTAGCTGATGCTTGGTTGTCACCCAAGCTCTTTTGCCTTGAAAAAAAATTGTATTCCACTTCCTCCAATCTTTCAGTATAGAGGCTGCCAGATCTTGTGCAATCCTCAGTGTGGTTCTTCGATATTTGAATTGTTTCTTTCCGGTCTCTTGAAATATTTTCTCCTTTATCTGGTAGTTCTGGAGTTTGGCCACATTTCAAAGACTTTTCAGTTTGAGATCTCTTTCAGGAGATGTCTGCTGGATTCTCTTGATTTCTATTTTACCCTCAGGTTCTAGTATCTCAGGGCAGTTTTCTTTGATGAGCTCTTAGAGGATGTTGTCCAGGCTCAATATTTCATCATGATTTTCTGGTAGGATTATGATTCTCAGATTGTTTCTCCTGGATCTGTTTTCCAGGTTAGTTATTTTTCCATTGAGATATTTTACCTCTTATTCTAACTTTACATTCTTGATATTTTGTTTAACTAATTCTTTGTTCCCCATAAAGTTATTTGCTTCAGTTTTGTTGATTCTAGTTATTAGTGAATTATTTTCCTCAGTTTTTGGAGCTCCTTTTCCATATCACACATTTTTATTTTTAAGGAACTGTTTTATTCATTGAAACGTTTTTGTAATTTTGCAATATTAATTTTAAAATAATTATTCAGTTTATCTTCTATCTCTCTCCTTTGTTTTTCAAAGTTCCTTTTGAGCTCATCTAGGAATGCTTTCTTTGCTTGAGACCAGTTCCCTGTTGAGGCTTCCTTCAGCTTCGGGCATGGAGTCAACACTATCTTCCTCTTAATTTGGTTCAACCCTCTTATGATAGTAGAACTCCAGAGTCTTTCCCTTTACAGTCTGCTTTTTACCCATTTTGAGGCATGGTCCTAGACAAAATGTTCCTCTAGGGTTCTCAAGCCTTTAATGTTTAAGTTTTTGCACTGGGGCAATAATTACTATGCTCTCAAGGTCAGAGGGGAGATTGGAGTAACCAGGGTTCACTCTGCCATCCTGGTCCCTGGAGGTCCAGATAGGGGCTTTTAAAGTTTCTGGGCTGTGGATTAGCAGTCCCAGGAGTAGTTGTTGCCAATGCCAGGGGGACTTCATTTGATTCTTGCCCTATTCCAACCAGTCCCAGGCCTGGCAATGTGGTTGGTGGGACCACTTGCTGCCACATTGGTGAGGTCTAGTCCCAACATGCTTCTCTCTGTGAGCCTTAGGGTCCCGGCATCCCTCTCACTGCACATTGTGGCATATAGAGTTAGGCTATTTTTAAGGTGTTATTTTCTTCAGTCAGGTTGTTGACTCTCTTTTCTTGATTTTCTTGCATCTTTCTCATTTGTCTTCCCAATTTTTCCTCCACTTCTCTTATGTGGTTTTCAAAATCCTTTTTAATCTCTTCTATGGCCTGTAACCAGTTCATATTTTTTGTTGGAAGCTTTTGGAGCAGGAGTTCTGACTTTGTTGTCTTCCTCCTTTTCCTTGCTTTGATCCTTTTTCTCCCCAAAAAAGGAATCCAAAGTTGGATTGCTGTACTTGCTTTACTTCTTTGGTTGCTCATGTTGCCACTCAATTATTTAATTTTTTAGCTTTTTGCCACAGTAGATCTCTGCTAATGGAGAAAGAAGCTTTGCCCCAAATCACTGGGGTTTTTGCAGCTGCTGGATCTATTAGTTGGGTGACCTCTCAGAAGCCTCCATTGGCTCCAGCACACTGGTCATGCATGCTAGGACCTCCACCCAAGGTAGTGATCCAGATCCAAGGAGGTTAAAGCAAGAGCGATCACCTCTCATACTGGTTGCTTGGTTCCCCTATAATCTTCAGTCCAAGAGCTCCGAAGCAGCCATGTAGTGGCAGCTACTTCACCTCAGCTGCTTCTTCCTGTGGGCGCAGAGGCCATACCTCATTCCTTAATTCCTTATTCCCAACGTCCACACTTCACTGAACTTGTGCTTTGTCTTTGGAGTTTATGGGATGATAATTCCGGAAACTGCCACAGATGCTGGTGATCCACTCTCCTGAAGTCCCTCCAGCGAGGGCTGGGCGTGGCCACCCTGAGGCTGAAACCATGGACTCATGAGGGCAATGTCCAACTTAAGAATGATATCTGGTTACAAAGTGAAAAAAGAAACCAGAGCTTCAGTTCATATGAGTGAGGCTGCTTTCTTCTCATCTCCTCACAAGTGGTCTAGTGAGTGAAAGAACTGTTTCTTACACAGAAAATTCAAAGGAAGAAATAAAGATGGAAGCTTTCTCTTTAAAAGACCCAATATCTTCACCCAACAATCAGCTTCTTTGAGGAATTCTAGTGGACTATATGGAGTTTATCACATGACACGAAATCCCCAAGTGTTTTCAGAAATGAGTCATACATTCGAGAAATAGCAGGCCTCTTCACTTCAAAGAGTTAACATTTTATACCTCTGAATTGATTAATATAGTTATCCAAAAGAAGCCAGGAAATCTTTTTTTTTTTTTTACATTTTTTGTTCAACTTTCATTATACTCTTCTATGGTCATAATTAGATTTCCTTCTTTGGAAAGAATAAGAAATAAGAGATCCTAGATGACTGAATCTTACCTGTAGATTTTAGGATGCCTGATTCTCACAATTAGGGAAGACATTTTTTATATTTTTTCAAATGGCATTACTAGATTTAAAATCATTAACTCAGGGATACTTTTAGGTAGAGTTGTGAAGTAGAAGAACTTTATATTTTGTACCTGCTCAATTTTCTTTGTTGTTATTGAGTCACTTCAGCTATGCCTTACTCTCTGTGACTCCATTTGGGGTTTTCTTGGCAGTTCCTGAAGTGGTTTGATATTTACTTCTCCAGCTCAATTTTGAAGAAGAAGAAACTGAGGTAAACAGTGTTAAATGACTTGCCCAGGATCACACCTCTAGTTAGTTTCTAAGGCCAGAATTGAACTCGGGTTCTCCTCACTCTAGGACTAACACTTTATCCAATTCAGCACCTAGTAACACATTCTCACTTCTTTTTACAGGTCCTCATCTCATACCCTCCTCCACTTTTTAAGCTACCAATCTCCCTCCATACACATTAATCTGTGATTTACTCAGTTAAGAAAAAAGTGCTCATTGTTGGAAAAAACTATGACAAGATTGTTGTCTTAGCTAAATAGATAATGCAATTTGAGTGATAATTCAGTTATACTCTTGCACCCAAATAATTCCCCTGCTGATCTGATATAGTTTCCCTAATTCCAACAGTAGAAATCCAACCCTTTTAAAGGCATCCGTTGCTTTTAAAAAACCCCATATTCTTAAGTATTTACTTATTTATTTTATATTTAAGTATTTAAATATAAATATTTAAGATTCATTAAAATATCTTAAAATACATACTCTTAAAGAAGAGTAGTATTTTAAATGTTTTCAGCTAAGACCACAACATTTAGAGAGCTTTTGCTATTCTAACAAAAATCATTAAAATGATGAATTGAATTCAAAAATTTGAATTCAGGTCTTTTGAAACCAGTCTTTCCCATTATAGAGCTTTTGCACTGGTAAGCAATCATGATTTTATCGCCTCAAAGTCAGAAGGAACTCACAAAATTTGGAGTTCTATTTAAAGTAGTGAGTTCTGAGAGAAAGTTAATGTTTGAGGAAAGAGTGAGAATGCCTGAATGAAGAGAAGGCTATTTTAAAATAATAACAAATCCACCCTATCAGGCCATGTCCAAGAGACTATCTACAAAAATGGAAAGATGAAGCTACAGAAATGAAAGATTTGGTCAGTTGCCTAAAATCTCTTCAATCCTATCATTCTATACGATAGTGTACCTCAAACATGACATTTGTTTTTTGTCCAGAAACTCTGTTTCATTAAGCACCATGCTTTAAAAAAAATAATTTTCCAAGGAAGCATTAAATTATAGTAAAAAGATCATTATCACTATGCTACAATGGTAGTAGTTATACAAACACACAGAAATACATATGCATAATTTATGCATTATTCATATTTATCATAACATTTGATATTATTGATATATTTACGTATACACATATATTTATATATTTACATATATATTTATACAGGTACATGGTGTGTATATACATAACTATGTGTATATATCCATATATCTATAAAATATTTTTCACATATTATTTTAGTTGAATCTCCGACAACTCTGTTATCTAGGTACTAATATTCCCTTTTAACAGCTGAAGAAATTGTATTGATAGAAGCTAAGGAGCTTATCAAAAGTCACACAAGTGTGTGCATATGTTTGTGGTATAACATTTTCTGTATTATGATATTAATTATATTATTATAAAGATATTATGATAGTTTTACATATGTATATGTGCAACTTCAAAGTTTTTGTTAATTAGATCTATGATTTTCTCTGTAAAATGACATGGGCTAGATAGCTAGATAGAGTCCTAGATCTGAAATCAGGAAGATATGAGGAAAATCCAATCTCAGACTATGTGTTGTATGATACTGGGCATGTCACTTAAGCTCATCTACATCAGTTTACTCATCTGTAAAATGAAATAATAAGAGCACTTACCTCCTAGAACTGTGGGTTTGTGAGGAAAAAGTGATATAATAGGGACAAGTAAGAGGTGCAGTAGATAGAACACTAATCCTGTAGTCAGGAGCACCTGAGTTCAAATCTGATCTCAGTTATTTACCACCTGTGTGACCATGGGCAAGTTACTAACCTCCAATCGCCTACAAAAGCAAAGTGAGATAACATTTGAGGGGGCCTTCTTTGGAGGTGTAAAGGCAGGGCAATTGGGGTTAAGTGACTTGCCCAAGGTCATGCAGTTAGTAAGTGCTACATTTCTGAGGCTGCATTTGAACTCAGGTCGCCCTGACTCCAGGATCAGTGCTATATTCACTACACCTCCCAGTTACCCCTATGAGATTACATTTTTAAAGCCATTTGTGAACCTTGAAGAGCTATGTAAATGTTATCAATATCTTTTATCAATATCTTTTTCCTCTTCATCAGCATATTTCCAGTAATTTATTTTTAGTTTTCATTGTTCACTTTCATAAGATTTTTAGTTTTTAATTTTCTCTGCTTTCATTTCCTCCCACTTTTCCAAGATGGCCTGTAATTGGATATAGACTCTACATATACATTCATATTGAACATATTTTGAAATTAGTCATAATGTAAAGAAGAATTAGAACTAATTAGAGGAAAATGAAAAAAGAAGAAATGAAACAAAACAACAAAATAAAAGAAGAACACATAGTATGCTTCAATCTACATTCAGACTTCAAAATTATTTCTCTGATGTGGACATTTTCCATCAGGAATCTTGTGAAGCTGTTTTAACTCCTTGTGTTATTGAGAAGAGCTAAGTATATCCAATTCAATCATCCCAAAGTGTGGCTCTTATGATGTATAGTTTTCTCCTGATTCTGCTCACCTCACTAAGAGTAAGTTCATATAGGTCTTTGCAGGTTTTCTTGAAGTACATCTTTATTTCTTTTTTTGTCTTTATTAATTTGTTTATTTTTAGTTTACAGGGTTAAATTCCACAATTCCTTAAGTTTCAAATTTTGTCCTCCTCCCTCCCCCATCCCCATGGTAGTCAAGTATAGTACCTGCAAATAGTTTCACATTAAACATTAGTCAGATTAGAAGGATTGTATAGGATGGAATGAACAATGGGAAAGAGGAAACAAAACCAATCAAGAAAAAGACAGAAAACAGGTAGTTTGCATCAATCTGCATTCAAACTCTGCTCTTTCTAGATCATTCTCTGAATGTAGACAGCTCTCTCCATCAGGAGTCTTTTGGGGTTGACTTATAACCCTGAATTGCTGAGAAGGGTCCAGTCTGTCAAAGTTGGTTGTCACACATACGTTGTGTCTGTAATTGTGTATAAATTTCTCCCAGTTCTGCTCTTCTCACTCAGCATCAGTCTGTATAAGCCACTCCAGGTAAATACGAAGTCCATCTGCTCCTCATTTCTACATTCCATTCACAATAACACAATAGCACAATAACATTCCATTCTATTCATATACCACAAATTGGTTAGCCATTCTTTCATTGATGGGCATCATTATTCCTAATGGCACAATAGTATGCCATTACATTCATATAGCACAATTAGTTTATATTCCCTAATTGATGAACAACCCCTCAAATACCAATTCTTTGCCTCCACAAGAAGAACTAATATAAATATATTTGTACATGTGGGGAATTTTCATATTTTTTTCCTTTTGAATTCTTAAGTTTATTTACTTTTAGTTCACAACATTCAGTTCCACAATCCCTTGAGTTCCAAATATTCTCCCTGTACCTTTCCTCCTCCATACCCCCCATGGTAGCATGTAATCAAATATAGGTTGCACAAATGTCTTCACATTAAACATTAGTCAAATTCTAAAGAAGAGTTATAACCAATGAAGTGAACAATGCGAAAAAATGGACAAAACACAAGGGAGAGAGAGAGAGAGAGAGAGAGAGAGAGAGAAAGTAGTTTTATTAAATCTTCATTCAGACTATACTTCTTTCTCTGAATTGTGATATACCTTTCCATCATGAGGCTTTTGTAGTTGTCTTCTAACCTTGTATTGCTCAGAGGAGCTGAGTCTAACAAAATTAGTTGTCACACATATGATGGTGACTGTAATTGTGTATAAAATTCTCCTGGTTCTGCTTGCCTCATTCAGCATCAGTTCATATAAGTCTCTCCAGGTTATTATGAAGTCTGTCGGTTCCTTGTTTCTTGTGACACAATAGTATTCTATTACATTCATATATCACAGCTTGTTTAGCCATTCACCAATTGAAGGGCATCCCATTGATTTCCAATTCTTTGCCACCACGAAAAGAGATACTATAAATATTTTTGTATGTATGGGTCTCCCTCCCATGTGTATGTTCTCTTTGGGATAAATCCCTAGAAGTGGTATTGCCAGGCTAAAGGATATGCACATTTTTATAGCCCTGTAAGCATAGTTACACATTGCTCTCCAGAATGTTTGGATCAGTTCACATTTCCACCAACAATGCATTAGTGTTAAAATTTTTTCCACATCCTCTGCAACATAAATCCTTTTTCTTGTTTTGTCATCTTAACCAAAATGAATGACGAGATGTGGTTCCTCAGTGGTGTTTTGATTTACATTCCCCTAATAAATAGTGATTTGGAGTTATTATTTCATATGCTTATAGATATCTTTAATTTCTTCCTCTGAAAATTGCCTGTTCATATCCTTGGACCATTTATCAATTGGGGAATGACTTATAATCTTATAAGTTTGACCCAGTTCTCCACATATTTTAGAAACGAAGCATTTATCAGAGACACAGGTTGTAAAATTTCTTTCCTAATTATCCACTTCCCTCTTAATCATGGTTACATTAGTTTAATTTGTACAAAATATTTTAATATAATGCAATCAAAATTATCCATTTTGTATTTCATAATGCTATCATCTTCCCTGCTCCATAAATATGACAGGTAAAGTATTCTTTGCTCTACCAGATTGCTTAAAGTATGAGCCATTATACATAGATTGTGAACCCATTCAGACTTTATTTTGGTATATGGTGTAAGATATTTCCCAGCAGTTTTTGGCAAATATTGAGTTATTATCCCAAAAGTTAGGGTCTTTGGGTTTATCAAACAGTAGATTACTATAGTCATCAACTGCTACGTATTGTGTACCTAACGTACTCCACTTATCCACTACTCTATTCCTCAACCAGTACCAAGTAGTTTTGATGACTTCTGTTTTATAATACAAATTGAATCCTGGTATGGCTAGGCCACCTACACTAGCATTTATTTTCATTAATTGCCTTGATATTCTGAACCTTTTTTTTCATTCACATGAATTTTGGTTCTATTTTTCTTAGCTCTATTTTTAAAAAACAAAACAAAACAAAAAAAGAAAAAATAAAACAAAAGCAAAAACAAAAATGATACTTTGATTAGTATGGCACTAAATATGTAAATTAATTCAGGTAAAATTGTCATTTTTATTGTATTAGATTGTCTTTTCCAAGAGCAATGGATGTTTTTCCAATCATTTAAATCTTACTTTATTTGTCTGAATAGTGTTTTGTAATTTTGTTCATATAGGTGCTGGGTTTGTTTTGGCAGCTAGGATCCCAAATATTTTATAGTGTCTACAGTATCTTTAAATGGAACTTCTCTTTCTATTTCTTGTTGGATTTTGTTAGGAGTACATAATAATTCGGAGGATGTCTGTGGGTTTATTTTATATCCTACAACTTGGCTAAATTTATTTATCTCAAATAGTTTTAGACTTGATTCTCTAGGACTCTCTAAGTATAATCATCATATCATCTGCAAAGGGTGATAGCTTAGTCTCATCTTTGCCTAATCTGATTCCTTCAATTTTTTTTTACTCTTATCACTACAACTAACATTTCAAGTACCAAATTTAACAATATGGGTGATAGTGGACATCCTTGTTTCACCCCTGATCTTATTGGAAATGGTTCTAGCTTATCCCCATTATGTAAAATCCTTGCTGATGGTTTAGATAGATGCTGCTTAATATTTTAATGAAAACTCCATGTATTCCTATACTTTTTATAGCGCTTTTAATAGGAATATTTTGTCAAAATCCTTTTCTGCATCTATTGAAGTAATTATATGGTTTCAACCAATTTTGTTGTTGATAAGATGAATAAGGTTGATAGTTTTCCTTATATTGAAGAATCCTTGCATTCCTGGAATAAATCCTACCTGATTAGAGTGTATTATTCTCATGATGAGCTGCTGTAGTCTTTTTTTTTTTTTTAAGCAATTGGGGTTAAGTAACTTGCTCAAGGTTACACGGCTAGTCATTATTTATGTGTGGGTGCTCATTTTCTGAGGCCGGATTTGATCTCGGGTCATCCCAACTCCGAGGCCGGCACTCTTACTCACTGCGCCACCTAACCGGCGCTTTTAGGGCAGTTGGGGTTAAGTAACTTGACCAAGGTCACACGGCTAGGTTTTTTGTTTGTGTGGGTTAAGTGTCTGAGGCTGGCTCCGAACTCAGGTCCTTCTGACTCCAGGGCCAGCGCTCTACTCACTGGGCCACCTAGCCGCCCCCGTAGTCTTTTTTTCTATTAAAATTATATTTCTATATTCATGAAGGAAATTGGTCTATAATTTGCTTTCTCTTTCTTGTCTCCTCCTCATTTAGTTATGAGTACCATATTTGTGTTATAAAAATAATTTGGTATGACTCCCTTTTCTACAATTTTCCCAAATAGTTTGTAGAATATTGGAATCAATTGTTCTTTAAAAGTTTGGTAGATGGGGGCGGCTAAGTGGCACAGTGAGTAAGAGTGCCGGCCTCGGAGTTGGGATGACCCAAGATCGAAACCGGCCTCAGAAAATGAGCACCCACACATAAATCGTGATTAGCTGTGTAACTTTGAGCAAGTTACTTAACCCCAATTGCTTTAAAAAAAAAAAGTTTGATAGATGGCAGAAATGAATGATGTAAAAAAGGAGTTAATAAAGCATTTGTTTAAATAAAAAAAAAAGTTTGATAGAATTTTCAAATAAAAACATCTAACCTGGGAGATCATTTTTCTAGCGAGCTCATTGATGCCTTACTCAATTTCTGTTTCTGAGATTGGGTTTTTATGTATTTTGCTTCCTCTTCAAATAGTCTGGGCAACTTATATTTTAGTACATTTTCATCCAATTCACTAAGATTGTCAAATTTATCGACATAAAATTCGGAAAATAATTCCTAATTATTGTTTAATTTCAGCTTCATTGGAGGTAGATTCACCATTTTCATTTTTGATACTGGTAATTTGGTTTTCTTCTTTCTTTTCTTTTCAAACTGACTAGAGGTCTATCAACTTTTATTGCCCCCCCCCAAAAAAAAAAACTATCTCTTAATTTTATTTATTAATTCAATAATTTTCTTAATTTAAATTTTATTAATCTCTCCTTTGGTTTTCATTATTTCAAATTTAGTATATAACTGGGAATTTTCTGTTTGTTCTTTTTCTATCTTTTTCAGTTGCATGCTCAATTTATTGATCTCCATTTTCTGTATTTTATTCATGTATCAATTCATAGATATAAAACTTTGCCTAGGTTCGTGGAGCCAAGATGGCTGAGTAGAAGCAAACCTTGGTGTTGGCACCAAACAGATTTTAGAGTGACAGAATCCACTGGGAGACAGAACATGGCAGATTACCAGTCCAAGAAAGCTTGCAAGCAGGACTTGGCATAGTAATGGAAGAGAGAGTGGCTTGAGGGGGCTGCACCAGCACAAATTTGAGACCAAATTACAGCAGAGCCAGAGTGAGCCTCAGCTAAGAAATTCACAAGGGTGTTTCACAGTCCTCTCACTGCAGGACACAGGATCTGTCTGAGCTGGGTAAAAGAAAGGGCAGGGTCCACTGCAGGGGAAGTTACTCCTGGGAATATCACAAGCTGGATGTTTAAAAATTACCCATCTCAACTTCCAGTAGCCAAGATGGTGGAAGAAACCCTAGCTGTTTTAATTTCCTACTCTGACACTGAAAACCCAGAGGATATTGTTCTGGGTAAAATCCTGAAATAGTGCAACCAGTGGCAGTCCTAGGAGTCCCAGAGGAAGGGTATGACTGAGTCTGTCCCAGGGAAGGGTGGGAGGCAGCCTCACAAGCTCCATCTCAGCTGACCAAAAAGAGACCCCAAAGCCCAGGGTGGTGGAGATAGCAAGCACTAACACCAGAAGCCCCCATGTGTCTTAGCATAATCAGGGGAATCTGCAGAAACCAGAGTGGTATAGACACCAATGAAATCTGGCCACCAGCCGGTGAGCCTTCCTGAGCTCTAGCCCAGCGGCACAGAAATAGAAATCTTTAGAGGCCAGAAGACCCCTCCCCACACGTTAAACTATAAGGCTCATGGTAAACCAGGGGAAACACCAAAATTCATGGCCTTAGCCTCAGTCTAGACACCCAGATGTCACAGAACACAAAGTCAACAACCAGTACCCTAGCTAAAAGCTTGAGAAGTGTGATTCAGAACCCTAAGTACCCCAGAGGCAGGAATCCACTTTAAACGTCAGGAAATAGAGAGTAAAGATGGCAGAGTAGTAACAGCAGACCTCCAGTCTCACTTCAACTTTATGTAAAAGAGGAATCTAAATAACCTCTGGAGCTACAGAAACCACAAAATGACACAAAGTAGCTAACCTCCTGCTGAGGACAGCCGGGCAGTCCCGTGAGGGAGCTGCCAGCACAGCACTCTGGGAGCTGAGCCCAGGTGTGCATGAATCTGAGGTTTTAGCCCCAGGGCAGCCAGACCAGCAGCCAGCTGGAGGGACACCAGAAAACCAGCAGCTATGACTTTTCCAGAATTACCGATACATAGATGGCTAGGACAAAGTGAGAGGTCAGTGCCCGTTGGACTTTGGGACTGGTTGGGAGAGCACTTGGCCCTATTGCAGCTTCAGCTCCTAGCCTGTGAACAGTAGAAAAATCCGGCAATCAATCTGGGGGAGTAATCCCTCTTGCTTTAACCTTCCTAGTTTTGGATTGTGGTCTGGGGTTATAGCAGTAAGCACCCCATCATCTCCAGGGTAGCTGCCAACACAGGTTCTTAGATCTGCTTTTCTAAAAGAAAGCAACTCAAAATGGCTTAACAAGCTTACTTTAATCGAGCAAACATATATCATTTACCTAGGTCAGGGGAAAAAATTTAACACCCTGAACTTCAAAGTATACAGACAAAACTTATAAGACAGAGAAACAAACAGATGAAGCATACATGCTTATAAACTGTCCAACCATTATCAATACCAAATCGCAGTTACTAGAGAGGGAAGCATCAACATCTGGATTTTCAAAGCCAGGGGGACTCTCAACAGCTTCCCAGAGTCTCATCTGTTCAAATCAAACAACACGTCTCAAAGTGAGCAACAAAGCAAAGCCTCACATCAGGGATTATATAGACTCCTCCTCTGTCAGAGAATATAACCACCCTCTTGACCCACAGCCCAGTCACACAGTATCAAGGTGTAGGCATTCCTGAAAACCAAGCCTCCTGCTATAGGCTGCATGTGACCACATTCAGCCTATTAGGAGGCAGAGTATATTTTCAAATCAAGGAAGGTTCTCAGAGTCTCTTAAGCCTATCAAAGGGATAAGGGGCAAGGAAGATATTTAAATTTGCATTCCCATTATAGGGGTGTCAGAGCATGAGGAGGCTTCAGAGAGGGGACCCAAATGATCCCTCAGGCAGCTGAGAAAACCCCAGCGTTTAGATTGGAAGCTACCCTGGCTGGTGGCAGAGTCCTACTGTGGCAACAAGCCCAAAAGTCTAGTAATTGAGGGATAACATGCCTAGGCAAAGGAAACAAGAAATTCTCAAGGAAAATTGCCCTGATGTTTTAGAAGCAGGGGGAAAAATAGAGGTTGAAAGAATTCCCCCTATCACCTCCTGAAAAAGATCCCCAAAAGAAAACTCCTAAAATATTATAGCCAGTTTCCAGAATTACCTGATCTAGGATAAAATATTACAAGGAGCCAGGAAGGAACAATTTGAATATTGTGGAAACACAATCAGGATAGGCCAGGATCTGGCAGCTTCTGTACTGAGGGATTGAAGGGCTTGGAATATGATATTCTGGAGAGTAAAGGAGCTGGGATTGAAACCAAGAATCACTGGGTGGAGCCAAGCTGTCGGAGTAGAAACAGCATTTCCAAGATGCTCTCCCCACAACACTTCGAAACAATGAAAATGGTGGACTCTGAACAACTTCTGGAGCTCCAGCACCCACATAACAACACAGAGAAGATAACCTCCCACTGAGGACAGCCCAGCAGCCAGGCAGGGAATGGCCAGCACAATGCTCTGGGAGCCAAGCCCAGGATCATGTGAGCCAAGGTTTTAGCCCCAGGGAGTCCAGTCCAGGAGCCTGCTGGAGGGACAGAACAGCAGTAGCTGTGGTGATTCCAGAATTATCAACACAGTTATGCCTAGGACAAAGTAAAACGTTAGTGCCCTATGGACTTTGGCACCAATATTTGGAGAACACCTCATTTTCTTCCCCTGGGGGCAAGAAGAGGCTGAGGAGCCAGAGCACAGACATCATTTTGCAGCTTCAGTGGCAGATTCAGCTCCTTATCTTCGAACTGTAGGGAGATCCAGCAATCCTTCTGGGGGCGGGTAATTGCTCTTGCTTTAACCTTCCTGGATCTGGATTGTGGTCTGGGCAGAAGGTCGTGGTGTGGGTATGCAACCTGCTGGAGCATGTGGAGGCTTAACAGAGGCCAACTAATACCTCTGGAACTTGAGAAGGCACTAACGTTTGGGAAGGTAGCTCCCATTTCTGGTGGCAGAGTCCTACTGTGGAAACAAGCCCCAAAGTCGACTAATTAAGTGGCTACATGCCTAGGCAAAGGAAACAAAATGAAAAAACAAAATAAAAAGAAAAATGCAACATTAGAATCCTATTTTGCGAGCAAAGAAGATTGAAGCATGGAACAGGAGGAAGACTGTGAGGTCAGAAATCCTTCACTAAAAGCCGCAAAAGCAAAGATCAGAGGGTCACAGGCCATAGAGGACTTGAAGAAGGATATCAAAAAACAAATAAGAGAAGTGAAGGAAAAGTTGGAAAGAGAAATGAGAAGGATGCAGGAAAAGTATGAAATGAGAGTCAACAGCCTGACTGAGGAAACAACTTAAAAAATAGATTAAAACAAATGGCAAAGGAGGCTCAAAAGGGCAATGAGGAGAAGAATTCCTTAACAAGAAGAATTTGCCAGATGGAAAATTAATCTCAAATGCTACCTGAGGAGATTCATTCCTTCAGAGTTAGAGTGGAGCAAATGGAAGCTAGTGACTTTATGAGAAACCAAGATGCTGTTAAACAGATCCAAGAAATTGAAAGAATAGAAGGCAATGTGAAATCTCATGGGAAAACCACTGACCTGGAAAAATTGATCAAGGAGAGATAATTTAAAAATTAGTGGATAACCTGAAAGCCATAATCAAAGAAAAAACCTAGAAATCGTCCTTCAAAAAATTCTGAAGGATAATTTCCCTTATGTTTTAGAACCAGAGTGGGAAATAGAGGTTGAAAAAATCCACCTCTAACCTTCTGAAAAAGGCCCCAAAAAGAAAACTCCTAGGAATATTATAGCCAGGTACTGGAATTTCCAGATCAAGGAGAAAACACTGCAAAGTAGCCAGGAAGAAGCAATTTCAATATTGTGGAAACACAATCAGAATAGCCCAGGACCTGAGAGCTTCTACACCGAAGAATTAGAGGGCATGGAATATGATATTCCTCAGGGAAATTGAGCTGGGATTAAAACCAAGAATCCCCTCCCCAGCAAAAGTGAGTATTTTGTTTCAGGGGAAAATATGGTCATTCAGTGGAATAGATGACTTTCAAGCATTCTTGAAGAAAAAACAAAAAACAGAGTTGAATAGAAAATTTGAAATCCAGACACAAGAAGCAAGAGATGCTTGAGATGGTAACCAGGGAAAAGAAATCAAAAGAAACTTATCAAAGTTTAATATTTACATTCCTACATGGTAAAACGATAACTGTGACTGATGAAACTTTCCTCATTATGGAAATATTTGAAGCAGGGTATATGGGCATATGAATATATATGTGAATGTGTGTATATATGTTTACAGGTATAAATGGATAGAGGGCACAGGTTGAATTTGGTGGGAAGGGATGATACATAATGGGTGAAGTATGAGGCAAGAGAGGAAAGTAGCAAGAGGAGATAGGGAGAGACAGGGTAGGTTAAACTATCTCATGTAGAAGAGGCAAGGGGAAGTAGTTGCAGGGGAGGGGAAGAAAAGGGAGGCAAAAAGGCAAAACCATGTCCTCATTGACTTTAGCTCAGGGAGACAGTGACATACATACCAAATGGGATATCTCACCCTGCAGGAGAATAGGGGGAAGGGGGATGACAGGGGGGATGATGGAGGGGAGGGCATTCTGGGGGAAAAGGTGTTTGGAAGTACCCACTATGGAAGAGGGACAGGATCAAAGTAGGGAATGAACCAAGTGGGTGATGGGATGAGTGGGAGGGAAATATAAGCAGTCTTTTACAATGTATCTACAATGGTAATTTTTGCATAAATATACATATAGAACACATACTGAAATGTTTATCTTTCCAGAGGGAGTGGGTGAAAAGGGAAGAAGGGAATGTTTCTGAAATTCAAAGTTTTAAAATTAAATGTTTCAAATATATATATAAATACTATTATTAATACTATTTTGCATGTAATTGGGAGATAAAATGTGCATGCATTGGGGCACAGAGATATACCTTGCCCTAAATGTAAAGTTGAAGGGGGTATGGGAGAAGATATGGGAAAGAGCAGATTGTATGAGGGGATATCTTGTGGTACTGCTATTCTGGGGAATATGGGGGAAAAATTGTAACTCTAAAATCTGGCTGAAATGAATGATGTAAACCAGAATTTAATAAAGCATTTTTTAAAAAGAAAAAAATCCAATAATCATCTATGCAGCAAAACTGAGTATCATGTTTCAGGGGAAAATATGGTCATTCAGTGTAACAGAGGACTTTCATGCATTCTGGATGGGAAAACCAGAGTTGAATAGAAAATATGATATTCATATATAAGAAAAAAGAGATGCTTGAGAAGGTAAACAGGAAAATAGAATTCATTATGAACTTATAAATGTTGAACTATTTACTTTCCTACATGGAAAAACAATAATTGTAACTGATGAAAGTTTTCTGAGTGAGAAGAGTAGAACCAGGAGAAATTTGCATACAATCACAGACACATCATATGTGTGATGGGCAACTATGACAGACTGGACTCTTTTCAACAATGCAGTGATATAAGTCAATCCTGAAAGACTCATGAAGGAAAGAAATTCGACATCCAGAGATATAAGTAGAAAGAACTGAGCTCGAATCCTGATGGAAGCAATCTAATTGATCTTTTTCTTTCCATTGTTTGGTTTTATTTCTTCTTTACCATTTTTCATCCCACCTAGTAAAATACGCCTTTGCAATTTGACTAATGTCTAATATGGATGTATTTCCAGATCCTATGCTGGACTATATGCTGTGGTGTGGGGTGGGCAGAGGGAGATAAAGGAAATTTGAAAATCAAGGAACTATGGAATTGAATCTTGTTAACTGAAACTAAACTAATAAATTAATATAAAAAGACTTGTTTTCTACATTCAATTTTTGTCATTTTTTTCCCAAGCTATAGAATTTTTTCTTACATATGTCTCATTTGATTTCCCATTTTTTTTCTCTTACCTCAGTTATTTGACTTTTAATATCTTTCTTAAACTCTTCTAGGAAGTCTTTTTGGAAGTTGAGACCAGTTCATATTCCTCTTTGCAGTATAAAATCTGATTTTATTGACTAAATTTTTCTCTTCTCAATTTGTGCTTTGATCTTCCCTGTCCTCATAATCAGAACCTATGGTCATTTTCTGTTTCCACATTTTCTCACAGTGTTTGCATTTTTCCTGGCTTTCAAAGTTGAGCTTTCCTGCTGGAGAACATGGGACACATACCCAAGTTTCTTGTGCTGGGAACCTGGGAATCAGGTGCTGCCACTTGGGGGTTATAGGGACACAACAGCTTGCCTGAAACTGAATTGGACTCAACAACACTGAAACTCTCAGGGTTGAGATGGGGACTCTGCACCCTGGAGGATGCCTGCCCACCCAAGCTTCTTAAAGCCCTAGAATACCAACAGCAAGAAAATAATACCTTAAAATAGACTAAGTCAAATGTCATAAGAGGCCCAAAAAGGCAATGAGAAGAAGAATACCTTAAAATGCTCAATTGGTCAGATGGCAAAGGAATTTCAAAAATTCAATGAAGATAATAATTCCTTTGGAATTAGATGGGAACAAATGGAAGTTAAGGACTTTATGAGAAATAAAGATATTATAAAACAGATAGAAACAAATTAAAAATAGAAGGCAATGTGAAATATCTCATTGGAAATCCACTGACCTAGAAAATAGGCCCAGGAGGGAATAAAATTAAAAACCATGATCAAAAGTCACCATTAAAGAAATTATCAAGCAAAATTTTCCTGGTATTCTAGAACCAGAGAGCAAAATGGAAATTGAAAAAATTAACTGATAACCTCTTGAAAAAGATCCCAAAAGGAAAACTCCTGGAATATTTTAAGCAAATTCCAGATTTCCCAAATCAAGGAGAAAATATTACAAGGATCCAGGAAGAAAAAAAAATTATTATCATGAAAACACAATCAGGATAATACAAGATCTAGTAGCTTCTACAAGAAGGGATCACAGGGCATGAAATATGATATTCTGGATATCAAAATAACTCAGATTAAAACGAAGAATCACCTACCCAGCAAAACTGAGTGTGATACTTCGGGAAAATATGTTTGTTTTATTAAATAGAGGACTTTCAAGCATTTTTCATGAAAAAAAAAACAGAGCTGAACAGAAAATTTTAATTTCAATTATAAGAAGCAAGAGAAGCATACGAAGTTAACAGGAAAAAGAAATAATAAGAAATAATAAGGAACATATTAATGATGAACTATTCAGATTACTACATGGAAAAATAATTGTAACTCATGAGACTTTTCTCAGCATTAGGATAGTTGAAGGGAACATGTGTCTGTTTATATATGTAGAGGAGGGATTATGTATGTATAAATATATATGTCAATGTGTTTATATGTGTGTACCTGTATACTCAGAGTACAGGATGAGTGGAATATGAAGGGATAATATTTATAAAATAAAATTAAGTGCTCAGAGAGATGTATATTGGGAGAAGAAGTAAGGGAGATATAGAATAGGGTAACATATAAAAGAGGCAAAAGAAAGCTATTACAGTGGAGGGGAAGAGAAGGAAGGTGAAAGGGAATGGGTCAACCTTACTCTCATTGAATTTGACTTAAAGAGGGTATAAGATACACACTCAATTGTGTATGTCTCCCTACAGGAAAGTAGGGGGGAGGGGATAAGAGTGGTGATGATAGAAGGGAGGGCAGACTGAGGTAGTGGGTAGTTAGAAGCAGACACTTTTGCAAAAGGACATAGTCAAAGAAAGAAATAGTATAAACAGGAGGTAGGACAGGATGGAGGGAAATACAGTTAGTCTTTTACAATGTAACTACTATGGAAATGTCTTGTGTAACTACATATGTGCAGCTTATATTAAATTGCTTGTCTACCCAGTCGGGGTGGATGAAGAGGGAGGAAGGGAGAGAATCTGAAAATGAAATTTTTAAAAACAAATGTTAAGGAATTAATGAAAAGAAACGTTAGGGAATGTGGACTAGCTATGCCAGATCTTAATCTGTATTATACAGCAGCAGTCATCAAAACTGCTTGGTACTGGCAGAGATGTAGAGTAGTGGATCAATGGAATAGATTAGGTGCAGGAGACCCAGCAGTTAATGAATATAGCAATCTATTGTTCGATAAACCCAAAGACCCCAGTTTTTGGGATAAGATTGCACTATTTGACAAAAACTGCTGGGAAAAGTGGAATACAGTGTGGCAGAAACTGGGCATAGACCATTATCTAACACCATATACCAAAATCAAGTCCAAATGGGTGCATGATCTAGGTGTAAAGGATGATACTCTAAGCAATTTGGGAAAGCAAGGAATAGTTTACCTGAGAGACTTGTGGAGAGGGGAAGACTTTAGGACCAAACAAGAATTAGAGAGCATTATAAAATGCAAAATGGATAATTTTGATTACATTAAATTGAAAAGCTTCTGTACAAACAAAGCCAACGTAACCAAGATCATGAGGGAGGTGAGAAATTGGGAAAAAATTTTTACAACTTGTTTCTCTGATAAAGGACTCATCTCTAAAATTTATAGAGAATTGAGCCAAATCTATATGAATACAAGTCATTCCCCAATTGATAAGTGGTGAAAGGATATGAACAGGAAATTTTCAGAGAAATAAATTAAAGATATCTATAAGCATATGAAGAAATGTTCTAAATCACTATTAATTAGAGAAATGCAACTCAAAACAACTCTGAGATACCACATCCCTCCAGTCAGATTGGCTAAGATGACAAAACAAGAAAGTGACAAATGCTGGAGAGGATGTGGACCAATTGGAACACTAATACATTGCTGGTGGAGTTGTGAACTTATCCAACCATTCTGGAGAGCAATCTGGAATTATGCCCAAAGGATTATAAATAATTTCATACCCTTTGACCCAGCCATACCACTTCTAGGGTTATATCCCAAAGAGATCATAGAAGTGGGAGGAAGACCTATATGTACAAAAATATTTTAGCAGCCCTTTTTGTGGTAGCAAAGAATTGGAAACTAAAGGGGTGCCCATCAATTGGGGAGTGGCTAAACAAGTTGTGGTATATGAATGTAATGGATTATTATTGTGCTATTAGAAACGAAGAGGTGACGGACTTCATAATTAACTGGAGAGACTTATACAAACTGATGCTGAGCGAGAAGAGTAGAATCAGAAGAAATTTGTATACAATCACAGACATACCATATCTGTCATGACCAACTATAACAGACTGGACTCTTTTCAGCAATGCAGTGATATAAGTTAATCCCGAAAGACTCAAGAAAGTGAGAAATGCGCCATCCAGAGATATAACTAGAAAGAACTGAGCCTGAATCCTGATGGAAGCAAACTAAATGATCTTGTTCTTTTCATTGTTTGGTTTTATTTCTTCCTTACCATCTTTCATCCCACCTAGTACAAAACGCCTTTGTAGTTGGAATAATGTCTAATATGAATGCATTTGCAGATCCTATACTGGACTATATGCTGTCATGTCGGGAGGTGGGAGGGAAGTAAAGGAAATTTGAAAATCAAGGAACTATGGAATTGAATCTTGTTAACTGAAACTAAACTAATAAATTAATTAAAAAAAAAACAAAAAAAAACTAAATGTTAAAGAAGTATTATGATGATAATGACGATGATGATGATGATGATGATGATGATGCAATTGAGATATAAGATATACAGGCACTGGACTATAGAATTCCATCTTGGCGTAAAAGAAATGTAGGGGGAAGTATGGTGGAGGATAAAGCAGGGAACCGATTGGATGAAAGAGTATTAAATAGGCCACTTTTTTGGGGTAGGGGAGAGACAGAAAAAAATGTGTAACTCAAAACTTGTGGAAATGAATGTTGAATACTAAAAATAAATTAATTTTAAAAATTTGTAGAGATAGAAAAGAATAACAAAATTTGTCTATAAGAACAAAAGTTTCTAAATATCTAGGCAATCAATGAGAAAATTGTTAATGAAGGTGGCATTGCCATACTTCATCTTAAAGTGTATTATAAAGCAGCAATCATCAAAACCACTTTGCACTGGCTACAAAAACAGAGTGGTGGATCAGTGGAATCGATTAGATACACAAAACACAGTAGTCAGTGTCTATAGTAATCTACTGCTTGATAAACGCAAATACTTCTATTTGTGGGATAGGAACTTTTGACATAATTTGCTGTAAAATCTGAAAAATAGGAAGACTGAAAATAGGTACAGATCTATAATTTACACTGTTTCCCAAATATAGTATAAATGGGTACACAATTTAGATATAAAGGCTGATACTGTAAGCAGACTAGGAGAACAAGGAACAATTTACCTGTCAGATTTATAGAGAATGGAAGGACATTATAACTGGATAACTTTAATTACATCAAATATAAAACATTTTGCACAAACAAAAGCAATGCATCCATGATAAGAAGGGAAGCAGGAAACTAGTAAAGCATTTTTACAACCAGTATTTCTGATAAAGGTTTCATTTCTAAAATACAAAAAAACCCAGTCAAATTTATGAGAATCTGAATCTTTCCCCAACTGATAAATGTTCAAAGTATATGAATAGGAAGTTTTCTGATGAAAACTTAAAACTATCTCTGGACATATAAAAAGGCATCAAATCTCTAATAATGAGAGGAATGCAATTCAAAACAACTCTTAGGTACCACATCACACGTATCAATATGGCTAATCTGACAAAAGAGGTAAATTATAAATCCTAGAGAAGATGTGGGAAAATTGGAACACTAATGCTTTGTTGCTGGATCTGTGAACTGATCTAACCATTCTAGAGAGCAATTTGGATCTCTGTTCAAAGAACTTTCAAACTCTGTATACACTTTGACCCAGCAATATCCTTTCTAGGTCTGTATCATAAAGAAATCATAAAAATGTGAAAATGATCCATATGTATAAAATATTTATAGAACCTCTTTTTGTGGTGGCAAAGAACTGGAAATTTAGGCGATGTCCATAAACTGTGGAATATGAACAAATTTTGGTATATGAATCTAATGGAATACTATTTTGCTATAAGAAATGGTAAGCATACAGAACCCATAAAGTGACAGAGAGAAACAAATATCCCACTGAAGGCACCCTGGCAGCCTGGAGGAAGGGTCCACTCCAGCATGCTGAGAGCAGAGAACAGCTCCTCGTGAGCCTGTGGTTTTAGCCCCAGGGTGGGCCCGATATGCCACAACTGGAGGGACTTTGGGAGAGTGGATCACCAGCAGCTGTGGCGGTTTCCAGAATTATCAACCATAAGTGCCAAAGGCAAAGTAAAAGGTCAGTGTGTACTTTGAGAATGCAGTAGGGTTTTGGCCCCCAGAGGGAGAAGCAGCATGGCTGCTTCAGAGCTTCTGGCCTGCAGATTTTAGGGTGACCTAGCAACTATTCTGAGGGGTAAATGCTTTCATTTTAAACTGCTTGGATCTGTATCTCTACCTTGGGTGAAGGTCCTGGGGTGTGTGACCAGATGCTAGAGCCAGTGATGGCTTCTGAGAGGGCAAACAACCAATCCTGTAGCTGTGAAAACCCCAGTGATTTGGGACAAAGCTCTCCTCTCTGAAAGCAGAGTTCTACTATGGCAAAAAGCTCAAATGTCAAGTAATTGAGTGGCAACATGAGGAAACAAAGGAAGCAAATCAAGCACAGCAATCCAACTTCGGGTTCCTTTTTTGGGGAACAAAAATGATCAAAGCATGAAATGGGAGCATGACAATGAAGTCAGAATCCTGCACCAAAAATTTGCAAGAAAAAATATGAACTGGTTACAGGCCATAGAGAAGTTTAAGAAGGAGTTTGAAAACCAAATGAGATAAGTGGAGCAAAAATTAAGATGAGAAAAATATAAGAAAATCATGAAAAGAGTGTCAACAACCTGACTGAAGAAAATATCAAAGTGGCTAGGTGGTGCAGTGAATAGAGCACCGGCCTTGGAGTCAGGAGGACCTGAGTTGAAATCTGGCCTCGGACACTTGAAATACTTACTAGCCATGTGACTTTGGGCAAGTCACTTAACTCCAACTGCCCGCCAAAAAGAAAAAAATAATTAGACTAATTCCAATGTCAAAAGAGGCCCCAAAATCCAATGAGATGGAAGCCTTAAAAAGCCGAATTTGCCAGATGGGAAAAGAATCTCAAAAGCTCAGTGAAGGAAATCATTCCTTAAGGATTAGAATTGAGCAGATGGAAGCCAATGACTTTATGAAAAATCAATTTACTATTAAACAGTTGCCAACCAATGAAAAATTAGAAGGCAATGTGAAATATCTCGTTGAGAAAACCACTGACCTGGAAAATGGATCCAGGAGAGGTCATTTAAAAATTGTTGGATTACCCGAAAGCCATGATAAAAAAGAACCTAGAAATAAATCATTCTTCAAGAATTTCTCAAAGAAAATTGCCCTGATGTTTTAGAACCAGAAGACAAAATAGAGGTTGAAAGAATTCACCAATCACCTCTTGAAATTCCCCAAAGAAAACTTCTAGGAATATTATAGCTAGGTTCCAGAGTTCCCAGGTCAAGGAGAATATATTATAAGCAAACAAGAAGAAAAAATTTGAATATTGTGGAAACACAATAAGTTTAACACGGCATCTAGTAGCTTTTGCACTGAGGGATTGAAGGGCTTGGAATATGATATTCCGGACATCAAAGGAACTGGGATACTGAGTATCATGTATCAGAGGAAAATATGCTCATTCAATAAAATAGAGGATTTCAAGCTTTCTTCATGAGAAAACCTGAGTTTAATAGAAAATATGACATTCAGATACAAGAAGCAAGAGAAGCATGAGAAGGTTAACAAAGAAAAGAAGTCATAAGGAATTTATCAAAATTGAACTATTTACATTCCTATATGGGAAAACGGTAATAGAACAACTGAGAGGCAAGATAGGATGGAGGGAAATATAATCAATCTTTCACAATATATCCATTAGGGAAATGTTTTGCTTAGCTACCCAAGTACAACCTATGTTGAATTGCTTATGTTCCCAGTAAGGGTGGGTGACAAGAAAGGAAGGGAAAGAATCTGGAATTCAAAGTTTTACAATCAAATGTTTTAAAATTTTATTATTATTATTATTAGTATTAATAGTATTAGTAGTAGTAGTAGTAGTAGTAGTAGTAGTAGTAGTAGTAGTAGTAGTAGTAGTAGTAGTATTCTTTTATATGAAATGGGGAAATAAGATATACAGGCTCTGGAGGATGGAGATCCACCTTTCCTGACCAAAAAGTCAGAGGGGACATATGGGAGGTTATACGAGAGAGAAGATTTGGGGAGTGGTTTAAAAGGGGTTAACTTAGTGTGGTGTTAACTGCTATGGAAAGAATTCAGTTTTGGAGAAAGGTAGTTAATATAATGGACAAACCATTGGTCTTAGATTCAAGAAGACCTGAATTCAAATCCTGCCTAACACATTTATTAGCTGGATCATCCTAGGCAAGTCACTTAACTTCTCTCTCTCTCTCTCTCTCTCTCTCTCTCTCTCTCTCATCTGTTTGCCCATCTGTTAATGGAGTATAATAATATTATCTATCTTTCAGGGTTATTATGAGGATAAATAATATAATATATGGAAAGTACCCTGGAAATAGTATATCACTATATAAATGTTACCTATTATTACTATTGCTCAAAACAAGAATATTTACCCTATTGAAGTGAAGAATGCAAAATCAGTACCTCAACTTTTTTTTGCTTTGTTTTTAAAGATTATGTGAGTGAAAAAGAGCTTTCCTTAAGAAAATGTATGCTTACATCATAGGCATTAGTTACCTAATTTTTTTTTTCTATACTGGATAGAATCTGATATTTTCTCTTACTCCTTGGCTTAAAGAATGATGTGTTGTTTTGTTTCATGTTTTACTTCTATTGAAATAACACGTACTTGGGGGGGCGGAGCCAAGATGGCGGAGTACAAACAGCTCTTCCAAGCCTCTCTGCCCCCAGATTCTCCACAAACGATGTAAAAAAGGACTCTGAAAATCTTCTGGAGCCCCAGCACCCACAGAACGACACAGAGAAGCTAACCTCCCGCTGAGGACAGCCCAGCACCCTGCAGGAAGGACCAGCGCAGTGGTCTGGGAGCTGGCAGCGTGCAGAGCGCAGGAGCCGAGCCGAGCCCAGGTCCACGTGAGCCGAGGTTTTAGCCCCAGGGCGGCAGGGCCAGCAGCCGGCTGGAGGAACCCCAGAACACCAGGAACTGTGGAGATTCCAGAATTATCAACATAGACTTGCCTAGGACAAAGTAAGAGGTTAGTGTCCTATGGACTTTGGGACCTGTATTTGGGGAATGCGTCAGCTCCCTCCCCTGGGGGCTAGAAGCCGCTGAGGAGACACGCCATTTTGTAGTTTTCAGAGGCATTTCTGGCTCCCAGCCTACAAATCGTGGGGAGATCCAGCGATCAGTCTTGGGGGGTAATCGCTCTTGCTTTAACCTCCCTGGATCTGGATTGTGATCTAGGGTGGAAGTTGTGGGTGGGTTTACAGCTTGCCAGAAACGGAAGTTGCCCCCCACACGTTCGGGACGAAAATTCCTCTATCTGGCCTTAAAGCCATAGTGTGGCAACAAGCCCAAAAGTCAAGTAATTAAGTGGCAACATGCCAAGGCAAAGGAAACAGAAAAATGCAACCCTAGACTCCTATTTTGGGGGCATAGAGCGGGAAAAGGACTGTGAGGTCAGAAGTCCTGCTCCAAAAGCCCCAGGGGAAAACATGAGCGGGTTGCAGGCCATAGAGGACCTTAAGAAGGACTTTAAAAATCAAATAAGAGAAGTGGAGGAAAAATTGGAAAGAGAAATGAGAAGGATGCAGGAAAAGTATGAAATGAGGGTCAACAGCCTGACTGAGGAAAACAACACCTTAAAAAATAGACTAACTCAAATGGCAAAGGAGGCCCAAAAGGGCAATGAGGAGAAGAATGCCTTAAAAAGTCGAATTTGCCAGATGGAAAAAGAATCTCAAAAGTTCACTGAGGAGATTCATTCCTTCAGAGTTAGACTGGAGCAAATGGAAGCTAGTGACTTTATGAGAAATCAAGATGCTGTTAAGCAGATCCAAACAAATGAAAGATTAGAAGGCAATGTGAAATATCTCATGGGAAAAACCACTGACCTGGAAAATAGATCCAGGAGAGACAATTTAAAAATTATTGGACTACCTGAAAGCCATGATCAAGGAAAGAACCTAGAAATCACCCTTCAAGAAATTCTCAAGGAAAACTGCCCTGATGTTTTAGATCCAGAGGGCAAAATAGAGGTTGAAAGAATCCACCGATCACCTCCTGAAAAAGATCCCAAAAAGAAAACTCCCAGGAATATTATAGCCAGGTTCCAGAATCCCCAGATCAAGGAGAAAATACTACAAGCAGCCAGGAAGAAACAATTTCAATATTGTGGAAACACAATCAGAATAGCCCAGGACCTGGCAGCTTCTACACTGAGGGATCGAAGGGCATGGAATATGATATTCCAGAGGGCAAAAGAACTGGGAATGAACCCAAGGGTCACCTACCCAGCAAAACTGAGTATTTTGTTTCAGGGGAAAATATGGTCATTCAGTGGAATAGAGGACTTTCAAGCATTCTTGAGGAAAAAACCAGAGTTGAAAAGAAAATTTGACATCCAGACGCAAGAAGTAAGAGATGCCTGAGAAGGTAATTAGGGAAAAGAAATCAAAAGGAACTTATCAAAGTTGAACTATTTACATTCCTATATGGAAAAGCAATATCTGTGACTGATGATATCTTTCTCACTATGAAAATAATGGAAGAAGGGGGTGTGGTCATACGAATACATATGTGAATGTGTGTGTATATGGTTACAGTTATATATGGATAGAGGGCATAGGTTGATATTGTTGGGAAGGGAGAGTACTCAAGGGATGAAATTATGAGGTGAGAGAGGAAAGTGGCAAGAGGAGATGGGGAGAGACATGGTAGGGTAAACTATCTCATGTAGGGGAAGTGGGTGCAAAGGAGGGGGAGAATAAGGAAGGCTAAAAAGGCAAAACCACATTCACATTGAATTTGGTTCAGGGAGAAAATGACATACATACTAAATGGGATATCTCAACCTGCAGCAGGATAGGGGGAAGGGGGATGAGAGGAGAGATGATGGATGGGAGGGCATCCTTGGGGTGAGGGGAGGTTGGAAGTACCCACTATAGAAGAGGGTCAGGATCATGTAGGGAATGGACCAGGTGGGGGGTGGGATGAGTGGGAGGGAATTATAAGCAGCCTTGCACAATATATCTACTATGATAATGTTTTGCATAGCTAGACATGTACAACATATACTGAATTACTTATATCCCAAGAAGGAATGGGTGGCAAGGGAGGAAGGAAATGGATCTGAAATTCAAGGTCGTAACATTAAATGTTTCAAATATATATATAAATACTATTATTAATACTCTTTTGCCTATAATTGGGAGATAAGATGTGCAGGCATTGGGACACAAAGATTCATCTTCCTCTAATGGAAAAGTCGATGGGGGTATGGGAGAAGGTATGGGAGAGAGCAGATTGGAGGAAGCGATATCCTGTGGGACTGCTATTCTGGGAGGTTGGGTAGGGGAATAATGGGGGGTAAATGATTGTAACTCAAAATCTGGCGGAAATGAATGATGTAAAACAGAAGTTAATAAAGTATTTGTTTAAAAAAAAAGAAATAACACGTACTTGAATCTTCATTACAGAATTTGTTGTGTGTTAGGTTCAGGATTACAAAAGGCAGAAGTCTGACTTTTACTTCTCTATGTAGACAATTAAGAGCCTAATAGAGCAATAAGTCAACATGTCGATGTTATTGTGGGGCAGCTAGATGGCATAGTGGATAGAACAAGTTCTAGAGTGTAGTTAATGACATGAAATTCAGAGATTTCAATAGATTATTTTCCATTTTCCCAAGTGCTTTTTTCCTCCCTTATTTCATCCCGGACATCACTGTGAGACTTATATTTGTAAAGCAGATCTTTGCTCATATTATTCCCCTGTTCAGAGACCTTCAGTGGCTTCCCACTAATTACTGAGTAAAGTTCAAACTCAGCTTAGCATTAAAAGTCTGATTTGTTTCTCACTTAGTTTTCAAACCTATTCCACTTCATGTGACTCATCCTAAAGACACACCAGAGTTTCATGCATTCTTGACTTCTTTATTAATACTATTCCCTTGGCTAGTAACATTACTCTTACCACACACACACACACACACACACACACACACACACACACACACACACACACACTATAAACTTTTCTGTTTTAAAAGGTACATTTCAGATACTACTCAGTTATACTCATCTAATTCCTGGCTATGCTTAAAGGTATACTTAAAATGTTATTACTTAGAAGAAGACTACTCGTTTCTCCCCAATCAGAAGCAATCCTTCCCTCCAAATTCTCCATATGCTTTATTTTGTGCCTCCCACATTTTGCAATCAATTTTCATTATTTGTGAACATATTAACTCTTCTATCGGAATAGACACCTCTTTTGGACAGGGACATATGTCTATCACACTACCTTGACCACAGCTGTTTAATAGTTTGTTGAACAAAAAAAAATTGTGACACAACATGAAAACCTAAAAGAATGTACAACTTTACCTTAATCCTTATTTGGAATATTCCCATATTTAGGTGTATTTATCTTTTGCACATGAAAAAAAAGTTTCTGTTAGGAAACTAAATATATGTCATCTGGTTGGATCCAAGTATAACAAGATTTTTCATAAGTGCTTGCTTTTTATACTAGAATAATTCAGAACTCCACTGAGGAACCAATTTGACTTTTTCTGCCTAAATGAAGTATTTCTCCTCTGGCAGCTTGGCATATTTCCCAACAGAGTTTCTTCAAAGAGCTACTGACCTGAAAAGCTTACATGAGGACCATTCAAAGGTAAATTTTCTGCCATTATTATTAAACCTTTAACTTTATGATGTGAAGTCTCTGTCCTCAACAAGGTCAGGATCTAAGGAACAAAACCAAACTACTTCTATGCTTGTCCTTGCATGATCTATTCTGAGGTCTGGAGCAAGTGTTTTCACACAGCCCTTAGGAGGCCCATTGGAAAAGTGAGTCATAATGTATTGTCCAACTGCTTTCCAGTCCTTAGATGAGAAGTACCATGTTAGTGGCAACAGTAATGAATATTTGTTTCTTTGACTCACTTCCCCTTGATGAAAAACAATCAACATTTTATTATGTGGACTAAGTAGTCCCATACTGGTCCTATTATAATCATGTTACTGCTGTGATTTTAAAACAAATGGTATCAATTTGTATGGAAGCCTGGTGAAACTGCTGATTATGAATACCAAGGGTCTTGGTCTAAACTTGGCTCAGTTAAAGCACAGGACACAAATACACACAGCATGGATACGTATTGCATGGAGAGCCTGCTGGTTGGTTACGTCTCTGCTTGCTGTGTCTAAACCATTTGGCAGGTATAACAGTCTTCCTTTTCTTCACAAGCCTAAATTCATCCAATTTGGCTGACATATAATAGACCTCCATCAACCAAGAAACTCATTTAAACATGGTAACTGGCAACTAAAGAATCATTTACATCTGGGAAACATATTAGCATCTGAAATATAAGATGCAATATTAATACTCACTTTTTGCTGTCTGTCTAGTTTTTCTTTGGAGAATTTTATGATAAAGTAACAGTTTAATTTCTATAGTGTTAGATATTTTCTTTAAAATTTTAAAATACATTGACTTTTTAAATACTCTCTTCTTTTTCAAATATATCATTTTCCTTCCCCTGGCAGAAAGCTACCTCTTGCAACAACAACAAAAAAAAAATAGAAAAAATATAGAAATAAGGGAGTAAAAATAGTTTTACAAAAGTAATTGATTTATTGGAAGATTCTGAAAATGTTTCATGCCATAATCCCCTATTTCACTGAAAAATTGAAGGAAGATGTTGTTACTTTCCCTTTTTTCCTGAGGGTCAAATGTGATCAATTAATATATATATATATGTGTGTGTGTGTGTGTGTGTGTGTGTGTGTGTGTACGTGTGTGTTTCCTTTTTATTGTTTTAATCATTATGCAAATCGTTATTGCTTATGCTAATTTCACTTTGCTTCAGTTCTTGTATTGTTATATGTCTCTGCATTCTTCATATTTTGTATCTGTTCAGCACATAAAATATTTATTTCATTGACTTGATTAGACATTTTTAAATCGTATTTTATCTTTCTCCAAGTACATGTCAAGATAATTTTTAGCATTCATTTTACAAGATTTCAAGTTTCATCTTTTCTCTCTCCTGTCCCCTCCCCTCTTCTGAAGATGATAAACAGTTGATATAGTTTATACATATGCTATCATGTAAAATATGTCCATATTAGTCACAGTTGTGAAAGGAGAAACATATCAAAAGTATGAAAAACAACATGAAAATTAAGGCAGTAAATAAAACAAATATGCTACAATTTGTATTCAAAGTCCATCAGTTTTCATCTGAATATGGATATCATTTTCCTTCCTCAGTCCTTTGTACTTGCCTTGAATTATTGTGCTGCTTAGAAGAGCAAATCATTCATAGATTATCATCACACAATGTTGCTGTTACAATGTACAATGTTTCAATGTTATCCTGGTTCTGTTCATTTCACTTTGCATCGCTTTGTTCAGATCTTTACAGGTTTTTCTGAAATCTGCCTGTTCATAATTTCATATTACACAATATTATTCCATTACATTTATATACCACAGCTTGTTCAGCAAATCCCTAGTTAATGAACATTTCTACAATTTATAAAACTTTTTCCCCAGAAAAAGAGGATATATATATATATATATATATATATATATATATATATATATATATATATATATATATATATACTTTTCACATATAGGTCCTTTTCCATTTTTTATGATATTTTTGGGATACAGACCTGGTACTGGTATTGCTCAACGAAAGGTATGTAATGTTTGATTGCCTTTAGTTCCAGATTGCCTATAGTTCCAGATTGCCTATAGTTCCAGATTGCTCCCCAGAATGTTTGTAGCAGTTCTCAATGCCACCAAGAATTCATTAGTGACCCTTTCCCACATATTCTCCAGCAATTATCATTTTCCTTTTCTCTCACATTAGACAATATGATAAGTGTAAAGTGGTACCTCAGAGTTGTTTTAATTTGCATATCTCTATTCAAAAGTGATTTAGAGCACTTCTTTATATGCCTATTAATGGCTTTGATTTTTGCATCTGAAAACTATCTGTTTCTTCATTTATTAATTGGGAAATGTATCCTGTTCCTGTAAATTTGACTCAATTATCTGCATATTTGAGAACTGAGGTCTTCATCCAAGACACTTCCTCTAAAGATTGTCTTCCAACTTACTGTATTCCTCTTAATTTGTGGTGCATTGGTTTTTTTATAGAAAACATTTTTTTTAATTTAGTATAATCAGAATTAATGCTCTCTATCTCTTGTTTGGTCACGAATTCTTCCCCTCTCCACAGAAACGACAGGTAAAAGAATCCTTACTCTTTTAATTTGATTATGGGGTCAACCTAAATGTCTAAATCATGCCAATGGTCTGTCATGATTTCTTTTTTTTTAATTAACTTTGTTTATTTACTTTTAGTTTACAAAAAATCAGTTTCGCAGTCCTTTGAGTTTCACATTTTCTCCTCCTTCCTCTTCTCCTCCAACCCCCCATCAGGGTAGCAAGAAATTAAATATAGGATCTACAAATATCTTCATATAAATCAGTTGTCAGGTTGTAAAGAAGGATTATAAATGATGCATCAGTGGGAAAAAAGGAAATAAAACAAGAAAAAGAAACAGAGCAAATAGTGTGTGTTTCAATCTTCATTCAGACTCCACATCCACATCTCTTTCTTTGAATGTGGATATCTCCTTCCCTCATGAGTTATTTGGAGTTGTCTTATAGCCTTACATGAGGGGAGCCCAGTCTATTGAAGTTAGTCATCACACCTATTTTGTGTCTCTGATTGTGTACAGATTTCTCCTGGTTCTGCTCTTCTTGCTCAACATAAGTTTATATAAATCTCTCCAGGTTATTATGAAGTATGTCTGTTCCTCATTTCATAAAGCACAGTAGTATTCCATTATATTCATATACCACAACTTTTTCAGCCATTCCCCAGTTGATGTGCATCCCCTTGATTTCCAATTATTTGCCACCACAAAAGAGCCAATATAAATATTTTTGTACATATGGGCCCTTGGGGCACAGAGATTCACTTTGCCCTACTGGGAAAGTCTAGTGGTTATGGAAGAAGATATGGGCAACAGCAGATTCGATGAGGGGATATCCTCTGGGCCTGCTAAAAACAATTAAAAAAAGAAGAGACAAATGAAATGGTTACAATGGAGGGGAAGAACAGGAAGGCAAATGGGAATTTGTCAACCTTATTCTCATTGAATTTGTCTCAGGCAGGGAATGATATACATACTAATTAGGGTACCTAATGCTACAGGAGTGTAGGGGAAAAATCGATGAGAGGGGGGATGATGAAGGGAGGACAGGCTGGGGGAGAGAGAAGTTGGATGCCCCCATTTTTGAAAAGGGACAGGATCAAATTAGAGAATAGAGCAAATGGGAGATAGGATAGGATGGACTGAAATATAGTTAAGCTTTTACAATATATCCACTATGGATATGTTTTGCATAGTTACACATGTACAACCTATATTGAACTGGTTATCTTCCTAGTGAAGGTGGGTTAGAAGGGAGGAAAGGAATGAATCTGGAAATCAAAGTTTTATAATCAACTATTTCATATATGTGTGTATGCGTGTTTGTGTATGTATACTATTATTAATATGATTTTACATGTAACTGGAAATTATATATACAGGCACCAGTATATAGAGTTCCAACGTGCCATACTGGAAAATCGCAAAGGAGGTGGGAGAAGATATGAGAGTGAGCAGATTGGAGGAGGGCATATCCATTGTGTTCATTTTTTGGGGGGTGGTGAGTAGGGGAAAAAGGGGGAGAAATTTGGAACTAAAAATCTTGCTGAAATGAATGATGTAATCTAGATGTTAATAAAGCATTTGATAAAGTAAAAAAAAACACAGAAAGGATTAAAGGCACTAAGAAAGAAAGAAAGAAAGAAAGAAAGAAAGAAAGAAAGAAAGAAAGAAAGAAAGAAAGAAAGAAAAAAAGAAAGAAAGAAAGAAAGGAAGGAAGGAAGGAAGGAAGGAAGGAAGGAAGGAAGGAAGGAAGGAAGGAAGGAAGGAAGGAAGAAATGAGGCTTTTATTAGAGGCACTGGTTGTAAGAATTTTTTCACAATTTTCCACTTCCCTCTTAATCTTAGTAACATTGGCTTTATTTTTACAGAAGCTTTTCAATTTAATGTAATCAAAATTATCAAATTTGCATTTTATAATGCTTTCTAACTCGTTTCATTATGAAATCTTCACCTCTCCATAGATCAGCCAGGTACACTACACCTTGCTCTCCCAGAATGCTTGCAGTATCAGCTTTTATACCTAGATAATGTACCCATTTCAATTTTATTTTGATTTACGGTGTTAGATATTGGTTTATGCCCAATTTTTGCACTACTATTCCAGTTTTCCCAGCATTTTTTGTCAAATAGTATGTTCTTACACTAAAAATTTGGTCTTTGCGTTTATCAAACAATATTATTCAAACAATAAATTACTAGTCTTTGGATGCTGAGTCTTGTGTACCCAATATAATCCACTACTATTTTCCTCAGGCAGTACCAAGTAGGTTTGATAACTGCTGCTTTTTAATAAAGATCAAAATCTGGTATGGCTAGGCCACCTTCCCTCGCATTTCTTTTCAAAATTGCCTTGACATTCTGGATTATTTATTCTTTCATATGCATTTTGATACAATTTTTATAGCTCTTCAATGTAATTTTTAGTAGATTGATAGGTATGGCACTAAATATGTAATTTAATTTAGGTAAAATTGTCATTTTTTATTATATTAGTTCAACCCAGCCATGAGCAATTGATGTTTTTTTTTTCCAGTTTCTTAGGTCTGACTTTATTGGTGGGAAAAGTGTTTAGTAACTGTGTTCATGTATGTCCTGGGTTTGTTTTAGGAGGTAGATTCCCAAATATTTTATAAGCTATACAGCAAATTTAAATGAGAATTCTCTCTTTATCTCTTACTGCAGGATTTTGTTGAAGATATAAGGGAATGCCAATGACTTACATGGGTTTATTTTATATCCTGCAACTTTGCCAAATAACTTTATTACCTCAAGTATTTTTTTTTACTTGATTCAGTAGGATTCTCTAAGTATATCATCTTATCATCTGCAAAGAGTGATAGCTTTGTGTCTTTGTGCAATTTGATTCCTTCAATTTCTTTCTATTTTTCAAATGCTTTATTAATTTCTGGTGTACATCATGGATTTCTGTCAGATTTTGAGTTAGATTTTTTTTCCTCATTTTTCGCCTACCTACGACTGCAGAATAGCAGTCCCACAGGACATCCCCTCATCCATTCTGCTCTCTCCCATCTCTTCTCCCATATACACTTTGACCTTTTCAGTACCGAAAGGTGAATCCCCATGACACACTGCCTGAACATTTTATCTCCCAATTACATGCAAAATAGTATTAATCATAGTATATATATATATATATATATATATATATATATATATTTAAATATTTATTTATATTTTTATTTTTATTATATATTTATATATATATTTAAACAAATGCTTTATTAACTTCTGTTTTGCATCATTCACTATCCCAACACCACAGAATAGCAGTCACAAAAGATATCCATTCATCCAATCTGCTCACTCCCATATCTTCTCCCATACCCCCTTCGACTTTACCATTAGGGCAAGGTGAATCTCTATGCCCCGAAGCCTGCACATTGTATTTCTCAATTACATGTAAAATTGTATTAATAATAGTCTTTATATGCATTTGAAACATTTAATTTTAAAACTTCGAATTTCAGATCCATTCCCTTCCTCCCTGGTAACCCACCCCCTCTGGGAAGATAAGCAATTCAGTATGTGTTGTAGATGTATAACTATGCAAAACATTACCATAGGGGTGCAGAGCCAAGGTGGCAGAGTAGAAACAGCATGTCCAAGGTATTATCATCCCAGATCACCTCCAAACCATGTAAAAGGGAACTCTGAACAACTTCTGGAGCCTCAGCACCCACAGAATGACACAGAGAAGCTAACCTCCTCCTGAGGACAGCCCAGCAGCCCTGAACGAAGGGCCAGCACTGCCCTCTGGGAGCCTACAGCCCAGGTAAGGAGAGCCGAGCCCAGGTTTGAGTGAGCCACAGTTTTAGCCCCAGGACAGCAGGGCCAGCAGCACACTGGAGGGACCCCAGAACTCCAGCAGCTGTGGCTATTCCAGAATTATCAACACAGACATGCCTAGGACAAAGTGAGAGGTTAGTGCCCTATGGACTTTGGCACCAGTATTTGGGGAAAGCGTCGGCTTCCTCCCCTAGAGCCTAGGGCATGGGATATGATATTCCAGAGGGCAAAAGAGCTGGGACTGAACCCAGGGGTCACCTACCCAGCAAAACCGAATATTTTGTTTCAGGTGAAAATATGGTCATTCAGTGGAATGGAGGACTTTCAAGTATTCTTGAGGAAAAAACCAGAGTTGAATAGAAAATTTGACATCCAGACACAAGAAGCAAGAGATGCCTGAGAATGTAATCAAGGGAAAGTATGAAAATAATGGAAGAAGGGTATATGGGCATATGAATACATATATGTATGTGTGTATATATGTTTACAGTTATACTTGGATAGAGGGCATAGGTTGAATTTGTTGAGATGGGATGATACTAAAGGGGCGAAATTATGAGGTGAGAGAGGAAAGTGGCAAGAGGAGACGGGGAGAGACAGGGTAGGGTAAACTATCTCATGTAGAAGAAGCAAGGGGAAGTGGCTGCATAGGAGGGTAAGAACAGGAAGGCAAAAAGGCAAAAACATATCCTCATTGAATTTGGCTCAGGGAGAGAATGACATACATACTAAATGGGATATCTCACCCTGCAGCAGAGTAGGGGGAAGGGGGATGAGAGGGGGAAGGATGGAGGAGACGTTACTCTGGGGGTAGGGGAGGTTGGAAGTACCCACTATTGAAGAGGGACAGGATCATCGTAGGGAATGTACCAGGTGGGAGGGAATTATAAGCAGGCTTTTACAATATATCTACTATGGTAATTTTTTGAATAGCTAGTCATGTACAACAAATGCTGAATTACTTATCTTACCAGAGAAAATGGGTGACAAGGGAGGAAGGGAATTGATCTGAAATTCGAGGTCTTAATATTAAATGTTTCAAATATATAAAAATACTATTATTAATATTATTTTGCATGTAATTGGGAGATAAGATGTTCAAGCATTGGGCCACAGAGATTCTCCTTGCTCTAATGGAAAAGTCGAAGGGGGTATGGGAGAAAATATGGGAGAAAGCAGAGTAGATGAGGGGATATCTTGTGGGACTGCTATTCTGGGATGGTGGGTAGGGGAAAAATGGGGAAAAAATTGTGACTCAAAATCTGGTTGAAATGAATGAAGTAAAGCAGAAGTTAATAAAGCATTTGTTAAAAAAAAACAAACAGGAAATACCTCCCTTTTGTAAACAAACAAACAAACAAACAAACAAAACATTACCATAGTAGATATATTGTAAAAGGCTGCTTTAATTTCACTCCCACCCATCCCAAGCCCCACCTGGTACATTCCCTACTTTGATCCTGTCCCTCTTCAATAGTGGGTACTTCCAACCTCCCCTACCCCTAGAATGCCCTCCTCTCCATTCCCCCCCCGTTTCATGCCCCACCTCCCTACTCTCCCAGAGACTGAGATATCCCATTTAGTATGTATGTCATTCTCTCCCTGAGCCAAATTCAATGAGAATATAGTTTTGCCTTTTTGCCTTCCTGTTCTTTCCCTCCCCTGTAACCACTCCCCCTTCCCTCCTCTAGATTAGATAATTTACCCTACCCTGTCTCTCCCCATCTCCTCTTGCCACACTCCCCTCTCACTTCTTAACTTCACCCCTTAATTATCATCCCTTCCCACCAAATTCAACCTGTGCCCTCTATCAATGTATACCTGTAAACAGATGCCCATATACCATTCTTCAATTATTTTCATAGTGAGAAAGGTTTCATCAAACACAGTTATTGTTTTTTCCATGTAGGAATATAAATAGTTCGACTTTGATTCAATCTTTTTGATTTCTTTTCCTTGATTACCTTCTCAGGCATCTCTTGCTTCTTGTGTCTGATTGACAAATTTTCTATTCAACTCTGTTTTTTTTTTCCTCAAGAATGCTTGAAAGTCCTCTATTCCACTGAATGACCATATTTTCCCCTGAAACAAAATACTCAGTTTTGCTGGGTAGGTGACCCTTGGGTTCGGTCCCAGCTCTTTTGCCCTCTGGAATATCACATTCCATGCGATGCGATCCCTCAGTGTCAAAGCTGCCAGGTCCTGGGCTATTCTGATTGTGTTTCCACAATATTGAAATTGTTTCATCCTGGCTGCTTATAGTATTTTCTCCTTGATCTGGCAATTCTTCTACCTGGTTACAATATTCCTAGTGGTTTTCTTTTTTAGATCTTTTTCAGGAGGTGATCGATGGATTCTTTTTTTATTTTTATTAATTTATTAGTTTAGTTTCAGTTAACAAGATTCAATTCCATAGTTCCTTGATTTTCAAATTTCCTTTCTTTCCCTCCCCTCTTCCCCCCATGACAGCCAGTATAAGATCTGCAAATGCATTCATATTAGACATTATTGCAATTACAAAGGCATAGTTGTACTAGGTGGGATGAAAGATGGTAAGGAAGAAAAAAAACAAACAACTAAAAGAAAAATATCATTTGGTTTGCTTCCATCAGGTTTCAGGCTCAGTTATTTCTAGTTTTATCTCTGGATTGCGCTTTTCTCACTTTCTTGAGTCGTTTGGGATTGACTTATATCACTGCATTGCTGAAAAGAGTCCAGTCTGTCATAGTTGGTCATCACAGATATGGTATGTCTGTGATTGTATACAAATTTCTTCTGATTCTACTCTTCTCACTAAGCATGAGTTTGTATAAGACTCTCCAGGTAATTGTGAAATTATCACCTCCTCATTTCTTATAGCACAATAATATTCCATTACACTCATATACCAAAACTTTTTTAGCCATTCCCCAATTGATGGGGGAATAGTTTCCAATTCTTTGCAACCACAAAAAGGGCTGCTAAAATATTTTTGTACATATGGGTCTTCCTCCCACTTCTATGATCTCTTTGGGATATAACCCTAGAAGTGGTATGGCTGGGTCAAAGGGTATGAAATTATTTATAATCCTTTGGGCATAATTCCAGATTGCTCTCCAGAATGGCTGGATAAGTTCACAACTCCACCAGCAATGTATTAGTGTTCCAATTTGTCCACATAATCTCCAGCATTTGTCACTTTCCTGTTTTGTCATCTTAGCCAATCTGGATGGAGGGATGTGGTATCTCAGAGATGTTTTGATTTCCATTTCTCTAATTAATAGTGATTTAGAGCATTTCTTCATATGCTTATATATATATATATATATATATATATATATATATATATATATATATATATATATATATATTTAATGCCTTTCTCTGAAAACTGCCTGTTTGTATCCTTTGACCATTTTCAATTGGGGAGTGCCTTGTATTCATATAGATTTGGCTCAATTCTCTATAAATTTTAGAAATGAGTCCTTTATCAGAGACACAAGTTGTAAAAATTCTTTCCCAATTTCCCACCTCCCTCTTGATCTTGGTTACATTGGCTTTGTTTGTACAGAAGCTTTTCAATTTAATGTAATCAAAATTATCCATTTTGCATTTTATAATGCTCTCTAATTCTTGTTTGGTCCTAAAGTCTTCCCCTCTCCACAAGTCTCTCAGGTAAACTATTCCTTGCTTTCCCAAATTGCTTAGAGTATCATCCTTTACACCTAGATCATGCACCCATTTGGATTTGATTTTGGTATATGGTGTTAGATAATGGTCTATGCCCAGTTTCTGCCACACTGTATTCCACTTTTCCCAGCAGTTTTTGTCAAATAGTGCATTCTTATCCCCAAAACTGGGTTCTTTGGGTTTATCAAACAATAGATTACTATATTCATTAACTGCTGGGTCTCCTGCACCTAATCTATTCCATTAATCCACTACTCTACACCTCTGCCAGTACCAAGCAGTTCTGATGACAGCTGCAGTATAATACAGATTAAGATCTGGCATAGCTAGTCCACCTTCCCTAGCGTTTCTTTTCATTAATTCCCTTGATATTCTAGACCGTTTGTGTTTTCAAATAAATTTTGTTATTATTTTGTCTAACTCTACAAAGTAGTTTTTGGTAAATGGATTGGAATGGCAATAAATATATAGTTTAATTTGGGTAAAATTGTCATTTTTATTATATTAGCTCGACCCAGGCATGAGCAATTGATATTTTTCCAACTATTTAGATCTGTTTTTATTTGTGTGAGAAGTGTTTTGTAGTTGTGATCATATAGATTCTGGGTTTGTTTTGGCAAGTAGATTCCCCAATATTTTATAATGTCTACAGTGACTTTAAATGGGATTACTCTTTCTATCTCTTGCTGTTGAGTTTCATTAGATATATACAGGAATGATGAGGATTTATGTGGGTTTATTTTATATCCTGCAACTTTGCCAAATTTATTTATTTTCTCACGTAGTTTTTTACTTGATTCTCTAGGATTCTCTAAGTATATCATCATAACATCTGCAAAGAGTGATAGCTTTGTCACTTCTTTGCCTAATTTGATTCCTTTGATTTCTTTTTCTTCTCTAATAGCTACTGCTAGTGTTTCAAGTACCAGATTGAATAAGAGGGGTGATAGTGGACACCCTTGTTTCACTCCTGATCTTATTGGAAAAGCTTCTAATTTATCCCCATTGCCTATATTTGCTGAAGGTTTCAAATAGATGCTAGCAACTATTTCAATGAGGGCTCCATTTATACCTACACTTTCTAGTGTTTTTAATAGGAATGGATGTTGTACTTTGTCAAAAGCCTTTTCTGCATCTATTGAGATGATCACGTTGTTTCTGATAGTTTTATTGTTGAAATGCTCAATTATACTGAAGGTTTTCCTAATCTTAAACCATACTTGCATTCCTGGAATGAATCCTACCTGATCAGATTATATTATTTTTGTGATAAGTTGTTGGATTCTTTTGGCTAATATTTTATTTAGAATTTTTGCGTCTAAATTCATGAGGGAAATTGTTCTATAATTTTCATTCTCTGATTTATCTCTTCCTGATTTAGGAATCAGCACCATATTTGTGTCATAGAAAGAATTTGGTAGGACTCCTTTTTTAGTAATTTTCCCAAATAGCTTGTAGAGTATTGGAATCAATTGGTCTTTAAATGTTTGACAGAATTCACTAGTGAACCCATTTGGCCCTGGAGATTTATTCCTAGGGGGTTCATTGATGGCTTGTTTGATTTCTTTTTCTGAGATGGGATTATTTAGGTAATTCACTTCCTCTTCAGTTAATCTGGGCAACTTGTGATTTTGTAAATATTCATCCATTTCACTAAGATTGTCATATTTATATGCATACAAATAGGAAAAATAATTCCTCATTATTTTTTTTATTTCCTGTTCATTAGAGGTAGATTCACCATTTTTATTTTTGATACTCAAAATTTGGTTTTCTTCTTCTTTTTTTTTTATCATATTGACAAAGGACTATCAATTTTGTTGATTTTTTCATAAAACCAGCTCTTAGTTTTATTTATTAATTCAATGGTTTTCTTAACTTCAATTTTATTAATCTCACCTTTGGTTTTCAATATTTCTAATTTAGTACTAAATTGGGGGTTTTCAATTTTTTCTTTTTCTAGCTTTTTCAATTGCATGTCCAATTCATTGACCTCCCTTCTCTCTGCTTTAATTAAGTATGCACTCAGGGATATAAAACTTCCCCTGAGAACTGCCTTTAGTTCATCCCACAAATTTTGGTATGTTGTCTCATTATTATCATTCTCTTGAATGAAATTATTGATTGTTTCTATAATTTCTTCTTTGACCTGTCCATTCTTTAGGATTAAATTGTTTACTTTCCAATTAGGTTTTAGTCTATCTTTCCCTGGCCTTTTATTGCATATAATTTTTATTGCATTATGATCTGAGAATGATGCATTTAATATTTCTGCCTTTTTGCACCAGATTGTGAGGTTATTATGCCCTAGCACATGGTCTATTTTTGAGTATGTACCATGTACTGCTGAGAATAAAGTAAATTCCTTTTTATCCCCTTCAGTTTTTTCCACAGATCCATCATATCTAGTCTTTCTAAGATTCTATTCACCTCCTTAACTTCTTTCTTGTTTATTTTGAGGTTAGATTTATCCAGTTCAGAAAAGGGGAGATTTAGGTGCCCCACTAATATAGTTTTGCTATCTATTTCTTCCTCTAATTCCTTTAACTTCTCCTCTAGGAATTTGGATGCTGTACCACTTGGTGCATATATATTAAGTAGTGATATTGCTTCATTCTCGATGGTGCCTTTTAATAGGATATAGTTTCCTTCCTTATCTCTTTTAATTAGATCCCTTTTTGCTTTTGCTTTATCTGATATAAGTATTGCTACCCCTGCTTTTTTTTTTACTTTAGCTGAGGCATAATACATTTTATTCCAACCTTTTACCTTTACCCTATGGGTATCCCTTTGTTTCAAATGTGTTTCTTGTAGACATCATATTGTAGGATTATGGTTTTTGATCCATTCTGCTATCTGCCTCTGTTTTATGGGAGAGTTCATCCCATTCACATTCACAGTAATGATGACTATCTGTCTCTTCCCTTCCATCCTATTCCCTCCCCTGTTTATGTTTTTGTTTATTCCTTCTCCCTTCCCCTCCTTGAAGTTTTCCCTATTGTCCACCCCCTCCCTCAGTGTTCCCACCCAGTGACCCCCCTTCTTGACTTACCCTCTCCCCTTACTACTATTTCCCTCCCTTCTAATCCCCCCTTTAGTCTCCTCCTTTTCACCCCCCTTATCCTTCTGCTATCTATAGGACACTATAAATTTTTATACTTATCAGAGTAAATTACTCCCTGTTTGATTCCAAACCAATGAGAGTGAATTTCAAACAGTGCTCCTCTCCCTCCCTTCTTTTCCTCTATTTAATGAATTTATGTGTCTATTCACCTTAGAATCTTAAACTTCACTGATTAATTTGATCTCTCTTTGGACCATAGCCAGTGAGAATAGTGTTGAAATATGTTCTTCTCCCTCTTTCTTTCCCCCCTTCTATAGTGTGTTTTGATGCCTCTTCATATGGCATATTTGACCTTTTCCTAGTTCATCCTTTCCTTTTTCCCATTACAATCTCTTTGATACCCTTAATAGTCTTTTTTGTTTTTTTTTAGACTTCATGTTAGTGCATTCATACCCACACCCTCTATCTAAGTATAACCCTTTAGAAGGTCATGATAATCATAAAGATTTCGAATATTGCCAGTTATCAGCTCCAAATATAGGGATGTGAACATTTTGCTCTTCTTGCATCGAAAGTAATGAGCATGTGTTTGTGGGTGTGGGTGTGTGCACTTATGCATGTGTGAGTATGTGTTTCCCTTGTTTATCTTTTTATCTATTTCTGGAGATAAAATTTTCCATTGAGCTCTGGCTTTTTCATCGGGGACGTCTGGAAGCCTCTTATTTCATTAAAAGTCCATCTCCTTGCCTGAAAGATTATACTCAGTTTTGCTTGATAGTTAATCCTTGTTTGTAGTTCTAGCTCTCTTACCCTATGAAATATCAAGTTCCAAACCCTCCACTCTTTTAATGTAGAAGCTGCTAGGTCCTGTGTGATCCTAACTGTAGTTCCTGGATATTTGAATTGTTTCTTTTTGGCTGCTTGTAGAATTTTTTTTCCTCAATCTTGTAATCCTGGAATTTGGCTACTATATTTCTTGGAGTTTTCAGTTTGGGATCTCTTTCAGGAGGAGTCTGGTGAATTCTATAGATAGCTATTTTATCTTCTGATTCCAGGACCTCAGCACAGTTTTCTTTGACAATCTCTTGCAGGATGTTGTCTAGACTGATTTTTTCATCGTGGATTTCTGGTAGACCAATAATGCTTAAGTTGTCTCTCCTGTATCTGTTCTCTAGGTCAGTTATTTTTCCACTGAGATAGTTTACATTTTCTTCCAATTTTTCTATCGGTTTTTTTTTTTTATTGACTCCTGCTGCATCATAGAGTTCTGAGTTTCAGTTTAATTGTATCTAATTTTTAGGGAATTATGGTCTTCAGATAGTTTTTGAAGTTCCTTTTTTAGGGAGGTATATTCTCCAATCACTTCACTAAGTTTACTTTTTATGGGTTTGTTTTCTTCACTGAGACTTTTTTTCCAAGTTGGTCACTGCCTCCCTGATTTGGTCTTTAAAATTTTTCTTAAGCTTCTCCAGGAATGCTATTTGGGCTTGAGACCAGATCATGCTTCCTTCTGTGGTCTCAGGTGTGGGTAGAGAGTCTATATTGTCCTGTGTATTTAGTTGTTCTTCCCCTACATTGTAGGCTTGAATAGACTTTCTTGCCTTCCCCTTCTCCTTTTCAGCTTCCTTCCTTCCCATTATGATTTTCTGTTTCTATGTTTCTCAGGCTATGAGTTTAGGGCCTGATCCTTGACTTTGCATACCTCTGGGTGGCTAGTTTATGGCTAAGTCAGGGAAATCAGTGAGGAATGTAGATGTGTAGGTGGGGGTGAGTCTGACCACTTCAGATTTCTGCCTCTATACCCCTGGGCTATAAGTAGGCTTTTGTTGGTGAAGTGAGGTGGGGCTTGTTGGACCCCTCCCTCTCCTCTCTTCAGACTCCTGGCTGTCTCAGTTACACCCCTTCTTGGAGACTCTCAAGCCTGAGGCTATTTCCATTAACTTGGGATTTCAATCTGGGTGGGAGACTTATCTTTCAGTTTTCTGCTTCAGGAAGGAGGGATGGGAGGATCAGAGCAGCTAAAATTTACTTTGGCTTTCCAGCCCCTGTATTATACAGGCTGGCAGTTTCCAAACTTCCAGACTGGGGGCCGAATGCAGCAGGAGAAGCTACTCTCTCCACTAGGGGCCCGACTCTCCTGCCTGGCTCCAATGATCCTTTCCCTCGGAGAGATGATTCTGATAAGTCCTTGGTAAGTCTGCAGGCTGGGGCTTTTTCTTTCCCTGGTGTAGTCTACTTGTCTACTCTTAGGTCTGAGCTGTGCAGACACCACTCGCTCTGTGCTCGTCCTGTCCGTGCACACTGGGCAACCTCCTGGGCTGGAATCTGCTACTCTCTGTCTTCCAGTGGGCTCCGTCACTCCGGAATCTGCTCAGATTCACCCTTTGAGAATTAGTGAACGAGGAGCTCAATGAGGTTACTGCTTCCTTTCCACTATCTTGGCTCTTCTCCGCGATCTATGGATTCTTTCAAACTCTACTTTGCCCTCTGGTTCTAAAACATCTGGGCAATTTGCTTTGAGAATTTTTTTTTTACAAATGCTTTATTAACTTACTATCATGTTCTCTAGCTAATGGGTTAACTAAATGGATACTCATGTGGAAAAATCAAAACTAGGAAATTCATGGTAAACAGGCTGGGGAAAAGTATTATAGAAAGACATATGGGATATGACTGGTCACTAATTTTTCAGTTATTCATGTAGATGCTCACATGGCCCTTACCATGCCAGAACATGAGTACCACACACATGGTCTTTAACTATCCAAGATTTGAGCGGAGCCAAAATGGCGGAGTAAAAACAGCTTGTCCAAGCCAATCTGCCCTCAGATTCCCCACAAATAATGTAAAAGGGCACTCTGAACAACTTCTGGAGCCCCAGCACCCACAGAACGACACAGAGAAGCTAACCTCCCACTGAGGACAGCCCAGCAGCCCTGCAGCAAGGACCAGCTTGCCTTAAAGCCATAGTGTGGCAACAAGCCCAACAGTCAAACAATTAAGTGGCAACATGCCAAGGCAAAGGAAACAGAAAAATGCAACCCTAGACTCCTATTTTGGGGGCATAGAGAGGGATAAGGACTGAGAGGTCAGAAGTTCTGCTCCAAAAGCCCCAGGGGAAAACGTGAGTGGGTTGCAGGCCATAGAGGGCCTTAAGAAGGACTTTAAAAATCAAATAAGAGAAGTGGAGGAAAAATTAGAAAGAGAAATGAGAAGGATGCAGGAAAAGTATGAAATGAGGGTCAACAGCCTGACTGAGGAAAACAACACCTTAAAAAATAGATTAACTCAAATGGCAAAGGAGGCCCAAAAGGGCAATGAGGAGGAGAATGCCTTGAAAAGTCGAATTTGCCAGATGGAAAAAGAATCTCAAAAGCTCGCTGAGGAGATTCATTCCTTCAGAGTTAGACTGGAGCAAATGGAAGCTAATGACTTTATGAGAAATCAAGATGTTGTTAAGCAGATCCAAACAAAAGAAAGATTAGAAGGCAATGTGAAATATCTCATGGGAAAAACCACTGACCTGGAAAATAGATCCAGGAGAGACAATTTAAAATTTATTGGACTACCTGAAAGCCATGATCAAAGAAAGAACCTAGAAATCACCCTTCAAGAAATTCTCAAGGAAAATTGCCCTGATATTTTAGATCCAGAGGGGAAAATAGAGGTTGAAAGAATCCACCTATCACCTCCTGAAAAAGATCCCAAAAAGAAAACTCCCAGGAATATTATAGCCAGGTTCCAGAATCCCCAGATCAAGGAGAAAATACTACAAGCAGCCAGGAAGAAACAATTTCAATATTGTGGCAACACAATCAGAATAGCCCAGGACCTGGCAGCTTCTGCACTGAGGGATCGAAGGGCATGGAATATGATATTGCAGAGGACAAAAGAACTGGGAATGAACCCAAGGGTCACCTACCCAGCAAAACTGAGTATTTTTTTCAGGGGAAAATATGGTCAGTCAGTGGAATAGAGGACTTTCAAGCATTCCTGTGGAAAAAACCAAAATTGAATAGAAAATTTGACATCCAGACACAAGAAGCAAGAGATGCCTGAGAAGTTAATCAGTGAAAAGAAATCAAAAGGAACTTATCAAAGTTGAACTATTTACATTACTATATGGAAAAGCAATAACTTTGACTGATGATATCTTTCTCACTATGAAAATAATGGAAGAAAGGTGTGTGGTCATATGAATACATATGTAAATGTGTGTGTATATGGTTACAGTTATATATGGATAGAGGGCATAGATTGAATTTGTTGGGAAGGGAGAATACTCAAGGGATGAAATTATGAGGTGAGAGAGGAAAGTGGCAAGAGGAGATGGGGAGAGACAGGGTAGGGTAAACTATCCCATGTAGAAGAAGCAAGGGGAAGTGGTTGCAAGGGAGGGGGAGAATAGGAAGGCTAAAAAGGCAAAACCACATCCACATTGAATTTGGTTCAGGGAGAGAATGGCATACATACTAAATGGGATATCTCAACCTGCAGCAGGATAGGGGGAAGGGGGATGAGAGGAGGAATGATGGATGGGAGGGCATCCTTCGGGGGAGGGGAGGTTGGAAGTACCCACTATAGAAGAGGGACAGGATTATGTAGGGAATGGACCAGTTGGGGTGTGGGATGAGTGGGAGGGAATTATAAGCAGCCTTGTACAATATATCTACTATGATAATGTTTTGCATAGCTAGACATGTACAACATATACTGAATTATTTATCTCCCCAGAGGGAATGGGTGACAAGGGAGGAAGGAAATGGATCTGAAATTCGAGCTCTTAACATTAAATGTTTCAAATATATATAAATACTATTATTAATACTCTTTTGCTTGTAATAGGGAGATAAGATGTGCAGGCATTGGGACACAAAGATTCATCTTCCTCCAATGGAAAAGTCGAAGGGGGTATGGGAGAAGGTATGGGAGAGTGCAGATTGGAGGAATCGATATCTTGTGGGACTGCTATTCTGGGAGGGTGGGTAGGGGCTTAACTTGGGGAAAATGACTGTAACTCAAAATCTTGCAGAAATGAATGATGTAAAACAGAAGTTAATAAAGCATTTGTTTGAAAAAAACTATCAAAGATTGCTACTTGTCCCTACTCTGACACATTGTACCTACTCAGATACCAACTGATTATCCTGTACTAGCCAAATGGGTCCATCAAACAGCCAGCCAGTTAGGGGTCCAGTACACAATGTTCAGCACAAGATTGAGATAATAGTATCTTCCATTCATCGTTAAAACAAGTAGCCAAGGAATGCTATATATGTTAACTGGAAAAGGAACAAACTTTTCTTTGGGTAGTAACTGGAGAGATAGCAAGTGGAAAAGTCCCAGTTCAAATTTAGCAGATTATATTGGTCCCCTGCCCCTACCCTAAGATAAAGGATGCAAATTTGTATGTACTTGTGTTGACACCTATTCAGATGTACTAATGGCTTGTCCTTATAAGAATGCCGCCTGTAAAATCACCTGTAAAAATCTAGATCTCATAAATTTATATTATAAAACCCAAATGCGGATTCAAAATGACATTGTGTCACATTTCAAAATTAAGAAATGAAGTGATACTTTATATTAAAAATATTGGATATCATATTTCATAGTATCCATAAGAATCTGGGTTAATTGAAAGGATGAATGGATTGCTGAAACAATAGTTAAAGAAGTTAAGTTCTAATACTTTTTATCAAAATTGGAAAGAAAATTTGTTCACCGCTTCATGTAATTTCAATAATAGTCCATTGGGAGGAAGGTTTAGGCAGAATAATTACCCCAAATCTGCAAAGAAGAAAATAGCAAACACATAAGATTCCAAATATTGAGTATTGGACTGTGTAAGGGCAAGAAAAGAAGTACTTAGCACCTTGTTTCAGTTATTTAATTATTTTGAACCTTATTTCAGTTCAAGTTTCTTTGGAACCTTGCTTATGATTATATCAATTATTTGTTAAGAATCAGAACTTGGGAACCCCACAGTGGGAGGAACTTGCTGATGCAACATAAAGGGGCAGAAGGAATAGGGATGAGATAATGTTCATATATAAGGAGCAGCCCAAACTGGGAAAGAGCAGAACTGAGAAGGGAACTCTTGTGGTGGCAGGGTTGAAAAGGAGAAAACTTGTAGTATCCCTGCACTCTGTTCTTTCTGTGTTAATATTTGTTTGTAATACTTGGTACAGAATCCTGGGACATTATTGGAAGCACTGGAAGAGGATTTTCTGGATGTGTTTACAGAAGTCCTGGAGGAGGTTTTGAAGGTCCAGGGACTATACTGACAATATGTGTTGAGTTCTCAGACTTTGTTTGTGGGTCTGTGTTGATTTAACAGGAAGAAAGTGAAATGTTAGTGGTGCCAACAATGTTTATAAATGTCCTTTTGTTATAAGATAACCCAAATCACATGCCACCTTATTTGGAGCCCACCATTAAGCCACCATTAAGCTCCTTTACATCTGTCTTTGTCTCTATCCTAAATCCTGTAACTGCTTGTAACAGCTTAAAGGCATAGTCCTGGGTACAAGTGATTCACCAAAAGCATAAGTCCCCTGCTACTTTATCTTTCCCTTAAGTTAGAACTTCCCTAATTCAGTAAGCCTTGAAACAGCATGTATAAGGATTATGGTGCAAGCCTGTATAAAGATTATGGGACAACTCTATCCCATGCAAGAGACCACCATGCTCTGGGATGCTGACCCAGCAAGGTCCTCCACCCAGAGCACTGACCAAACCGGTTTCCCTACACCCTTCACCCAGAACATGACCCTGACTTATTCCATGTCCTCAGCCTGTTCGGGGAATTCCACTGTCCCTGTGCCCTCCACCCTGTACCCCCCACCCTGTTCTGGATGGGACCCCATCACATGGAGGGTTCCCAGCCTTGTATCATTGTGCCATGTTTCCCAGATTATCCCTGAGCTATAGATCCAATCAAAGGCTGTTCTTGGCTTCTGTATGTCACTGCTTATGCTAGCTCCCCTCCCCAATTGTGATTTTTGTGTTTTTTGCTTTTATGAATTCAGCTTGTATCCCATTTCAAGGCTGCCTGCTTTGAGTGTATACTCCAGGCAGTAGTATGCTTGGTCAATAAATCCACATCTAAATTTAAAACCCAGATTTTGGTCTTGCTCTTATTCTTTCCCCATTTCTGGAGGCCCCAGTGAGGTTTAGGGGTTCCTGCAGGCCCTTTAGGCTTCTAGATCACCCCTTTGAGACCTAGGCTTGACTAGGCTCTCAGTCTCAGCTGATAGGGATCCCTGACCATCTCTTTTTCCAGAGAAGCTGGCACTTGGATGTTTCCATGGCTCTGGGGATTGACATGGGCCAGGACTAGCCTGCCTGCCTGATGCTGACTTGCCTAAATTCGACCCAAAAGTGAATCTGAAAATCCTTTGGCGGTAAGTGTGGTGTCTGTGTCTGTGTGTGTTTTGAAGTGTCAGTATATTTTCATTTTTATTTTTGTTCTTCTATCCTGTCTTTTTTTGTAAAAGTCCAGGGGTGGTGTAGGTCTGCTGGTGCATTTGCGGTGCAGTAAGGGGGAGACAAACACATAGTGGTTGCCAAGGTGGGTGTAACACAGTAAAGGGGAAGTATCATATCCTGTGGTAAGAGCACAAGGCAGGTGTAAATATTGTTGGGGGGGGGTGCTCTCTATCAATCCTCCAGGAAGGTTGGGCACCACAGAACATATCTCGTGTCTTGATTCTTGAGGTATTGGGTATAATTTGGGGGAGGGGACCTCTGGCCTCCCTCAGCTTGCACCTCCTGTCTCAATCCTAGGAGCTTGTCTTGATCCAGGAACAGGACAAGCGTCTGAGAGCTGCATACTTTCAAATCCAGGTGGCAGTTGGGGAGATTCAGGCAGGAGCTTGACCCATGCAACAGGAAGCATGGAACCTGAGAGCCAGGCTCAAGTCAAGATGAAAAGACCTCTCCTTGGGTACTTAGCACTGACTGAGAAGATGACAATTTACTGTGGTCTAGGAGTGGGAGAACTTTGTAGTCCAGAGATTAAGACAATATGACCTAGGGGTAGAGAACTTTGACCTTTATACATTGAGTTGTTTAAAGAGGCTTGCTCCTTAAGAATGATTGAGTTAAGGATTTACTGAATGATATCTTTTGTTTAAAACTATGTGGCCACTTTGGTGAAAACTATGTGGCCACTTTAGAGATGACTTGTTATAACATTGTGAATGCTGTACTTTGGTTTCTGTGAATATTTTGCTTTAATTTACTGTTGAATAGAGAGTTCAGTATACTATGAAATCCAAACCTTAAATATCTTTACAGCAGCAGTCCTTTGGAAGGCTAATCATTCCTAACTTTACAGAGTGTGAAGCAAGATGTCCCATCACAATATCCAGGAAAAGTTGGCTCAGCAGGATATGATTTTCATTGTTTAGAAGACTTTTAGTTGGATAGAAAATAAATAAGAAAAATATCTACTGGAATATGTATGAGAATCCCTAAAAATCATTTCGAAAGGATATTATGTAAATCAGTGGCTTGAGAAATGCATGTATTGATGGAGTAATATTCTAATTGTCAAGGAGAAATTATTGTAACATTCCAAAATTTAGGTGAAGAAGCTATACAGTTTCTTTAAAAACTATAGAATTAGTTAAAATGATTAGTATTCTTTGTAAAACAATAACCCTTGTGAAAACTGTCCCTCCTTCTGAATTAACTAGAAGAGGAAGTGAAGGGTTTGGTTCTACTGATAGAATACATTTAGGAGCTAAAGTATGGGTAAAACAGAAGCCAGCCTATGTTCCAAAGGATGTGGAAATTATAGTACAGGACAAGGATAATACTGTAACTGTTGTTTATTCAGGAGAAGATAATTACCAAATTGTACCCTTAACTTATATATTCTACCATATATAGTGGGATCATGTCTTCCAGAAGCATAGCTGAAACTATATCTATCCTAATTCTGGTTGTTGCCTTCTTGTTTCTCTTTGGCCTTTTGTATACTCACCTTGTTTGCTAGATTTGTTTCCTGCAGGCTTGGTATCCTCTACCTATCAATGCCTGATTTCGTAGGGCAGATTTCACCCACTGTGCATGACTGTGATGTGTACCCCTTGGACCTCGAATGGACCACATTCTGGATGCTGGCTAAAGAAGTGACCTCTCAAATGCTACGTCTTGGGACAGGAACAGCTCTATGTTGAATTTCACCAAGAAGTAGACATAGAAGAAGAGACCTCCACTGCTTACCCGAAGATTTTGGGGAAGGGGAAATTTGTTCAAGGGAAATGATGGGGTGATTTTGTTCAAGCCCCACCCTAAAATATTATTTTCTGTGTTTATTATATGTTATCCCTGTTCTATTGTTGTAAAGTTCTGTTGATATTAGATACCCCTACACTCCTATTGATCTATGTAAAGGGTATGAAAGATCTTTGGACTGATATTTAATGGCACGGGAATTTAAAATTTTTCTCTGCCCCTTAATAGACCTAAGGGAATGTGAATGACCCCTCCTCACCGTGCTTTATATACCAAATGTAATCACATGAATCCCACAGTGGGAGGAGCTTGCTGAAAGGGTGGAAGGAAAGGTGGAGCAGGAAGGAACAGAGCAGAGCAGGAGCAGAGCTGGACCCAGGTAAAACTGAGGCAGCGAACCTAGCATGGGTGAGAGAGGGGCATTTTTGTTTAAAGGAGCCTGATTTGGTTTGAAAATCTGATGGAGGGAAGCCTTGGAGATGTCAGTGGTTGCTGCATTGGTAATGTGTACCAACTTTTTGTTTGTTATAACAGATTCAGTTTTCCAATGTTTGAATAAATGTTTTGGTTCTGTCTTCCATGTGGAGAATCTGTTACATTTTATGATTCAGTACTGTGCCAGGATATTCATAGTCACTGTGAATATCACATTGGAGTTACAGATAGTACTGATAGATCCTTCTTATTTTTACTTTTCTTTTTCATTTTAATTGAGATTCTTGATCTTTTATTGTTGTGGCAATTTTAGAAATCATTTAATCTATATCTAGATGATGCCTTCTTGATATTATACAATTACTATCACTTGTGCCTATCCTTTGAACCACTTAGTGCTCAGGATATTTATACACACACATATGTATGTGTTGATTATTTTGTTGGTTTGTTTTATATCCAGTTCCTATGAGGAAGTTAAAAAAAAAATAAACCATTCTCTAAATCATGGATATCTGATAGTTCCTAGTTCTTTACTGCTGTCAGAAAATCTTCCTATAAATACTTGTGTAGACTTGGGTCATTTCTATCTTTGAATTGGTTAGGGTAGCCTATCAGTGGGACCTTGGGGTCAAAGTGCTTGGCATTTTAAACTAATTTCTTAGCATAATTCCAAATTGCCTTTCAGCTTAGTTTGGGAAATTCACAATTTAACCAATAATCAGTTTCTACTTCCAGTAAACTTTCATGTAAATTATTTCATTTGATTCTTTTTATAACTATGTGATGAGTGGAGAAGTTTCCACATCTTAAAAATAGGGAAATGGACAGATTGTGATGATTGAAACTAAATTGACATAACTGATACCTTTTTTTTTTCAGAATGAGTATCTTTGGTGTAAAAATATAATCATATGCAATCCCTATGCTTTCAATTTCTTCTACTACCATTCTTGTGCAAGGTCAGTCCAAAAAAAGGTAGCTTTGTCTCAGACCTCAAAGGTCAATGACAGACTATGTAATTTGGAAGTCAGTGATTGAATATTTATGAATTCTCTGTGACTATATATTTCCCATATGTCACAGGGTTTATGGATCATGCTTCTAGCTTGGAGGAATCAAGCATCCCATGCTTTGATTGCCTTTGTAGCTGGAACATGTTGCATCTTTAAAACCTGGTCAAATCGAGACAGTCTCTCCTTTTTCCTGCTTCACTCGGAGAGTGAAGATTGCAGTTCCCTCTCAGGAGGGGTTCATCCATGGACTGAACTTGTTAGAGTAGAATGTCGTCCTTCTTCTGCTTTCACTCTTACACCTTGACTACAATATTTATCTTAATCTGGGGTTTTTGTTTCTGTTGTGTGCCATTTGTCCTTGTCAGTTTCAGATGCCAGCAGTGATCCTCACCAGATCAAATATTTAAGTGATGGGAAACTTTGAGACAGGATTCTGGGTGGACTGATGCAACCTACAAGGGAAGAAATCTCTGAGATGCTAGGTCCTTGGGACTGACCTTGGGAGGTAGATGGATTTGATTTGGATCTAGTACGTTGCTATATATGAACAGAATTGACCTATGAGCCTAATCCCCATTCCCAAGCTCGGAAATTAGAATAGTATGAAGAAGGAATTAAGCATCCCATGTGCTGGGGATCAAATTTGTTTAGTTTCAATTATAATCTTTTGAAGCAAATATTCCTTTGTAAAAGTTAAGACAATGGTTAGTGGATAAGTGGAACAAAGAAAAAGGGAACCAAACTGTAAAATTGAGGGAACACCATACATGGCAGATGGAGTTATTCGCAAAAAGCTTGGACAACTCTCCCCACCCCAGTTCCCTTAAGGATAACAGAGAACCCTGGGTGGGGGTGAAATGTAATTTTCCTAGCCTTCAAGAAGTAGGTGCCACAGTAGTTAGTGTTACCTACTGTGAATATCTAGGAAATGGCTCTTTTCAAAATTAAGTTTGCCCCTTTTGTTTTACCTAACTATTTTTTTTTCTCTATATCATGCTTTAGATTGCAAAGGAAATAAAGTATTTTAACTAACCAAAATTTTGGGTAATAGGACATTTTTTCCAGAACTATGTCATTGGAGTCCTACATATGGAGAAGTGAGAAGAAACTACTGGCTACAACCTCCCCCTCTTCTTGTGTCAGAACTGGGGTAAGAGAGATTACTTTTAAATTATTAGGTGACTGAAGAAAGTTGCTCTCCATGAATTACCCAACTTTTTGAGTGCTTTCCCTCCACTTGTTTGTATTTTCCAGGACACTAGTATATTCATTTATATAATTCTGTTTAAATTGAGTCTCACTTCTATTTGTGGAAGTAGACATGGTGGAAAGTGTGTGCAATCCCATAAGAGAGATTTTTTCCCCCTGCATTAACAAATGTATTAAGGTTTGTCTGTTTTTACTATCTAGCACAAGAGAACATATGGTAATTGTTGTAAGTTTTCAAATCAGAATAGGTTTCTTGTTTTTATACTACTTAACCACGTCCTTATATATTTCTGATTTTCTGATCTACCAGTAATTTATTATTCCTCCCAGTTAAACTAAAGCTTGACAGTAGGGACCCTATCCTATATTAATATGACCATAGGATAACCAGCCCCCATTTTCTTCCTTATTGTATCTTTGATTTCTATAGTTCTTCTTAAGTGTGCTTCAGTAAGTGATCTATAGTATCTGTGTGATTTATTTTTCTTTCAAGGTTTAAATTCCATGATAACACATTTAAGAGAAAAGCATGTTGATATGTGTATCTTGATGTTATTGTATGAACATGTGAATGCGGTGTGTGTGTGTATGTGTGTGTTAAAATTATGGAAGTTTGTTTCATCTGTGTCTGTTTTGTATATTATGGAAACAATCTTTGAATTAAATGCCTATCTAAGTAGGATGTCACACCTCCATTTGGCCAGATCCACCTAGGTGAGATGGTGAATTTCCTGTCTCATCCTTAAGTATTTTTTCTTGGGGGGGGGGGGGAGGAATAACAGAGAGGAAGAAAAAAGAGGACAAAATGGTCTATCCTTGTCTTCCAGTATTTACGTGGCTTGTCAGTAATAAATATTTTAGCTTTGGCCAATTTTAGGTAAAGTAAAAGTTTCAGTGAGAAGGAATTTTAACCTTTCCAAATACCTGGTTTTCAAAGGACAAATTTGTTTAGTTTGGTATCTTTCAAGTTTTGGCTACTTGTGGTGAAAAGAGGTGAAAACAGAAGAATTGGGAGTAGGGGAAGGTATTTTAGTTCCCTTCCTCCTCTCTTCTGAAGCACTGATGATTCAAAAATAAAGAAGAAACAATTTATTGCATTGGATAACTGATTCATGAAAAGAAAATATATCCAAGGACTATCTTTAGAATTGAATGAAAAACCTGAAAGACAGAGTTTCTGAGATTACTCAGAATAAAACAATTTATTTATCAGGGTAGCAAATAATCAATAAATTGATGGCCAGTGGGTTCTTTTAGTAACCAAAAGCACCTAATGGAGATAGTGAATGACTTAAATATTTTTCTTTTTTTTTAATTATTAAACAAATGCTTTATTAACTTCTGATTTACGTAATTCATTTACACCAAATTTTGAGTTACAATTTTTCCCCCATTTTAACTACCCACCACCCCAGAATAGCAGTCCGACTAGATGCCCCCTCATTCAATCTGCTCTCTCCCATATCTTCTCCCATACCCCCTTCAACTTTGCCATTAGGACAAGGTGAATCTCTGAGCCTCATTGCCTGGACATTTTATGAAACGTTTAATTTAAAAACTTCGATTTTCAGATCCATTCCCTTCCTCCTTTGCCACCCACTCCCTTTGAGAAGATAAGCAATTCAGTATGTGTTGTAAATTTATAGCTATGCAAAACATTACCATAGTAGATATATTGTAAAAGACTGCTTATATTTCCCTCCCTCCTACCTCACTTCCTGGTCCATTCCCTACTTTAATCCTGTCCCTCTTTGATACTGGGTACTTCCAACCTCCCCTACCCCCAGAATGCCCTCCCCTCCATCCTTGCCCCTCTCATCCCCCTTTCCCCTACACTCCTGCAGGGTGTGATATCCAATTTGGTATGTATGTGATTCTCTCCTTGAACCAACTTCAATGAGAATATTGTTTTGCTTTACTGTTCTTCCCCGCCCCTGCAACTACTTCCCTTTGCCTCTTCTACATGAGATAGTTTACCCTACCCTGTTTCTCCCCATCTCCTCTTTCCACTTTCCTCTCCCACCTCTTGACTTCACCCCTTAAGAATCATCCCTTCCTATCAAATTCAACCTGTGCCCTCTATTCATGTATACCTGTAAACATATGCCCATATACCCTTCTTCAATTATTTTCATAAAGAGAAAGGTTTCATCAGACACAGTTATTGTTTTTCCATGTAGGAATGTAAATAGTTCAACATTGATAAGTTCCTTTTTATTTATTTTCATTGATTACCTTCTCAGGCATCTCTTGCTTCTTGTGTCTGAATGACAAATTTTCTATTCAACTCTGGTTTTTTTTCCTCAAGAATGCTTGAAAGTCCTCTATTCCACTGAAGGACCACATTTTCCCCTGAAACAAGATACTCAGTTTTGCTGGGTAGGTGAACCTTGGGTTCAGTCCCAGCTCTTTTGCCCTCTGGAATATCATATTCCATGCCCTGCGATCCTTCAGTATAGAAGCTGCCAGGACCTGTGCTATTCTGATTGTGTCTCCACAGTATTAAAATTGTTTATTCCTGGCTGATTATAGTATTTTCGCCTTGTTCTGGGAGTTGTGGAACACGGCTATAATATGCCTAGGGGTTTTTTTTCTCGGATCTTTTTCAGGAGGAGATCGGTGAATTCTTTCAATCTTTATTTCCCCCTCTGGATCTAAAACATCAGGACAATTTTCCTTGAGAATTTCTTGAAGGGTGATTTCTAGATTCTTTCTTTTATCGTGGCTTTCAGGTAGTCCAATAATTTTTAAGTTATCTCTCCTGGATCTATTTTCCAGGTCAGTGGTTTTTTCCATAAGATATTTCACATTGCCTTCCATTTTTTCCTTTGTTTGGATCTGTTTAACAGCATCTTGATTTCTCATAAAGTCACTAGCTTCCATTTGTTCCAGTCTAACTCTGACAGAATGAATCTCCTCATTGAGCTTTTGAGATTCTTTTTCCATCTGGCAATTTCGACTTTTTAAGGCATTCTTCCCCTCATTGCCTTTCTGACCCTCTTTTGCCATTTGAGTTAGTCTATTTTTTAAGGTGTTATTTTCCTCAGTCAGGCTGTTGACTGTCATTTCATACTTTTCTTGCATCTTTATCATTTCTCTTCCCAATCCCCCCCCCCCCTTCTCTTATCTGCTTCTTAAGGTCCTCTATGGCCTGTAGCTAGCTTGTATTTTCATTTGGGGCTTTTCGTGCAGGAGTTCTGACTTCACAGTCCTCCTCCATGCTTTGATCCTCTTTGCCTCCAAAATAGGTGTCCAATGTTGAATTTTCTGTTTATTTTGTTTCTTTTGCCTAGGCATGTTGCCACTTAATTACTTGATTTGGGGGCTTGTTGCCATAGTAGGACTCGGTCACCAGACAGGATAGCTTCTGCCCAAATGTGGGGTCTTCACATCTTCTGCCAGTTGGATGGCCTCTGTAAAGCCTCCATCTGCTCTGGCAAATTGGATACTCACCCCAAACTTCCGTCTCACACCACAATCCAGATCCAGGCAGTTTAAAGCAAGAGCAATTAACCCCCAGACTGATTGATGGATCTCCCTATGGTTCTCAGACCAGGAGCTACAGCTGCCACTGACACTCCAAAATGGCTTCTGTGCCGAGTTTCTTCAGTAGCTTTTCACCCCCATTGGAGGAAGCCGATGCTTTCCCCAAATACTGGTGCCAAAGTCCATAGGGCACTAACCTCTCACTTTGTCCTAGGCATATCTGTGCTGATAATTCTGGAATCGCCAAAACTGCTGGTGTTCTGGGGTCCCTCCAGCCGGCTGCTGCCCCAGCCACCCTAGGGCTAAAACCGTGTCTCACACGGGCCTGGGCTCAGCTCCCAGAGCACTGCACTCCTTGTTCCCAACTCGCTGTGCTGTCTGCTCTCAGAGTGCTGTGCTTACCGCTCATGCAGGGCTGCAGGGTTCTCCTCAGCGGGAGGTTAGTTTCTCTGTGTCGTTATGTGGGTGCTGCAGCTCCAGAAGTTGTTCAGAGTCCCCTTTAACATTGTTTGGAAGTTTTGTGTGGCAGAGCACCTTGGAAGTACTGTTTCTGCTCCCCCATCTTGGCTCTGCCCCCTGTCTTAAATATTTTTGGAAAAGTATGCCCCTTAGAAGAAAAATCAAGCTTGATTGGTGATCATTTAAATGAGGGCATGAGCTAAAATTCTTCAGCTCCTCGGGCTGATTGTGTGGCTTGATCATGAGGCTCAGCCTCCTCTAGTAGTTTGGACAGGGCAATCCATCTTCATTCACTCCACTCTGGTTTGTTTCCTCATTCATAATTTTTTTTTAAACAAATGCTTTATTAACTTCTGTTTTACATCATTCATTTCCACCAGATTTTGAGTTACAATAATTTTTCCCCCATTATTCCCCTACCCAACCTCCCAGAATAGTAGTCCCACAAGATATCACTTCCTCCAATCTGCTCTCTCCCATACCTTCTCCCAAAACCCCATCGACTTTTCCATTAGAGGAAGGTGAATCTTTGTGTCCCAATGCCTGCACATCTTATCTCCCTATTACAAGCAAAAGAGTATTACTAATAGTATATATATATACATATATATTTGAAACATTTAATGTTACGACCTCGAATTTCAGATCCATTTCCTTCCTCCCTTGTCACCCATTCCTTCTTGGGAGATAAGCAATTCAGTATATGCTGTACATGTCTAGCTATGCAAAACATTATCATAGTAGATGTATTGTACAAGGCTGCTTATAATTCCCTCTCACTCATCCCACACCCCAACTGGTCCATTCCCTACATAATCCTGTCCCTCTTCTATAGTGGGTACTTCCAACCTCCCCTCCCCCCAAGGATGCCCTCCCATCCATCATCCCTCCTCTCATCCCCCTTCCCCTATCCTGCTGCAGGTTGAGATATCCCATTTAGTATGTATGTCATTTTCTCCCTGAACCAAATTCAATGGGAATGTGATTTTGTCTTTTTAGCCTTCCTTATTCTCCCCCTCCTTTGCAACCACTTCCCCTTGCTTCTTCTACATGGGATAGTTTACCCTACCCTGTCTCTCCCCATCTCCTCTTGCCACTTTCCTCTCTCACCTCATAATTTCATCCCTTGAGTATTCTCCCTTCCCAAGACATTCAACCTATGCCCTCTATCCATATAGCTGTAACCATATACACACACATTCACATATGTATTCATATGACCACACCCCCTTCTTCCATTATTTTCATAGTGAGAAAGATATCATCAGTCACCGTTATTGCTTTTCCATATAGGAATGTAAATAGTTCAACTTTGATAAGTTCATTTTGATTTCTTTTCCCTGATTACCTTCTCAGGCATCTCTTCCTTCTTGTGTCTGGATGTCAAATTTTCTATTCAACTCTGGTTTTTTCCTCAAGAACGCTTGAAAGTCCTCTATTCCACTGAATGACCATATTTTCCCCTGAAACAGAATACTCAGTTTTGCTGGGTAGGTGACCCTTGGCTTCAATCCCAGCTCTTTTGCCCTCTGGAATATCATATTCCATGCCCTTCGATCCCTCAGTGTAGAAGCTGCCAGGTCCTGTGCTATTCTGATTGTGTTGCCACAATATTGAAATTGTTTCTTCCTGGCTGCTTGTAGTATTTTCTCCTTGATCTGGGGATTCTGGAACCTGGCTATAATATTCCTGGGAGCTTTCTTTTTGGGATCTTTTTCAGGAGGTGATCGGTGGATTCTTTCAACCTCTATTTTGCCCTCTGGATCTAAAACATCAGGGCAGTTTTCCTTGAGAATTTCTTGAAGGGTGATTTCTAGGTTCTTTCTTTGATCATGGCTTTCAGTAGTCCAATAATTTTTAAATTGTCTCTCCTGGATCTATTTTCCAGGTCAGTGGTTTTTCCCATGAGATATTTCACATTGCCTTCTAATCTTTCGTTTGTTTGGATCTGCTTAACAGCATCTTGATTTCTCATAAAGTCACTAGCTTCCATTTGCTCCAGTCTAACTCTGAAGGAATGAATCTCCTCAGTGAACTTTTGAGATTGTTTTTCCATCTGGCAAATTCGACTTTTTAAGGCATTCTTCTCCTCATTGCCCTTTTGGGCCTCCTTTGTCATTTGAGCTAGTCTATTTTTTAAGGTGTTGTTTTCCTCAGTCAAGCTGTTGACCCTCATTTCATACTTTTCCTGCATCCTTCTCATTTCTCTTTCCAATTTTTCCTCCACTTCTCTTATTTGATTTTTAAAGTCCTTCTTAAGGTCCTCTATGGCCTTCAACCCTCTCATGTTTTTCCCTGGGGCTTTTGGAGCAGGACTTCTGACGTCACAGTCCTTTTCCTGCTCTATGCCCCCAAAATAGGAGTCTAGGGTTGCATTTTTCTGTTTCCTTTGCCTTGGCATGTTGCCCCTTAATTGCTTGACTTTTGGGCTTGTTGCCACACTATGGCTTTAAGGCCAGATAGAGGAATTTTCGTCCCGAACGTGTCGGGGGCAACTTCCGTTTCTGGCAAGCTGTAAACCCACCCACGACTTCCACCCTAGATCACAATCCAGATCCAGGGAGGTTAAAGCAAGAGCGATTACCCCCCAAGACTGATCGCTGGATCTCCCCACGATTTGTAGGCTGGGAGCCGGATCTGCCTCTGAAAACTACAAAATGGCGTGTCTCCTCAGCAGCTTCTAGCCCCCAGGGGAGGGAGCTGACGCATTCCCCAAATGCAGGTCCCAAAGTCCATAGGACACTAACCTCTTACTTTGTCCTAGGCATGTCTATGTTGATAATTCTGGGGTCGCCACAGCTCCTGGTGTTCTGGGGTTCCTCCAGCTGGCTGCTGGCCCTGCTGCCCTGGGGCTAAAACCTCAGCTCACGCGGACCTGGGCTCGGCTCGGCTCCTGCGCTCTGCGCGCTGCCGGCTCCCAGACCACTGCGCTGGTCCTTCCTGCAGGGCTGCTGGGCTGTCCTCAGCGGGAGGTTAGCTTCTCTGTGTCCTTCTGTGGGTGCTGGGGCTCCAGAATTTGTTCACAGTCCTTTTTTTACGTAGTTTGTGGGAATCTGGGGGCAGAGAGGCTTGGAAGAGCTGTTTCTACTCCGCCATCTTGGCTCCGCCCCCCCCATTCATAATTTGGTTCACTATAAACTTTATCTACAACTACACTGAATCTATAGCTAATATATACTCCATTTCTCTCTCTCTCTCTCTCTCTCTCTCTCTCTCTCTCTCTCTCTCTCAACTAGCAGAAGAAAGAGAGAGAGATATTTTTTTCCATATTCAAATATAATAAGTGCCTTCCTTGTAGAGACTTTTTCATTTTTTATATTAGAATCTTTATCATATGCCTAGCACATAGTATAGTACATGATGATAGACAATTGGTAATGCCTATACCTGGCTCTAAATTTTAAGCAGTGAAATTTGCTCTATGAAGTGGAATCTTTTAGCACTAAAAAAAAATTTGGTCTTTCTGCTTATTATGGTTTAGGTAGGCAATTTTTTTGCTGACATATATGAAATCCACTATGGTAGAGAAAATGTCTATAGCCAAAAGCTGTGATGCCTAGTATCTCCAAAGTGTCGAATCAATTTGTGCCTTGTCAGCCTCACTTAGTTTTACCTGAGTCATCACAGGATTGGCTTTTATAATCATTGTAAAATATACGTGGAGTTATGTTTCATAAATAAACTTCCAAATATTTTCTAACCTTTTCCTGGGATCATAAAGATTTGTGAAAATTTTACTGCAACTTTCCTTGTAGGAATTTCATAGGCTTGTCATAAAATTAATACTATCATACTAACGTCCTGCTACTATTAGAGTAATTCTTTTTTACCAGGGAATACTTTGTGACAATTCACTTTGATGATATATTATTAAAATGTAGCATTATCACATATTACCATACATAGATAATATAATTTTCTAAAAATAAACTGTTGTTGAATGTATGCAAATTTAAATGAGCCTCTATGCTCAAGAAAACTGAAGTAGAGGTATACAGTAGGGGCACCTTAAAATATGAACTGAATCAATGAAACCAAAGATCATGCTTATTTTAGAATATCTTTTCCCCAATTCTCCACTCAATGAGACATTTTACTTCTGCAACATGAGCAAAGTGGAAATGATAATAATAGGTTCAATTTTTCTTTACAAGTCTAGCGTTTTGAGCTCTTTTATCTCTGTGTCGAAACGGAAAGTGTTCAAAGGTAAAACAAGTAGCTCATCCATTGTCCCCTTCCATGAAAATTTTGTGTTTGTGTTTTATATATAAATATATTTATATATGCATGTTGATATCACCATAGAAAGAAAAGCAAGAATTGTAATAAACTAGCCTCTGAACTATTGATGAGGCTGCTGTCTCTGTGATCAGGTGCTAATGTTCATCGACAGACTTTAAAGTTCTTTGTCAACTACCTGTGATGTCTTGTCATACATTCTAACTAGAATACTTGGACTGTTACTGAGAAAAACTCCCCTCATACCCACTGCAGATATGCTTCTAAGGTCCTGTCACACACCAACTTTGCCATGCAATATCACAAAGCCAAATCGAATTGTAAAGGAACCCTTCAATTTTATACCTCTACCTCCTGTCCTATATCACATCATAACCAAGAGAAAGAGGAAAGGTGTTCATAACAACCTGAACCCCATACCAGGGGAAGGGGAAGCATGTCGAGTTGAACCAGTGCTCTCTTTGCATATTATCCTTCTGTAATGGAAAGCACAGAAGTAAGTCACACCTTGTTTTGGCTATCGAATTAACACCTTGTTTCAGTTCAAGTTTCTTTTGAGCCTTGTATCAAGTCTGGTTAAAAAAAGAACATGTGAACCCCCAAATTTGTTAACCCTACAACTCATGAACTCCTATAACAGGAAGTAGGACAGCTAATAACCATTTATAAGGAGTTGCCCAGGGCTTGAGACAGCAGAACTGAGAAGAGGACTCTTGTGGTGTCAGAGTAAAGAAGGAGAAAACTTGTGGTATCCTGGAATTCTGTCTGCTCTGTCTGTGTTGATTTGTTTTGTGGTACTGTGTATATAAGCCCGTGGTTCCAATTGGAAGCTCTGAAAGAGGATTTTCTGTTTGTATGTGTACAGAAGTCCTGGAGGAGGGTTTTAGAGGTCCTGGGAGTTTACTGATGATTTGTGGTGACTTCTTGGACCTTGTTTGTGGGGCAGTGTTGATTACTATGTTGATGATTTGTGTTGAATTCTCAGACCTTGTTGTTGGGTCTGAGTTAATTTCACAGGCAGACAGTGAATTGATGGTGGTGCTAGCAATGTGTATGAATATTATTGTGTCTCCGTCAAGTTTTGTCTTCCCAGAATCAGGAACTGTGAAGGAATTGAGGTGTACTTGACACTGTGAACTTCAATATGGAACAGGAACTGGATGAACACCTGGACAAGGAGCTGGACAAGGAACTGGGAGCCACCTGTCTTTGAACGCAGGTGACAGGTGTAGCTGGGACCATGGAAGAGGAACCATAGAAGCTGAGAGCCAGCCCTGAGTCAAGCTTAGAGACTTTACTTGGATACTGTGTACTGACTGAGAAGATTATGATTTACTGTGACCTAGGGGTGGAGAACTTTGACTTTTGTACTTTGTAATTGAATTAAGTATTATGTGATTGACTAAATGAATGCACTTTGTTTAAAACTATGTGACCACTTTGGTGAAAACTGTGTGGCCATTTTAATAATAAGTTATTGAGCTGTGACATGGTGAATGCTATATTTTGATTTTCTGTGAAAAGTTGTAACTTTGAGAATGATATATTTTGACTTTCTGGGATAACTTGTAACATTGTGAATGCTGCACCTTAATTTTCTTTGAATGATTTTGTCTTATCCGTTGTTGAATAAATAGAGAGCTCACTCTACTATGCATACACCTTGAAAGCTGTTCAAAGGAGCAATCCTCTGAAAAGCTGGTCATGCTTGACTTTACATCTTCTTTTTTTTGTCTTTATTAATTTGTTTATTTGCTTTTAGTTTACAAGATTCAATTCCATAATTCCTTGAGTTTCAAATTTTCTTTCCCTCCCTCCTTCCCCCCAACCCCCCCCCCACAACGACATACAATCCAGTATAGGATCTGCAAATACTTTCACATTAGATATTAGTCAGCTTACAAAGGAAGATTGTACTAGATGGAATGGAAAATGGTAAAGAGGAGATAAAGCCAAACAATAAAAAGAAAGAGGTCAAGTAGTTTGATTTATCACGATTCAAACAGTTCTTTCTAGTTCTTTCTCTGGATGTAGACATATCTCTCCATCATGAGTCTTTTGGGATTGACTTATATCAATGCATTGCTGAGAAGAGTACAGTCTGTCAGAGTTGGTCATCACAATTATGTTGTATTTGTGATTGTATACAGATTTCTCCTGGTTCTACGTTTCTCTCTCAGCATCAGTTTGTATAAGCCTCTCCAGCTAAATATGAAGTACATATGCTCCTTGTTTCTTATAGCACAATAGTATTCCATTACATGAATATACCACAACTTGTTCAGCTATTCCCCAATTGATGGGCACCCCCTTAATTTACAGTTCTTTGCAACGACAAAAAGAGCTGCTATAAACGTTTGACTTTACATCTTCTTATACTATTGCTCAGTATATTGCCTTTTGGAAACTATTATATGGTCTATAAGTATCTCCTCTTGCTCTGATATAAAGGTAAATCACTGTAACATCTGAATCAGACCTGTTCCACAAAAAACAAACAAACAAACAAACAAAAAACACCTCCCTTTCAAGAGGAAAACATAATTGATGGAGAGTCATACCCTGACCCTTCAGGAAATTCCACCTCATTCAAGTGACTACTATCCTGCTGGCGTTCTGCTAGGATTGAGGATCCCCTGAAAGAACAAGGAATTAGTGGTGACAGAGTATAAATATCTTTCCCCAGGATGCACTCCATTCATTCACAATATTAGTGGACAATAAGATTTGGGTTAAGTACTCTTCATTGAGGCAATGCCCCTTACTTCCTTTTCGATCTGGCTCTTGCTTTATCCCTGAAGTTATCCATTTTGTCAAAAAGTCAGTCTTGTCTAGAAAAACCTATTTTTTCATGAAACTTGGCAGTGTTCATCAGCTGCATCATATTGTGGAAACACTGGAATATCATCCTAACCAGCTTTTCCGCATCAGTCTCTGCACACAATTTCCAAGCTGTACAGACCATGACAAATCTGGCATCTCTGATGAGGTGGAAAAAGCCATAGCCACTGTGAATCACGGGAACCACCACTCCATTCACTCATGTTTATCCAAGAAGACTAGATGACAGGACAAAATTTCCTCCCACTCCACTTTTGCTGAAAAGTGGCTCTGTATGGAGTTCTAGAATGGGCAGCCCTTCTTCTTTGGCAATGAGAAAAAGACCTAAAAGTTGGCAATCGAATCCTTTCCCGATGAACATTCTTTCATCATTTTATCATGCCTTGCAAAAGACTGTAACATCTTTTGCTGCTGTTCATGAGGATTGGAAGAAGGATTCTCCATGGCCTGGCACCACTCAACTGCTTTTGAACTACATGATCTCACAGCCTCTGTGCTACCATGGCAGTAAGCCCTTGTTGTAGCAGTTTCATAACAGCTAGCTGGGTGTCCATGCAGTCTGTAGTAGGCCAGCTGAAGCCCAAGCTGAATAAAGTCAGCAGGGTGAAGCTGCTTCTTCTTGGCTTGCATTTTGCCAAAGGAGGTAAAGGCATAAACCACAATCTGCAATTCTGATACCTGCTTGAGATATTGCTCTTTAGCCTGGGCAATGTCAACTAATATTTTATGGTCCACAGTGAAAACAAGCTCCTTGGGCTGTGGGATGTGTCTCACTTTTTCAGAACCCTTCTATCTCCCCTCACTTTCAAAGATCTTCTGATCTACATAATGACAGACCTCAACAATGACCATAGCATTATAAAGCATATGATCACAATTGCAGCCAAAGAGTCCATTGGGAAAGGAGATAAAATTATAGGATTTGTCACCCCAATGTACTGTTGGATCACCAGTAAGTACCATTGCAGTCACCTCAGAATAATTTTCAGTTGTTATTTGTGGACTAGAATCATCTAAGGAATATACCAAGAAACTGCTCTGAATTTTTCCAATATAGTCAAATTCTTTGGATCAAGACTACTCAGATATTCTCTTGCCTTAGACCATCAGGTTGGTTCTTCACTTGTTAATGCTGGTACCCCTGGTCCATCAGGTTCATTGTGGCATTATTTTTTTTCGGATATATGTAAGTTGCCTGAGCAGCTCTGGTGGGGTCATCATGCAACCTTCATGCATGACATGAAAGACAAAAACTCGACCTCAACACAGCACTGTTATGTGACTTGGGGTGTGTCCTTCACTCTCAGTTTTAAAGTAATTGATGAGTGAGTCTCTAGTAATTCCTGGTACCTTACAAGTTGAAAAGAGCATTCGGAATTGATGCATGTCTAAAGGACTATTTCCAATTTTATGAACAGGCACTTTTTCTACTTTTAGTAGCTGCCAGTAGTTCAAATTATGCCAAAGACTTATAGATCCTCTTTCTAATTGTGTGCCTTCTTTTGGAGGTCAGTAATGTTCACTGTGAGCTGTGGGGCCTCCAAAGTTGACAGTCAGTTGTGATGGTATACGGACACCCAGGTGGGCAACATTCAACCACCATTCCTCCAGCCAATTTATTTTTCCTTTTGCTTTTTCAAGTAATTTCTGGTGCAACTTTTTTTCCAATTCCATTTTGAAATTTTCTCACTATGTCTTCTATTTGTTTATATTCTTTTTCATTTGCAAATGGTTTAACTGAATCAAGGTATTTCTTTAATGAGTCATCAAGAGAAGGAATAGGCAATGAAGGAAGAGAATCCTGGTACTGAAATGTTCGTCCTTCAGTGGACTTAGCCAACTGGTTTTCTATGATTCTACAAGGTATGCCAAATAGAAGGGCTGTATAACCACAAAGGAGTCTGTTGCAGTAACTCAGGTGTCAAGGACTTGAAATGAAGTAGAACCTCCTCTGGCCCCTCTGCACGTCCTGCTCAGAGCTCGTGGCCCTTCTCATTCCCCAGCCCCCAGATTAAGCCACGGCTGAGAGGGCTGACGGAAAGCCGGGAGGGTCCCCGGATCTATTTTCAAGGTCAGTGGTTTTTCCCATGAGATATTTCACATTGCCTTCTATTCTTTCATTTGTTTGGATCTGCTTAACAGCATCTTGATTTCTCATAAAGTCATTAGCTTCCATTTGCTCCAGTCTAACTCTGAAGGAATGAATCTCCTCAGTGAACTTTTGAGATTCTTTTTCCATCTGGCAAATTCGACATTTTAAGGCATTCTTCTCCTCTTTGCCTTTTTGAGCCTCTTTTGCCATTTGAGTTAGTCTATTTTTTAAAGTGTTATTTTCCTCACTCAGGTTGTTGACTCTCATTTCATACTTGTATGTGTCTTTCTTTTCTTGTATCTTTCTCCTTTCTCTTACCAATTTTTCCTCCACTTCTCTTATTTGGTGTTTAAAATCCTTCTTAAGGTGCTCCATGGCCTGTAACCAGCTCGTATTTTCATTTGGAGCTTGTGGTGAAGGAGTTCTGACCTCTCAGTCTTCCTCTTGTTCCATGCTCCCATACTCTTTGCCCCCAAAATAGGAATCTAATGTTTAATTTTTCTGTTTATTTTGTTTCCTTTACCTAGGCATTTTTCCACCCAATTACTTGAGTTTTGGCCTTGTTATACCAGTAAGACTCTTCCACCAGCCATAGGAACTTCTGTCCCAAACACTGGGGTTTCCCCAACTGCCACAGGTATTAGTTGGGTGCCTTCTCTAAAGCCCCCACATGCTCTGGCAAGCTGGTGACACACCCCAAGACCTCAAATTCAGACCCCAATCCAGATCCAAGAGCCCTCTTTTACATAATTTTGAAGTAGTTTTGGCTGGAGTCACGTGGAAGTGCTTTTTGTACTCAGACATTTAGAATCTGCCCCAGTGTCTCCAGACTCTTAATAGCTATGTGACTCTGAGCAAGTAACAACACATTTTAGTCTCAATTTCCTCATCTATATAATAGAGATCATAATTGCAGTTACCTTATAGGATTATAAATGCCAAATGAGAATATATGTATATAAATATGTAACTTTTATATATGGATGTATGTAAATGCTTTGTAAATATTAAAACATTAAAACAAAACATTACACATATATAAATGAGAGCCATATGTTTATTTTACCATAGCCTCCAGTTGCTGCCATTTTTTAGGTCATGTAGCATCATGGTGCTATGTGTTCCAATTCCAGGAAATTCTTCATACTGTTTCCAAATTTGGAAAAATTGAGAGGTTTTAGAAGAGGTAAAAAATCTAGAAAATGTGAAAGTCTATGAAAGGCAATGTCCCCTAAGGACACAAACTTTCATTTTGCATCCAGTCCCTATTTTGTATGCATCACTCAGCATTGAGCATTAGCCTTGTAACTCCAATGTAATACCTATAGCAGCCACTATGAATATGCATGTGTATTTGGGTATATTTTCAAATTATAATAAACTCTCCTACTCAAAGGCAAAACCAAAATATTTACTTTGAAAAGCATTAAGGTACCAGGAGGCAAGGTTTAGCAAGGTACTCATCACTAATCCAGGGAGTACACATCTTAAACCTTCTTAACATCAGTCCTCCCCAAAAACAAGCTACCTTAGAGATCTTCCATCTACTCACAGCTTGATCTTCTCTCTGCTCCTTACTCTATGTTCTCTGCTCCTTACTCTATGTTCTCTGTTCTATTCGGTAAATTCCTCCCACACCACACTCTATGTGATCACAAGCTCCATTTTATCACAGCTTCAATATGTTAGGACTATTAATGGGTAGGGAAGATCTTTCTATGGCATTAATGTTACAAGTTTTACCCCTCCATTTGTATGATTTATTACTTTTAAAAACCAAGCACAATACTTTGGATCAGAATTACACCATTCATAACTCAGTCATAGTCAATGCCATGTTACTGTGCCAATGAATACCCTAGTCCTGGATACTCTTCACAGCCCTTTAAGGGGAAGCCATCAACATACAACATGTGACAACATACAACATTTGGGCAGTTATATCTTTAGCTTCATTAAAATCAATATATATTTACTCTTTGTTTTTAAATTAAATTTTATACATATTATAGTTTATATAATTAATTTCCACAAGATTTAGAGTTACAAATTCTCTCCCCATCTTTCTCCTACCCACCACCCAAAAGAGCAATCTCACTGAATAGAACCTACCCCAACCTGCTCTCTCCTATAACCTCCACCATTGCCTCACCGACTTCCCAGTACAGCAAGATGGATCACAAACACACACACACACACACACACACACATGCATGCATACATACACATGCATGTGTGTATATATACATACTAAATGGGATATCTCACGCTGCAGGAAAGTAGATTCTGTTTAGATTATTTCCCTTCCTCCCTTGTCACCCACGATTACTGGGAAGATAAGCAATTAAGTATAGTTTGTAGAAGTGTAGCTATGCAAACATTGCCATAGTGGATATATTGTGAAAGAATGACTATATTTCCCTCCATCCTATCCCACCCCCACTTTTTCTATTTTCTACTTTGATCCTTCCCCTTTAAAAAGTGTGTGCTTCCAATTTCACTCCCCCCCAGCCTGCCTTCCCTTCAATAATCCCACTTCTCATCCCCTTTCTGCCTATTCTCTTGTAAAGTGAGATACCCTATTGTCATTCCCTCATTAAGCCAAATTCAATGAGAATAAGGTTGACCCATTCCCTTTTGCCTTCCTGTTCTTCCCCTCCACTATAACATTTTCCCTTCCCATTTCTATATGAGATAATTTATCTCCTTCAGTCACTCCCCACCGTTTCCCATTATACTCCTCTCTCACCTCTCAATTTTACCATTTAAATATCATCCCTTCCTATTCAATTGGTACTGTTGCTTCTGTCTATGTACACATATATACACACACTCACATATGTATTCATACACACATATGCCCCCCTACATAGTCATATGTATGTATGTATATATGTGTGTATGTGTGTATATGCATACATTTATATTCCCTTCAACTATTCATATACTGAGAAAAGTTTCACAATTAACAATTATCCTTTTTCCATGTATGAATGTAAATAGTTCAAATTTGATAAGATCCTTATGATTTCTTTCCCTGTTTACCTTTTCATGCTTCTCTTGCTTCTTGTATCTAAATGTCAAATTTTGTATTCAACTCTGTTTTTTTCTTGTTTTGTTTTTCATCATGAATTCTTAAAAGTCCTCTATTCAATTGAATGACGATATATTCCCCTGAAATATGATAATCTTTTTTGCTGGATAGGTGACCCTTGGTATTAATCCCAGCTCCTTTTAATTCCGGCATATCATATTCCAAGCTCTTCAATCCCTCAGTGTAGAAGGTGCCAGATTCTGTGTTATCCTGATTGTATTTCCACAACATTCAAATTGTTTCTTCGTGGTTGTTTGTAATATTTTCACTTTCATCTGGGAACTCCAGAACTTGGCTATAATATTCCTAGGAGTTTTCTTTTTGGGATCTTTTTCAAGAGGTGATTTGTGGATTCTTTCAACCTCTAATTTGTCAGGGCAATTTTCCCAGAGAATTTCTTTTTTTTTTTTTAACAAATGCATTAACTTCTGATTTACATCATTCTTTTCCACCAGATTTTGAGTTACATTTTTCCCCATTTTCCCCCTACCAATCACCCAAGAATAACAGTCCTACAAAATATACACTCCTCCAATCTGCTCCCTCCCATATCTTCTCCCATACCACCCTAAACTTTACCATTAGGGCAAGGTGAATCTCTGTGTCCCAATGCCTGCATATCTCATCTCCCAATTACATGCAAAATAATATTAATAATAGTATTTATATATCTTTGAAACATTGAAATTTAAAACTTCAAATATCAGATCCATTCCCATCCTCCCTTGTCAGCAACTCCCTCTGGGAAGATAACTATTTCAGTATGTGCTGTACATGTATAACTATGCAAAACATTGCCAGAGTAGATATATTGTAAAAGACTGCTTATATTTCCCTCCCAACCATCCCACCCCCCACCTGGTCCATTCCCAAATTTTTTCCTGTCCCTCCTCAAAAGTGGGTACTTCCAACCTCCCCTCCCACGAGAATGCCCTCCCCTCCATCATGCCCCCTCTCAACTCCCTTCCCCCTACTCTCCTGCAGGGTGAGATATCCCATTTAGTATGTATGTCATTCTCTATGTGGATTCTTTCAACCTCTATTTCCCCCTCTTTGTCCAAAACATCAGGGCAATTTTCCCTGAGAATTTCTTGAAGGATGATGTCTAGGTTCTTTCTTTGATCATGACTTTCAGGTAGTCCAATAATTTTTAACTTATCTCTCCTGGATCTATTTTCCAGGTGAGTGGTTTTTCCCATGAGATATTTCACATTGCCTTCTATTATTTCATTTGTTTGTATCTGTTTAACAGGATCTTAATTCCTCATAACTTCAGTAGCTTCCATTTACTTCAGTACAACTCTGAAGGAATGAATCTCCTCTGTGAGCATTCGAGATTCTTTTTCCATCTGGCAAATTTGGCTTGTTAAGGCATTCTTCTCCTCATTGCCCTTTTGAGCCTCCTTTGCCATTTGAGTTCATCTATTTTTAAGGTGCTATTTTCCTCAGTCAGGCTGTTGGCTCTCATTTCATACTTTTCCTGCATCTTTCTCATTCCTCTGTCCAATTTTTCCTCCATTCTCTCATTTGGTTTTTAAAATACTTGTTAATGTCCTCTATGGCCTATATCCAGCTCATATTTTCATTTGGGGTTTTGGAGCAGGATTTCTGAACTCACAATCCTCCTTCTATCCCATGCTTCGATCCTCTTTGCCTCCAAAATAGGAGTCTAATGTTGCATTTTTCTGATTATTTTGTTTCCTTTGCCTAGGCATATTGCCACTTAATTACTTGACTTTTGGTCTTGTTGCCACATTAAGACTTTGCCACCAGACAGGGAAGCTTCCTTCCCAAATGTCAGGGTCTTAACAACTTCTGGATGTATTAGTTCGGTGGCCTTTGTGAAGCCTCCACACACACTCTGGCAAGCTGGATACTCATCCAAGGCCTCCACCCCTCACCACAATCCAGATCCAGGGAGCTTAAAGCAAGAGTGATTAAACCCCCTGACTGATAGCTGGATCTCCCTACATTTTGCAGACCAGGAGCTGAAGCTGCAACTGAAGCTGCAAAATTTTGTCTGTGCAGTGTCTCCTCAGCCACTTCTTGCCCCCAGGGGAAGAAGCTGAAGTTCCCCAAATGCTGGCCCCAAAGTCAATAGGGTCTTAACCTCTCACTTTGTCCTAGGCATGTCTATTTTGATAATTCTGGAATCACCACAGCTGCTGGTGTTCTGGGGTCCCCCCAGCTGCCCTGGGGCAAAAACCAAGGCTCACAGAGGCCTGTGCTTGGCTCCCAGAGAGCTGCACTATTGGCTCCCAGTACGTGGTGCTGGCCACTCCCTGCAGGGCTGCTGAGCTGTCCTTAGCGGGAGGTCCCAGAGAATTTCTTGATGGATAATTTCTAGATTCTCTTTTGACTTTGACTTTCAGGTAGTCCAATAATTTTAGATCATCTCACCTGGATATATTTTTCAGGCCAGTGGTTTTTCTCATGAGATATTTCACATGGCCTTCGATTTTTTTCATTTGTTTGGTTCTGTTAAATAATATCTTGATTTCTTATAAATTTACTAGCTTCCATTTACTCCAATCTAATTCTGAAGGTATTATTCTCTTCAGTGGGCTTTTGAGATTCTTTTTCCATCTGCCAAATTCAGCTTTTGAAGGTATTCTTCTCCTCATTGGCTTTTGGAGCCTCTCTTGCCATTTGAGTTAGTTTATTTTAAGGTGTTATTTTCTTCAATCAGGTTTTGGACTCTCTTTTCATTATTTTCTTGCAGCATTCTCATTTCTCTTCCAAATTTTTGCTCGACTTGTTGTATTTGGTTTTCAAAATCTTTCTTAATGTCCTTTATGGCCTATAACCAGCTCATGTTTTTCTTAGAAGCTTTTGGTGCAAGAGTTCTGACTTTGTAGTATTCCTCCTGTTCCAAGCTTTGATCTTTTTGTCCCCATAATAGGAGTGTAAATTTGAGGTGCTCTGTTTGCTTTGCTTCCTCATATTTCCACTCAATTACTTGACTTTTGAGCTTTTTGCCACAGTAGAACTCTGTTTCCAGAGAGTATAGCTTTGTTCCAAATCTCTGGGGTTTTGGGGGTTGTTGGAGATATTAGCTGGCTGCCCTCTCTGAAGCCTCCACACACTCTGGCTCACTGGTCATAAGTCCCAGGACGTCCATCCAGGACAGTGATCCAGAACCAAGAAGGTTAATGCAAGAGCAATTACCACCCAGGTTGCCCCTTGGTCCCCCTAAAATCTGCAGGCCAAGATCTCTGATGTAGCCTTCAGCAGCCACCGCACCTCAGTCACTTCTCCCTCTGGGGGCAGATGTTGGATGGTACTTCCATATTCCCTCTTCCCAAAGTTAACATGTTTTGCTTAGCACATATGGGTTGATAATTCTGGAAACTGGCTCAGTTGCTGGTCATCCACTCTTCTGATGTCTATCCAGCTGGTGTGTTGCCGTAGCCACCCTAAAACTTCTGTCTCATGCAGGGCTGGGCTCTACTTCCAGAGCACTGCATTGGCCCCTTCCTACCAGTCTGCCAGGCTGTGTTCACCTGGTGGTTATTTTCTCTATGTCACTTTGTGGGTCCTGTAGCTCTAAAGTTTGTTTAGAGTCATTTTTTACACGTATTGGAGGAGGTGGAAGCAGGAGCCACTCAGAAATCCTGTTTCTACTCTGCAATCTTTGCTCTATCCCTCCAATAGATATGTTTATAAACTACTCTGTTTAAACTCCAGAAACACGTTGCCTTTTGTTCACCCTCCCACCGCAGAATAAAATGAGCACCTAAAATATCTTTACATAGAAGAATAACTAAAGTTTTGATACTCTACAATTTCTCAACTCTCCTTCAGACAACTCTCACATCTTTTTAGAGTCAGGAGGGCAGAACTTTAATCCCCTTCCTTTCTAGAGGACTCACAGCTTTTTCTGGTAAGTCCATTTTCCATCAGTTGCTTTGCTTGGCTTTGATCTCTGGGAAAAGCATGTCTCCATTACAGGTACCTACTACTACCCCAACTCTTTTTCAGCTTATTTTTGTGTTGTGTTCCCAATTTACATTGTAACCTCCTTCAGCTAAAGTATTGTCCCTTTTCCTTATTTGTATGCCCCACACTTAAAAGAAACCTGATATGTTGTAGGTAATAAATAATTGTGCATTGGATTGAAAATATACAAGGCATTTTCTATATATAAAGTCTTAGTTGTGTTTTGCCACAGTTTTTCATTTTTTTTTCCAATTTTCAAATATTACCCTGCCACATATCAGTCACAAGGGCCTAGCTGGGACAAAATGGTATACTAGATTTCCCTGACCAATCACTGTGATGGTATTCTTCATTTTAAGTGAAAACACACATCATTTTCATTGCTCCTGCATCACTATCTCTAATTTTTTTGTTTGTTGTTATTTTAGTCCTGTCCAAATACTTTGGTCCTGTCATGTTGAAATAATTTCAAAGATAAATGTTCCCAGAATATGCTCTAATAGAGGGAATGTGATTGTTAGTTTGCAGCCGAAAAAGACCCTGGTTCTTTTTGATGGCTATGACCTTGACAATGTATTTTATTTCTCTATCTCAAAAATGCTGAAGATCACATTTGATCTATATCTCCTCCAAAGAGGTATGCATTTACAACCTGATGTTCTAAAGTGAATATAAACTCAGATTTAAAAAAAAAATGCTAGAGCCAGTAGCATGGTATGTTGGTCATAAGTGTGGAATTTTAATTGCTTAACACTGAGCAAGACACTTAAATTTCAGGAAAATTTTTCTTCTCTCCTCTTCCTCTGGAAATTTTTGGTTCTTTACAATATTTAGTTATAAGCACCAGATAAACTGCCAGACCCCTACAATATCCAGCTTCCAGCACCTTAGTCGCCAGTACACAAAACCATTAACCAGACCCTTAGGCCCCAGCACAAGGAGTCTGGGATAGTGCTCACTGGGTCCCAGAAGCAGAGATCAGAATTTAAAACCAGAAAAAGGGGAACAAAGTGAGAAAGAAGATTCAAAGAAAAACAGTGACGATAGAAAAATATCTTGGTGACAGGGAAGATCAAAACAAAAATTCAGGAGAGGAAAACATGGTCATTATACCCGCATTCAAAAGCTCAAAGAGAAATATAAACTGGTCTTAAATCCAAAAACCTTATTGTAGGAGATCAAGAAGGATTTTGGAACATCAAATAAGAGAGGTAGAAAAAAAAATAATTGGACAATTTCTTTGAAAATATAATTGACAAAATGGGGGAAAATACACTAAAGAAAACAACTCCTTAAAAAGTAGAATTGGGGGCAGAGGCAAGATGGCAAAGTAGAAACAGCACTTCCATGGTGCTCCAAAATCATGTAAAAGGGGTCTCTGAACAACCTAATGGGCTCCAGCACCCACAGAACAACACAGAGAAGCTAACTTCCCACTGAGGACAGCCTGATAGCCCTGCAGGGAATGGCCAGCAAAGCTTGCTGGGAGTCTGACAGAACAGCAATCTGGGAGCTAAGCCCAGGACTACATGAGTCGGAGTTTTAAGCCCCAGTGTGGCCGGTCCAGCAGCTGGCTGGAAGGACCCCAGAACATCAGCAAATTTGGCTTTTCCAGAATTTCCAACACAAAGTGAGAGGTTAGTGCCCTATGGACTATGGGAACAGTATCTGGGGGGTGTGTTGGCTTTTTCCCCTGGGGGATAGAAGTGAATGAGCAGACACCACACAGACGTCATTTTGCAGCTTCAGTTGCAGCTTCAGCTCCTTGCCTGTGAACTGTAGGGGGATCCAGTGAACAGTTTGGTGAGGGGAGGTAATCGCATTTATTTAACTTCCCTAGACCTGGATTGTGCTCTGGGGTGGAGATCTTGGGGTGTGTGTCCAGCTAGCCAGAGTGTATGGGGCTTCAGAGAAGGAACCTAATTAATACCTCCAGCAGTTGAGAAGACCCCAACATGAGGGACAGAAGCTCCCCTGGCTGGTGGCAGAGTACTACTGTGGCAAAAAGCCCAAATATCAAGTAATTAAGTGGCAACATACCTAGCAAAGGAAACAAAATAAACAGAAAAATTCAATATTACACTCCTAATTGGGGGGCAAAGAGTATGAAAGCAAGGAACAGGAGGAAGACTGTGAGGTCAGAACTCCTGCACCAGAAGCCCTAAATGAAAATACCAGTGGGTTACAGGTCCTAGAGGACCTTAAGAAGGATTCTTAAAACCAAATAAGAGAAGTGTAGGAAAAAATGAGAAGAGAAATGAGAAGGATGCAGGAAAAGTATGAAATGAGAGTCAACAAACTGACTGAGGAAAATAACATCTTAAATAAATAGACTAACTCAAGAGACAAAAGAGGCTCAAAAAGGCAATGAGGAGAAGAATGCCTTAAAAAGCTGTCTTTGCCAAATGGAAAAATAATTTCAAAAGCTCACTGAGGAGATTCATTCCTTTGGAATTAGACTGGAGCAAATGGAAGCTAATGACTTTATGAAAAATCAAGATGATATTAAGCAGATCCAAGCAATTGAAAGAATAGAAGGCAATGGGAAATATCACATAGGAAAAACCACTGAGCCAGAAAATAGATCCAGGAGAGATAATTTAAAAATTATTGGACTACCTGAAAGCCATGATCAAAGAAAGAACCTAGAAATCAGCCTTCAAGAAATTCTCAAGGAAAATTGCCCTGATGTTTTAGACCCAGAGGGCAAAATAGAGGTTGAAAGAATCCTGAAAAAGAAAACTCTTAGGAATATTATAGCCAGGTTCCAGAATTGCCAGATCAAGGAGAAAATATGACAAGTAGCTAGGAAAAAATAATTTCAATATTGTGGAAACACAATCAGAATAACACAGGGCCTGGCAGCTTCAACATTATGCAGGGCCAAGGACCTGGCATTAAAACCAAGAATTATGTACCCAGCAAAACTGAGTATCTTCTATCAGGGGAAAACATGGTCAATCAGTGGAATAGAGGACTTTCAAGCATTTTTGAGGAAAAAAAAAAGAGTTGAATAGAAAATTGGACATTCAGACGCAAGAAACAACAGACACTTGAGAAGGTAAACAGGGAAAAGAAATCAAAAGGAACTTATCAAAGTTGAACTATTTACATTCCTACATGGAAGAACAATAACCGTGACTGATGAAACCTTTCTCACTATGAAAATAATTGAAGAAGTGTATATGGATATTTGAATACATATGTGAATGTGTGTATATATGTTTACAGCTATACATAGGGAGAGGGGAGGTTAGAAGTACCCACTTTTGAAGAGGGACAGATCAAAGTAGGGAATGGAGCAGCTGGGGGGTGAGATGGGTGGGACGGAAGTATAGTCAGTTTGTTACAATATATCTACTATGGTAATATTTTGCATAGCTATACATGTTCAACATAGACTGAACAGCTGATCTTCAGGAGTGGGTGACAAGGGATGAAGGGAATGGATGTGGGATTCGAAGTTTTAAAATTAAGTTTTAAATTTAAGTTTTAAAATTAAAAAAAATTAAGTTTTAAAGTTAAAGTTTTAAAATTAAATGTTTCGAATATGTATAAATACTATTATTAATACTATTTTACATGTAATTGGGAGATAAGATATGCGGGCATTTAGGCACAGAGATTCACCTTGACCTAATGGAAAAGTCGAAGGAGGTATGGGAGAAGATATGGCAGAGAACAGATTGGTTTAGGGGATATCCTGTGGGACTGCTATTCTGGGATGGTGGGTAGGGGAAAAATGGGAAAAAATTGTAACTCAAAATCTGGTGGAAATGAATGATGTAAACCAGACGTTAATAAAGAATTTGGAGAAAAAAAGTAGAATTGGCCAAATAAAAAATTAGATAGAAAATTCACCTGAATAAACAATTGGTTAAAAATTAGTAATGGGTGTGGGGAAGCTAATGCCTCTATGAGACAAAAAGTATTAGTCAAGCAAAATCAAAAGAATAAAAAAAAATTAAAAAACTCATAGATTAGTTCATTGGCAAAACAACTCACCTGGAAATTAAATGTAAGAGAGATAATTTAAGAATTATTGATCTACCTGAGAAGCATGATAGAAAAAAAAGAACTTATATAGTACCTTTCAAGAAATTATCAAGTAAAACTGCACTGAAGTCCTAGGACCAGAGGGTAAAATAGTCATCAAAAGAATAGACCAATCACTTCCTGAATGAGATTCCAAATTGAAAATTTCAAGAAATATTGTAGACAAATTCTAGAATTATCAGTTCCAAAAAAATATTGCAAACAGCCAGAATGAAACAATTCAAATATCATGGAAACACAGTCAGGATTATGGAAGACCCTATAACTTTTATATTAAAAGATAGGAAGGCTTGAAATATGATATTCCATAAAGCAAAATATCTTGGATTAAAACCAAACATCTTTCAATGGAAGAGAAGGACATTCAGTGGAATAAGGGATACTTAGATTTTTCTGATGAAAAGATCAGAGTGCAACGGGGAACCTGATCTTCAAATATAAGACTTAAGAGAGGAATACAAAAGGAATTGGAAGTGAAAAAAAAATCCACAAAACACATTATTCAATAAGGACAAATTATTTACATTCCTCCATGGGAATATAATTGTTACAACTCTTGAGAATGTATCTTTATTACATCATAAAAAGCAGACTACATAGACAGAGGAGGTGGCTTTAAGCTGTGTTTTGATGTGTTGATAAAAATCCTAATCAAGTACAGAAAAAATTGCAATGGGAGAAGAGAAAAGGAACAGGCAGGAAAGGGCAAATTATATCACATGAGGAGGCACAAAGACATATTACAGAAAGAATGGAGGGAGATGAGCATTGCCTGAGCTTTACTCTCATTGATTTGGTGCAATAAGAGAATAGCTTACTCAGGTATAAAAATCTAATTTGTCCTAAGAGCATTTGGAGGGGAAAGGAGAAAAAAGGGATGAATTTATTAGAAAATTCTATCAAATATTTAAAGAACAATTAACACCAATACAGTATAGAAAATTTGGTAAAATTGGCAAATAAAAGCTGCACCAAATTCTTTTTTATGATACAAATCTGGTACTGATACCTAATCCAGAAAGAGCCAAAACAGAGAAAGAAAATCACAAACCTATTTCCCTAAAGAATATAGATGCAATAATTTAAAATAAAATATTAGCAAAAAGATTACAGCAACTTATCACAAGGATAATATACTTTAATCAGATAGGATTTATTTCTGGAATGCAGAATTGCTCCAATATTAGGAAAGTTATTAAGGGAACTGATACTATCAACAACAAAAGTAACAGAAACTGTATAAGTATTTCAATAGATGCAGGGAAAAAAAAACTTTTGATAAAATACAAAACTCCTTCCTATTTAGAACACTAGAGAGCATGGGAATAAATGGAAAATTCCTTAAAATGATAAGAAACCTATGCCTAAAACCATCAGCACATATTATATGTAATGGGAATAAGTCCTATAAGATCATGGATGAAAAAGGGATGTCTATTATCACCACAGTTGTTCAATATGTTAAATAGAAATGTTAGCTTTACCAATAAGAGATGAAAAAGAAATTGAAGGAATTATAATAGGCAAACAACAAATTAAGTTATTACACTTTGCAGATGATATGATGATATACTTAAAGAATTCTAGAGAATTAAGTAAAAAACCACTTGAAATAACAAGTAACTTTAGCAAAGTTGCAGAAAATAAAATGAACCCACATAAATCCTCTTAATTCCTATATATTACTAAAAAAGTCCAACAGTGAGAGATTGAAATAGAAATTCCATTTAAAGTTGCTGTACACTTTGCAAAATATTTAGGAATCTACCTGCCAAAACAAGCCCAGTAACTATATGGACATAATTGCAAAACACTTTCCATAGAAGTAAAACCATATCTAGATGATTAAAAATCATCAGTTGCTCATTGGTAGGCCAAGATAATAAAATAAAAATGATAGGTCTACCCAAGTTAATTTTATTATTCAGTGTCATAGAAATCAAACTACCAAAAATTATTTTGTAGAACTCAAAAAGTAATATCAAAATTTATCTGGACAACCAAAAGGTCCAAAATATCAGGGGAATTACAGAAAAGAAATGATAGGGAAGGTAGCATAGACATACCACATCTTAAATTATAAAGCAGCAGTTATGAAAACTATTTGCTACTGGCTAAGAAATAGTGTGGTGGATCACTGGGATAACATAGGTACATGAGACACAGTAGTCAATGAATATAGTAACCTATACTTGATAAACCTAAAGATTCTGGCTTCTGGGATAAGAACACACTGTTTGACAAAAAGTGCTGGGGAAAATGGAAAATAGCATGACAGAAACTGGGCATAGACCAATATCTTATACCATGTACTAAAATAAATTAAAAATGGGTATACAATTTATCTCTAAAGCCTGATACTAAAAGTAAACTGGGAGAAGAGGGGAAACTTTACCTGTTAGATTTATGGAGAATGGAAGAACGTATGACCAAACAAGAGGTAGAGAGCATTATAAAATGCAAAATGCATAATTTTGATTACAATAAATTGAAAGGTTTTTGCACAAAGCCAAGCAACCAAAATTAGGAAGGAAGCTGAAAACTAGCAAATAATTTTTACAACTAGTGTATCTGATAAAACCCTCATTTCTAAAATATATAGAAAGAACTGAGTCATATGTATAAGTATAAAAGTCATTCCCAAGTTAATAAATGGACAAAGGATATGAACATGCTGTTTTAAGAGGAAGAAATTAAAGATATCTATAATTATATGGAAAATTGCCTAAATGACTATTGATTAGGAAAATGTAAATCAAAACAATTACATCAAACCTATCATATTGGTTAACATGAAAAAACAGGAAAATGATAAATGTTGGCAAAGATGTGGGAAAATCAGAACACACTGAAGTATTGTTGGTGCAGTTTTGAACTGATCCAACCATTTTGGAGAGCAAATTGGAACTATGCCCAAAGGGCTATAAAATGTGCATACCCTCTGACCCCCAAACATATTTCTAGGTCTGTCCCCAAGAGATCATAAAAAGGGAAAAAGGCCAACATATACAAAAATATCTATAGCAGCACTTTTTAGTGATGGCCAAGAATTGGAAATTAAGTGGATAGCAATCAACTGGAGAATGGCTGGACAAATTGTGGTATATGAATGTATGGAAATACTATTGTGCAATGATGGTGAGGCAAATTTCAGAAAAACCTAGAGTGATTTATATCTGTAAATATTGAACAGCATTGAAAAGGAGCATTTATATTGTCCAAGAAGAATTCCAGTAGGACATTTATAATGTGAAATCATTCATTTGTTCATCCATTTATTCATTCACTCAAAAACCTTGATGGAGTGCTTTCTATATTCAAGACACTATGCTCAGAATACAAACGTTAATTAATCTATCAATGATCAGTTATTAGGCACCTGGTATATACCATTAACTATGCTCTGTACTGAGGCTACAAAGGGAAAACAAACAAACAAGTGCTTCCATCACCGAAGGAATTTAAAACATTAAGAGACAGATATGTCTATGGGGGAAAGCAAAGATATATGTATACAAGTGAGGGCAGACTGAGGTCTTTTATATGACAGAATTTTTTTTGGAAACAGTCCTTTAATAAATATTTACTGAATAATGGAAAAGAAGAATTAAAATTTTAAATGTCAAATGAGAATGCTGTAGTGTCTCCCCTCAAAGCGTTATCAATAGGTCATTCTTGCAGGAAGATGAAGAAGAGGAGGAAAAGAAAGAAGAAGAGAATGACAAAAAGTAGGACTTACACAAATGAATATAATAACTTGTAGAATATGAGAGAGGCAAAGGAAAGACTTCAAAATATTTCTATGGAAAAATTTGAGGGAAGAAACCTTTCAAAAGGTGGAGAAAAAGGGAAGAAAGTGGCACCTGTGTTGAATATTTGTAAAGCCAATCACAACAACTCTCCTGAGGATAACTGCTGCAAATAACTTTAAGAGTCTAATCACATAGTATAATATACACTATTTATTCAGCAACAAACTAAAGCATAACATTCAAGAAACTAAATCATAACACTCTGACATCATAACATAATAACTTATTACTAAGGTTGCAACATGGTCTTAAACAAAACCTGTCATTCAGTATATCTTATAGTCATCTTTAAGAGGTAGCAGAAAATATAAATACCATCCACCCCTAGATCACAATATGTTGCAATCTCCTCAGTCAATACAGGATTTCCAAGTAAAGTCCTCTTTCATCTTGACTAAAGGCTAGCTTCCAATCATCCTCATGCCAACCATCCTTAACGGGTAACAGAATGCAAACACTGTCCACCCTTAGGTGACTGAAAGTTAGAAATCTCATCAGTCAATTAAGAGTATTCAAAATGAAGTTCTCTTTCATCTTGACTCGAGGCTGCCTTCCAAACCCCATTTCTCCTCCTCCACAGGCTGACTGCTCCCAACTTTTGCCTGGATTCAGAACTCAGAAGCTATCCTGCTCCCTATCTCACCTCACAGAGACTGCTCCATTCCAAGTTCTTTGTAGTTTCTGTTTCTAGGCAAACAAAGCTTTACAGGGCTACAACAATATTTACACACATCACTAGCACTATCATTTCAATTTACGTTCTGTCTGAGAAAACAATACTGAACAACAGACAAGGTTTCTGTCTGAGGAATCAAAAGAGATCAACAGACAGGGCTTCTATCTGAGAAAGTAATACAGAACAACAGACAGAGCACCAGTATCACAAACATTCTCTATCTAAGTTATGTCTACTTCCAGCTCTACTCTTCCTCTTATCTTCTCCTTCCTGCTTCACCCTTTTTCCAAGCTCCTCCCACTGTTGGCTCCCATGTAATTACATTCAACCTATTAATGGTAGGGAAGATCTTCAAACTCCATTATGCCTATTAAGGAAAATACAATGTATACTGTTTCCAATCAAAGTTTCTTGATACAATCAAAGGAGAGGCTCAAAGGCACTTGAATAGCTAAAACAGTTAAAAAAAAAAACAGCAAAAAATCCTATTTTGCTTGCCACTATAGCTTTGGAGAAAAAAAAGGGAGCTTTCATAGAAAATATAATAATATGAATCGTATCATTTAAAGGAGTAATTATCTAGTTTTTTGTGATACATTGATTCCATTTAAATCAACTCACCAAGCATTTAGTACCTATTATGTGCAAGTCACTGAACTAGGTACTGAAGAAAGAAAGAAAGAAAAATATAAAATAGTCCCTGTCTTCAAGTTACTTACATTCTTAGGAGAGGGGAAAGGTAAAACATCTTCCCAGAAAAGAAATTCAAAATTTATTCAAACAAGGAGATAGACAAATTGAATATATCCAAATATATAGAAATCTAGGAAAAAAAAAAAACAAGGTCCGTTTTATTATGGTATGATTGAGGATAATTGGTGTTACTAGTAAATGTATATAATAAAGTCAGAAAAAATTAGGGCTTGGAAAATGGAAACTAAAGGCCTGGCCTACAAGTTTAGCTTTTATTCTTATTTAAATTCATCTGCCTGGAACAAAGAGATTTCCTATGAGGTTTGTGGCACCGATTTTGGGGGACATGAGTATCCATAAAGGTTTAGACTAGAGTTATGAGAAATTTCTAAGTCTAATTCACCTAGGTATTGTGATAATGAGTTTTCAGTCAGTATCAGACTTGAAAGATTAAAATTATAGACAGTATTAGCTAGAGGAATTTCTCCCTGGATGTTAGCATGTACATCTTGGACAACATTTTTCTTTTTATCCTCAGCATGTACCATAGTTCCTGAAACACATTAGACACTTAATAAATGCTTGTTGATGGAATTATTTTAGATAATTGTGAAGGTTTACAGTTTTAATAAGAGTTGGTCACCTGCCTTTATAATGGAGAAGCTTCCAGGTCCTATACCTAGAAGCAAAAAGTTAAAAAATAAAACCAAAACAGACTAAAGAAAGAAGTTTTCCCTCTGGAAAAGATGATATTGTCAAGGGAAATTATTTCACAGTAGCAGTCATGCAGAATAAGAGTAAAGAATCAATTTGGTCATATTATTCCCTTATTTGTCTTTCTTCATTAAATGAATTCTTCTCATATGCCCATAAATTTGACAATCTTAGTGAAATGGATGAATATTAATAAAATTATAAATTGACAAAATTAACAGAAGGGGAAATAAAATATTTAAATAATCCCATCTGAGAAAAAGGAATTAAACAGGGCATCCACAAACTCCCTAGGAAAAAATTCCCCAAGGCCACATGGATTTACAAGCAAATTCTATCAAACATTTAAGGAAAAATTAATCTCAATACTATATACACTATTTGGGATAACTGATGAAGAAGGAGTCCTACCAAATTATTGCTATGATTCAAATATGGTATTGATACCTAAACCAGGAAGAGCCAAAACAGAGAAAGACAATTATAAACCAATTTCTGTAATGAATGTAGATGCAAAATTATAAATATAATAGCAAAAAGATTGCAGCAAATAATCACAAGAAAAATAAATTTTGATCAAGTGGGATTTATACCAAGAATGCAGGGCTCATTAAACATTAGAAAAACTATCAGTATAATTGATATTAACAACAAAACTAACAGGAAACATATGAATTTTTCACTAGGTGCAGAAAAAGGTTTGTTTATTTGTTTGTTTTTTACAAAATACGAGAGTTCTTTCTATTAAAATTACTAGAGAGCATAGGGATAAATGGAGCCTTCCATTAAATAATAAGCAATATTTACCTAAAACCTTCAGCAAGCATTATGTGTAATGGGGATAAGCTAGATGCATTTCCATTAAGATAGGGATGAAACAAGGGTATCCATTATCACCACTGTTGTTCAATATGGGACCAGAAATGTTAGTTTTAGCAATAAGAGAAGAAAAAGGAATTGAAGGAATTATAATAGGCAAAGAAGAAATTAAGTTACCATTTTTAATAAGCTTTAGCAAAGTTGCAGGATATAAAATAAACCTTCCTAAATAATTGGCAATTCTCTCTCTCTATATATATATATTATGGACAAAGCCTTATCACAAGAGATAGAAAGAGAAATTATATTTCAATACACTGTAGACATTATAAAATATTTGGAATTCTACCTGCCAAAACAAACCCAATGAACCGAATTACAAAATATTTATTTGCACAAATAAAGTCAAATCTAAATAATTGGAAAAAATCAGTTATATATAGGTAGACCTAGCTAATATGATAAAATGACAATTCTATCTAAATTAATTTGCTTATTCAGCACCATAAAAATCAATCAACTAAAATTATTTTATAGAGATAGAAAAAGTGTTATCAAAATTCACCTCTAAGAACAAAAAGTCCAGAATATCAAGGGGATTAATGAAAATAAATGCTAGGGAACTCAGCTTAGCCATACCAAATCTTAAATTGCATTATGAAGCATCAATCATCAAAACTACTTGGTACTGGTGAAAAAATTGTGGGGTACATCACTGAAATGAATTAGGTACACAAGACACAATAGACAATGCTTATAGAAATCTTCTTTTGGATAAATTCAAAGACCCCAGCTTCTGGTATAAGGAATCACTGTTTGACAATATTTCCCAAGAAAACTGCAAAATAGTATGGCAGAAACTGGGCATTGATTAACAACTGACTCTGCATACCAAAAAAAATTCAAATGGGTACACATTTTAAGAATAAGTTTTGATACTCTAAACAAATTAGGAGAGAAAGGAATAGTTTATCTGTCAGATTGTGGTGAATGGAAAAATTATGACCAAAAATTATATAGCGAACAGTATGAAATAAAAAATGGATAATTTTGATTACATTAATTTGAAAAGGTTTTACACAAAGTCAATGTAATCAAGATTAGGAGGGAAGCAAAAAACTGCGAAAGAAATTTCACAACTAGTCTTTGTGATAAAGGCCTCATTTCTAAAATATATAGAGAACTGAATAAAATTTATAAGAAAATAAGTAATTTCCCAATTGATAAATGGTCAAAAGTATACAAACAGGCAATTTTCAGAGGAAGAAATTACAATTATCTATAGTCATATGAAAAAATGCCCTAAATTACTATTGATTAGAGAGATGCAGATCAAAACAGCTCTGAGATACTACATCACACCTATGAGATTGACTAATGTGACAGAACAGGAAAATTGTAAATGTCTAAGAGGAATTGGAACACATTGTTTTTGGAGGTGTGAGCGTATTCAACCATTCTTAGAGCAATTTGGAACTAAATTCAAAGGGCTATAAAATGTGCCTACCCTTTCTTTCACCTGCTAATAACACTTGTAGTACTGTATCCTTTTAAGTTCAGAAAATTAGGGGGAAAATTTCATAAAAGTTCATAAAATATACTGTTCATAAAGAGTTCATAAAAATAGGGGAAAAAAGACCTACAAGTACAAAAATATTTATAGCAGCTCTTTTTGTGGTGGCCAAGAAATGGAAATTGAGGGAATATCCATTAATTAGCGAGTGAGTAAATAAGTTGTAGTATATTAGTGTCATGGTATACTATTGTGCCATAAGAAATGGTGAACAAGCAGACTTCAGAAAGTCCTGGAAAAAACTTATATTAACTGATGCTGATTGAAGTGAATATAACCAGGAAGACTTAGTTCATAGAAACAACAACAGTGTGTGATGACAGAAAAGCAAGAACCTAAAACAATTCTAAAGGTCTCAAGATGGTAAATGCCTTCCCCATCCAGAGAAAGAACTATGGACTAGGAATGCAAAATGAAGCAAGTTATTTTGTTTTTTGTTTATTTCTGTTTTCTTTCTCATGGTCACTCTCATTCTTTATAATTCTTCTATGCAATATGACTAAAGTGACAATAGGTTTAATGGGAATGTATTGGTAGAGCCATATCATATTGCTGACCATCCTTGAGGAGGGCAAGAGGAGAGAAAGGGAGAAATTTTAAAACTTATGTATATGAATTATGAAAACTAAAAATAAATTAATTAATACATTTAAAATATTTCTAATAGAAAAAATGAATTTTTGTCATGAAGCTCTTTATGAATATTCTCAGCCTTCATGTGTTTATCTGTTTGCCCTGCCACATAGTTTCTTTGAATGCATATGTTCTCTGAATGTCTATCAATTACTCCCAGTAGTATGGTAACTTGGAGTAGAGTTTATACCATAAAAGTGTGTTCATTTATTCTTTATTTGATATTACATTTGAATAATTTTCTTTTATTTTGAATTTATGTATCTTTACATGACTGTGGAGAGTGAAATTGGTAAGTGGTAAATGCAAAGATGCAAGCTTTTGGGTCAAGAACTCATTATCAGACAAAAATTGTTGGGGAAATTATAAAGAAGTTTGGCAGAATGCCCATTTCTATGCCTATGTTGACAAACATCTCACACTGTATAACAAATAAAAGGTCAAACTGGGTATATGATTTACACACACAGGGTGATAAATAAGCAAATTAAGGAAGAGTAGAAACAATTACCTGATAGAGCCATTGATAAGGAAAGAATTTATGACTACACAAGAGATAGAAATGATACTGGGAAGTAAAATGCATAATTTTAATTTCTTGAAATCATAATGATTTTGTACAAATAGAAAGAAGACAGCCAAAACTAGAAGGAAAACAAGAAACTTGAAGATTTGTACAGGATTTCTGAGGAAATGGAAGAGGTTGAACAATGTTTGTGATTTTTGCTCATTCTTCATTTTTTTTTTAATTCTTTTTTGGGAGGCAAGATGGCTGAGTAGAAACAGGACTTCCACATGGCTCTGGATTTCACCTGGCCCAATTTATGTAGAAGGTGACTCTGAAAAAACTTTGGAGCTACAGAACCCACAAAATGACACAGCGAGCCTAACCTCTGCTTGAGAACAGACCAGCAGGACAGCAGGAAGCAGCCAGCACAGCATGCTGGGAGCCCAGCCCAGCCCTGCTCTAACTGAGGTTTTAAACTCAGGTCGGACTAACCAGCCGTTGGCTGGGAGGACTTTAGATAACCAGGAGTTGCAGGGGTTTGGAGAATTTTCAACCCACATATGCTAAGGAAAAAGTGAGAGGTCAGTGCAGTGTGGACATTTTTATCCAGTAGTTTTGAAATGTGGTCCACCCTTTATCTACTGGAGGAATAAGCCCCTGAGGCACCACAGTTGTGCAGCCACCATCACTGGGCAGCTTTATCTCCTAGATTACAGATTGTAGGGGGAATAAGCAACCAGTCTGAGGGGTAATTTCTTTTGCTTTAACCTGCTTGGATCTGAATTGTGGTCTAAGGTGGAGGTCCTGGGGTTCACGACCAGCTTGACAGAGCATGTGAAGGCTTTGGAGTGGGCACCCAACTAATACCTTTGGCAGCTGAGAAAATCCCAGCAATTGGGGCAAAGCTCCACTCTCTGTTACCAGAGTCCTACTGTGGCAAAAAGTTCAAAAGTCACTTGACTTTTATGGATACTCATGCCCCCCAAAATCGGTGTCACTTGACTTTTGAGTAGTAACATGAGCAAGCAGAGAAATCCAACTTTACACTCCTATTGTGGGGACAAAATGGATCAAAGGATGGAACAAGAAGAAGACAAATGAAGTCAAAACTCATGCATCAAAAGCATCCAAGAAATATATGAGCTGGTTACTGGCTGTAGAGGACTTTAAGAAGGATTTTGAAAAACAAGTAAGAGAAGTGGAGGAAAAATTGGGAAGAGAAATAAGAGTGATACAAGAAAACCATTAAAAGCAAATCAGCAAACTGACTAAAGAAAACAAAATCTTAAAAATAGACTAATTCGAAAGGGAGCCAAGATAGCAGAGTAGAAACAGCATTTCCAATGTGCTCTGCCCCACACAAATTCCAAACAATGTGAAAGGGGACTGCGAACAACTTATGGAGCCACAGCACCCACAGAACAGCACAGAGAAGCGAACCTCCTGATGAGGACAGCCCAGCAGCCCTGCATGGAGCAGCCAGCGCAGCGCTCTGAGAGAAGGCAGCAAAGTGCACTGGGAACCGATAGCGAAGTGTGCAGAGCCGAGCCCAGGTCCGAGGTTTTAGCCTCAGGGCGGCCGGGCCTTCAGCCAGCTGAAGGGACCCCAGAACACCAGCAATTGTGGCGATTCCAAAATTATCAGCACAGATATGCCTAGGACAAAGTGAGAGGTTAGTGCCCTATGGACTTTGGGACCAGTATTTGGGTAACGCATGGCTTCCTCCCCTGGGGGGGGAAAGCTGCTGAAGAAACTCAGCACAGAAGCCATTTTTCAGTGTCAGTAGTGGCTCTAGCTCCTGGTCTGCGAACTGTAGGGAGATCCAGCAATCAGTCTAGGGGTTAATCACTCTTGTTTAAACTGCCTGGATGTGGATTGTGGTCTGGGGAGGAAGTTTGGGGTGGGTATCCAATTTGCTAGAGTGGGTGGAGGCTTTACAGAGGACACCCAACTGGCAGAAGTTGTGAAGACCTCATGTTCGGGCGGAAGCTCCCCTCTCTGGTGGCAGAGTCCTACTGTGGCAACAAGCCCAAAAATCAAGTAATTAAGTGGCAACATGCCTAGACAAATGAAACAAAATAAACAGAAAAGTTCAACATTGGACTCCTATTTTAGGGGCAAAGAGGCTCAAAGCATGGAGGAGGACTGTGAGGTCAGAACTCCTACACCAAAGCCCCAAATGAAAATACAAGCTGACAACAGGCCATAGAGGACTTTAAGAACCAGATAAGAGAAGTGGGGGAAAATTTGGGAAGAAAAATGAAAAAGATGCAAGAAACATATGAAATGACAGTCAACAGACTGACTGAGGAAAATAACAACTTAAAAAATAGACTAACTCAAATGGCAAAAGAGACCCAAAAGAGAAATGAGGAGAAGAATGCCTTAAAAAGCCGACTTTGCAAGATGGAAAAAGAATCCAAAAAGCTCACTGAGGAGATTCATTCCCTCAGAGTTAGACTGGAGCAAATGGAAGCTAGTGACTTTATGAGAAATCGAGTTATTATTAAATAGATCCAAACAAATGAAAGAATAGAAGGCAATGTGAAATATCTCATGGGAAAAATCATGGACCTGGAAAATAGATCCAGGAGAGATAATTTAAAAATTATTGGACTATCTGAAAGCCATGATCAAAGAAAGAACCTAGAAATCATCCTTAAAGAAATTCTCAAGGAAAACTGCCCTGATGTTTTAGAACCAGTGGGGGAAATAGAGGTTTAAAGAATCCACCGATCGCCTCCTGAAAAAGATCCCAAAAAGAAAACTCCTAGGAATATTATAGCCAGGCTCCAGAACTCCCAGATCAAGGAGAAAATAACACAGGCAGCCAGGAAGAAACAATTTCAATATTGTGGAAACACAATCAGAATAGCATAGGACCTGGCAGCTTCTACACTGAGGGATTGAAGAGCATGGAATATGATATTCCAGAGGGCAAAAGAGCTGGGATTGAAGCCAAAGGTCACCTACCATGCAAAACTGAGTAACTTGTTTCAACATAAAATATGGTCATTCAGTGGAATAGAGGACTTTCAAGCATTCTTGAGGAAAAAACCAGATTTGAATAGAAAATTTGACATTCAGACACAAGAAGCAAGAGATGCTTGGGAAAGTAATCAAGGAAAAGAAATCAAAAAGAACTTATCAAAGTTGGACTATTTACATTCCCACATGGAAAATCAATAACTGTGTCTGATGAAACCTTTCTCATTATGAAAATAATTGAAGAAGGGTACATGGCATATGTTCACAGGTATACATGGATAGAGGGCACAGGTTGAATTTGATGGGAAGGGATGATTCTTATTTTTTTAGGGCAGTTGGGGTTGGGTGACTTGCCTGGGGTCACGAGGCTGGGTTTTTGTTTGTGTGTTGGGTGCCTGTGGCCGGATCCGAGCTCGGGTCCTTCTGGCTCCGGGGCCGGTGCTCTGCTTGCTGTGCCACCTAGCCGCCCCAAGGAAGGGATGATTCTTAAGGGGTGAAGTCAAGATGTGAGAGAGGAAAGTGGCAAGAGGAGATGGAGAGAGATAGGGTAGGGTAAACTATCTCATGCAGAAGAGGCAAGGGGAAGTAGTTGCAGGGGAGGGGAAGAACAGGAAGGCAAAAAGGCAAAAGCATATTCTCATTGAATTTGGCTCAAGGAGAGAATCACATACATACTAAATGCAATATCTTACCCTTACTCACTCTCCTGAGTAGGGGAAAGGGGGATGAGAAGGGGATGATGGAGGGAGGATATTCTGGGAGGAGGGGATGTTGGAAGTACCCACTATCAAAGAGGGACAGGATCAAAGTAGGGAATGGAGCAGGTGGGAGGTGAGAAGGGTGGGGGGGAAATATAAGCAGTCTTTTACAATACATCTACTATGGTAATGTTTTGCATAGCTATACATGTACAACACATACTGAATTGCTTTTCTTCTCAGAGGGAGTTGGTGACAAGGGAGGAAGGGAATGGATCTGAAAATCGAAGTTTTAAAATTAAATGTTTCATAAGATGTCCAGGCATTGGGGCTAAGAGATAAACCTTGCCCTAATGGCAAAGTCAAAGGGGGTATGGGAGAAGATATGGGAGAGAGCAGATTGGATGAGGGGATATCTAGTGGGACTGCTATTCTGGGGTGGTGGGTAGGGAAAAATGGGGGGAAAATGTAACTCATAATCTGGTGGAAATGAATGATGTAAACCAGAAGTTAATAAAACATTTGTTTAATTAAAAATAATAATGATAAAAGAAAGAAAAAATAATTAAGAGGAAATGATATAGTGACAGCAGTGGGTAGATGAGGTGTGTGATCCGTGTGTGTGTGCATGAGTGTGTGTAAATGAGTTGGGGTCCCCTAGATCAGATGGACTATAACATCCCTTTCCCCAAAACAAGACATGATTTCTATGCATTTCCAAGTGTTACAATGACTCTTGATAATAAATCCGTATTTCTTTACCAAAAAAAAAAAAAATAGACTACTTCAAAAGGCAAAAGGGCTCAAAAAGCCAAGGGGGAGAAGAATGCCTTAAAAAGCTGAATTTGCCAGATGGAAAAAGAATCTCAAAAGCTCAGTGAAGAGAATAATTCCTTCAGAATTAGATTGGAGTAAATGGAAGTTAGTGAATGTATGAGAAATCAATATACTCTTAAATATATCTTAACAAATGAAAAAAAAATAGAAGGCAATTTGAAATATGTCATCAGGAAAACACCTAATTTGAAAAATACATCAAGGAGAGATAATTTAAAAATGTTTGGACTACCTGAAAGACATGACCAAAAAAAGAACATAGAGGGTAGAGCTAAGATGGCGAAATGGAAGTAGTAACTTTTCCAAGCTCCAATGCGAATCCTGTTACTATACCTTCAAAAGTGAATCTGAACAGATTTTGGAGTGACAGAATGCACTGGGAGACAGAGCATGGCAGAATCCAGCCCAGGAACATGCCCAGTGGATCCCAACAGGATAAGTGCAATGCACCTGAGAGCTGCAGCAGTTTGGACTAGAAGGTGGAGTACAGCTGAGAGAAGGATCTCCAGCCAGCAGACTCACCCATACCAAGGACGATTTGCAACAGTCTCAACAGCATCTCACCACAGGACAGGAGGAATCATTGGAGCTGGGTAAGAAAGGGCTCAGGGTCCCCAGCAGAGACAGCAGCTTCTCCTGGGGCTTTCAGCCCTCAGCTGGCAAGTTTGGAAATCACATACCTGTTTTTCCAGGAGCCACAATGACAGAGTTAAGTCTGGCTGCTCTGATTCCCCCTTCATGACCTAGAAAACCCAAATAAAAGCTTCCCAACCAGAGTGAAATCCTAAGATAGTGGAAATAGCCTCAGGCCTGGAAGGTATTGAGATGGGGTGTAACTGAGGCAGCAAGGAGTCTGAAGAGAAGAGGGATAGGGCTTCAAAAAAGCCCCACCTTACCTGTTCATCAAAATCCTGCCTGAGCTAAAGCCCAGGGGTATAAAGGCAGATATCTGAAATGGCCAGACTACTACACCTCTACAGATAACTCTGTGTGCATCAGCATACCTTCCTGAGACTCCTGCCTTGGACTCAAACTAGACAACCAGAGGCTACAGGATTCAAACTCAGCAACCAGGCCCTTAGCTCACAGCCTGAGAAATTGAATAATAGGAAATTGCAGTGGGAAGGAAGGAAGCTGAGAAGGAGAAGGGAAAGGCAAGAAAATCAATAAGAGCTTTTTATGTAGATCAAGAACAACCAAATACAGAGGACAACTTAGACTCTTTCTGCACACCTGAGAACACAGAAGGAAATGTGAACTGGTCTCAAGCCCAGAAAGCATTCTTGGAGGGGCTTAAGAAAGAGTTTAAAGAACAAATTACTGAGGCAGTGACCAAATTGAAAAAAAAAAGTTTCACTGAAGAAAATAAATCGTCAAAAAGTAAAATGAGTGTAGCAATTGGAGAAAACCCCTCTGTAAAAAAGGACCTTCAAAAACTAACTGAAGACGATAACTTGCTAAAAATTAGAAGCAATCAAATTGAAACTCAGAACTCTTATGTACCAACTGATGATGCCCAAGAGTCATTCAAACAAATCATAAAGATTGAATAATTGGAAGAAAGTGTAAAATATCTCACTGGAAAAACAACTGACATAGATAACAGATCCAGGAGAGATAACTTAAGAATTACTGGATTTAATGTAAAAAGCAGCCTGGACAAGATCCTCCAAGAAATTGTCAAAGAAAACCTTCGTGAAGTCCTGGAATAAGAAGATAAAATAGTTATTGAAAGAATTCACCAAACACCTCCTGAAAGAGATCCCAAATTGAAAACTCAAAGAAATATAGTAGCCAAATTACAGAATTACAAGATTAAATAAAAAATACTGCTAGAGTAAAAAAGAAACAATTCAAATACCATGGAACTACAGTCAGGATCAAACAGGACCCATCAGTTTCTACATTAAAAGTCTGAGGGACTGGACTTTGATATTTCGTAGGACAAAAGAGCTAGGACTGCAACCAAGGATTAACTACCCGGGAAAACTGAACTTAATCTTTCAGACAAGGGGATAGCCATTTAATGAAATAAGGGACTTCCAGACTTTACTGATGAAAAAGACAAAGTTCAATGGAAAATTTGATCTCCAATTACAAGACTCAAGAAAGACATAAAAAAGGTAAACAAGGAAAACACACACCTACACATACATACATGCACACATGCACTCTCATGCACACAAGTGCATAACTTGGGATGCAATCAGAGCAAAATTTTCACATCCTCATATGAGAAGCTGTTAACTTTCAATATTGAAATTTATATGACTTTCATGATATAAAAATCTTTTAAAAGGGTTATATATCAATAGAGGGTGTGGGTAGGAATGAACTAACCTGAAGATTAGAAAAAATATAACCTTATTAAGGGAATCAAAGGGACTGTATTGGGATGAAAGGAAAGGATGAGACAGAAAAATGCAAAGTATGCCATTCAAAGAGGCATAAAACACATTATAGTAGAGGGGAAGGAAAGAGGGAAAGGAGTGTCATTTTTCACACTGGTTCTGTTTCAAAGAGGGATCAACATAATCAGTTAAGTTTAAGATTCTAGCAAGAATAGACATGAAAATTCATAAATAGAGGAAAAAGAGGGGGGGAGAGGAGCATTTTTTGAAATTTACTCTCATTGGTTTAGGGTCAAAAGGGGAATGACATCCTCTGATAAGTATAACAATTTATTGTGTCCTATAGGCAGTAGGAGGGTAAGGGTGTGGGATAAAAATGAGGAGACTAAAGGGGAGGGAAATAGTAGTAAGGGGAGAGGTTAGATAAAGAATGGGGGTCAACAGGTGGGAACACTGAGGGAAGGGGTGGTCAAAAGGGAAACCCTCAAGAAGGGGAAGAGAGAAGAAATAAACAAAAATACATAAGCAGGGGAGGGAATAGGGTGGATGGGGAAGACACAGATAGTCATCATTACTGTGAATGTGAATTGGATGAAGTCTCCCATAAAACAGAGGCAGATAGAAGAATGTATTAAAAACCATAATCCTACAATATGCTGTCTACAAGAAACACAGTTAAGTAAAAAAGGCAAGGATAGCAACCCTTATCTCAGATAAAGCAAAAAATACATCTAATTAAAAGAGATAAGGAAGGAAACTATATCCGGCTAAAATGCACCATCAAGAATGAAGCAATATCATTACTTAACATATATGCACCAAAGGGTATAAGTCCAAATTCTGAGGGGAGAAGTTAAAGGAATTAGAGGAAGAAAGAAATAGCAAAACTATATAAATGGGGGCCTTAATCTTCCCCTGTATGAACTTGATAACTAACCTCAAAATAAACAAGATAGAAATTAAGAAAGCAAATAGAATTTTAGAGAGACTGGGTATGATAGATCTCTGGAGAAAACTGAATGGCAATAAAAAAGGAATATATTTTGTTCTCAGTGGTGCATGGTACATACTCAAAAACAGACCAGGTACTAGGGCATAAAAACCTCACAATTTGGTGCAGAAGACAGAAATATTAAATGCATCATTCTTAGATCATGATGCAATAAAAAAATATGTGCAATAAAGGGCCATGGAAAGATAGACTTAAAACTAATTGAAATTAAACAATTTAATCCTAAAGAATGAGTGGGTCAAACAAATTATAGAAACTATCAGTAATTTAATTCAGTGGAATGATAATAATGAGACAACATACCAAAATTTGTGGGATGCAGCAAAGGCAGTTCTTAGGGGAAGTTTTATATGCCTGAGTGCATACATGAATAAATTAGAGAAAAGTGGGTCAATGAATTGGGCATGCAAATGAAAAATCTAGAAAAAGAGCAAATTGAAAATCCCCAATTAAGTACAAAATTAGCAATGTTGAAAGCAAAAGGAGAGATTAAGAAAACTATTGAAATAATAAATTAAACTAATAGCTGGTTTTGGAAAAAAATAAAATTTATAGACCCTTAGTCAATGTGATATAAAAGGAAAGAAGAAAACCAAATTATTAGTATCAAAAATGAAAAGGGTTGGTCCAAGTGCAGGCACTGACTGTGGAGTTTGTTTGATAGGAAATTGGGCACTAGTAATGCTAACAGCATGGCTGATCAACTGACAGAAGTGCAGATTGCAGAAATCAAAGAAACCTTTTAACTGTTTGAAGAAGACTGAGATGGTACTATAAGAACAAAAGAATTGGGAACTGAAATGTGGTCACTTGGGCAGTACCCCAGAGAAGCTGAATTAATGAAGTAGATGCTGATGGTAATGGCACACTTAACTTTCCAGAATTTCCGACTATCATGGCAAGAAAAATGGAAGACACAGAGAGTGAAGAAGAAATTAAAGAAGCATTCCCTGCTTTTGACCAGGATGGCAATGGTTATATTAGTGCAGCAGAACTTCACCATTTGACGAAAAACCTTGGAGAAGTTAACAGATGAAAAGGTTGATGAAGTGATCAGGGAAGCAGATGTTAATGGTGATAGTCAAGTAAACTATGAAGAGTTTAAGGTTCTAATGTGAATAGACACATAAATTCATTAAATAGAGGAAAAGGAAGGAGGGAGAAGAGCACTGTTTGAAATTTACTCTCATTGGTTTGGAATCAAACAGGGAGTAATTTACTCTGATAAGTATAAAAATGTATTGTGTCCTATAGATAGTGGAGGGGTAAGGGGTGGGGGTTAAAAGGAGGAGAGTAAAGGGGGGATTAGAAGGGAGGGAAATAGTACTAAGGGGAGAGGGTAGGTTAAGAAGGGGGGTCACTGGGTGGGAATACTGAGGGAGGGGGCAGTCAAAAGGGAAAACTTCAAGGAGAGGAATGGAGAAGGAAGAAACAAAAACATAAACAAAGGAGGGAATAGGATGGAGGTGAAGAGACAGATAGTCATCATTACTGTGAATAGGATGAACTCTCCCATAAAACAGAGGCAGATATCAGAATGGATTAAAAATCATAATCCTACAATATGCTGTCTACAAGAAACACATTTGAAACAAAGGGATACCCACAGGGTAAAGATAAAAGGTTGGAGTAAAATTTATTATGCCTCAACTAAAGTAAAAAAAAAAAACAGGGGTAGCAATACTTATCTCATATAAAGCAAAAGCAAAAAGAGATCTAATTAAAAGAGATAAGGAAGGAAACTATATTCTACTAAAAGGCATCATCGAGAATGAAGCAATATCATTACTTAGCATATCTGCACCAAGTGGTATAGCATCCATATTCCTAGAGGAGATGTTAAAGGAATTAGAGGAAGAAATAGATAGCAAAACTATATTACTGGGGCACCTAAATCTCCCCCTTTCTGAACTGGATAAATCTAACCTCAAAATAAACAAGAAAGAAGTTAAGGAAGTGAATAGAATCTTAGAGAGACTGGATATGATGGATCTCTGCAGAAAACTGAATGGGGATAAAAAGGAATTTACTTTTTTTTCAGCAGTGCATGGTACATACTCAAAAATAGGCCATATACTAGGGCATAAAAACCATACAATCCAGTGCAGAAAGGCAGAAATATTAAATGCATCATTCTCAGATCATGATGCAATAAAAGTTATATGTAATAAAGGGGAGGGAAAGATAGACTAAAAACTAATTGGAAATTAGATAATTTAATCCGAAAGAATGGATGAGACAAAAAAGAAATTATAGAAACAATAAATAATTTCATTCAAGAGAATGATAATAATGAGACAACATACCAAATTTTGTGGGATGCACTAAAGGCAGTTCCCAGGGGAAGTTTTATATCCCTGAGTGCATACTTAATTAATGCAGAGAGAAGGGAGGTCAATGAATTGGACATGCAATTGAAAAAGCTAGAAAAAGAACAATTTGAAAATCCCCAATTTAGTAATAAATTAGAAATATTGAAAAACAAAGAGAAATTAATAAAATTGAAATTAAGAAAACTATTGAATTAATAAATACAATGAAGGGCTGGTTTTATGAAAAAGTCAACAAAATTCATAGACCCTTAGTCAATATGATAAAAAAAAAGAAAGGACAAAACCAAATTATGAGTAACAAAAATAAAAAGGGTGAATGAAGAGGAAATTAAAAAAAAATAATGAGGAGTTATTTTTCCCAATTATATGCACATAAATATGACAATCTTAGTGAAATGATGAATATTTACAAAATCAGAGAAAAAAAATTTATAGATCAATTTCCCTCATGAATTTATTTTTTTCTGAAAACCAGTTTTATTTAAATAAAAGTTTAAATACATTACATAACATTTAAACTCAAAAAAGAAAAAGAAAAGAAAAAAAATAAACCAAAACCAAACAAGTCTGTTACTTCACTTGGCATTGGGCAGCTGTTGCTAGTAAATTGCAAGCTCCACAGTTACTATATTGACTGTTGTGATGCATTAGTTCAAAATTTGTCCCCTTGTCAAAAGTTTAATTCAGGTAAAGTTGGCTTCACAGTATGGTGTTTTCTCCACTTGTTCATCCTCCAAGAGGTAGGGCACTATAACTACTAAAAAAAAGTCTGGTCAGACAACACTGGACGTTTGTGTGAGGTTAAGAAGGAAAATGTCCTGCCATTGCCCCAAAATGAAACTCCTTCCTGGTCAGCTGGTGGAAGTCACCAGAGGAATCCCTGTTCTGCTAACTCTTAGATCTTGGTGGTATCTGGACTGGATGGTGGCTACTTTAACCTACTCTTCTGAGCATCACCAAATGCAGCTCAAGGAGTAGTAATGTTCTCCTAAATGGAGAGGGAACTCTGAAGAGGGGCACCAAGGAGCCTCTGGACAGAAAATACATGGTCTCAGATGTTACTAGGGCTTTGTACTTGACTGAAACATTAGATTATTTGTGTTTCAGGCTGGGCACTGCCAGGTTTTACACCTCTGTTTAAATGAGGGACTTCAAGACTAGACAGCATGGCTCTTTTCAGTTTATTACATGAATGAGTTACAATAGTCCAAGTTAAACAGCAGACTCCAAATGGTTAAATTATACAAGCTGTGAGGTTTTTAAACTTGTGACAAAGGACAGAATGGAATTTTTCTACTCATTGCAAGGAAATCCTCACGTATGCTTCAGTGAGCCACAAGCACTTAAAACCCATGAACCTTCAGCTGTTCGTCCTTAGCCAGTCCAATCTCGACGAGGAACTGGCATATGTTCTTGCCCTGATCACCCTGTAGCTGAATTACTTCTCCATATTCTGGATGGTCAATTACAGTACCATTGCAGGCAAATTTTTTCTTGAATGCCTTCACTAGTTACTTTTTATCGTAATCATCAGTGATACCCTGGACAGTAGTGAGGGTCTTCCTGCCGTTTCTCTGTTGAATTCCTATATGGATATAATCCTCAGTCCCAGCAGGAAGCAGGTCATCACCCTTACTTGCATCAGCAAAGGGGTCAAAAGAGTGGAAGTTCTGGATAGCGGACATATGATACGATTCCTTTTCCATGATGGAAATGGCCTGCGGTGGCAGGAGAAGGCCGGCGGGGGGGTACGGAGCATCGGGAAGCGAGGGGGCTTGAGGGGGAGGCTGTTGAGTCCTTGGCGGCAGCTCAGTGACTGGGGCCTCCCTCATGAATTTAGACGAAAAAATTTTAAATAAAATATTAGCCAAAAGACTCCAACAACTTAACACAAAAATAATACACTCTGATCAGGTAGAATTCATTCCAGGAATGCAAGGATGGTTTAATATTAGGAATACAATCAGTATAATTGAGCATATCAACAATAAAACTAGCAGAAACCACATGATCATCTCAATAGATGCAGAAAAGTCTTTTGACAAAGTAAAACATCCATTCCTATTAAAAACACTAGAAAGTATAGGAATAAATGGAGCCTTCCTTAAAATAGTTGATAGCGTCTATTTAAAACCATCAGCAAGTATTATATGCAATGGGGATAAACTAGAAGCCTTTCCAATAAGATAAGGAGTAAAACAAAGGTGTCCACTATCAGCCCTCTTATTCTATCTGGTACTAGAAACACTAGCAGTACCTATTAGAGAAGAAAAAGAAATCAAAGGAATCAAATTAGGCAAAGAAGTGACCAAGCTAACACTCTTTGCAGATGGTATGATGATATACTTAGAGAATCAAGTAAAAAACTACTTGAGACAATAAATAAATTTGGCAAAGCTGCAGGATACAAAATAAACCCACATAAATCCTCAGCATTCCTGTATATCTCTAATGAAACTCAACAGCAAGAGATACAAAGAGAAATCCCATTTAAAGTCACTGTAGATATAATGAAATATTGGGGAATCTACTTGCCAAAACAAACCCAGAATCTATATGATCACAACTACAAAACATTTCACACACAAATAGAATCAGATCCAAATAGTTGGAAAAATATCAATTGCTCATGGCTGGGTCGAGCTAATATAATAAAAATGGCAATTTTACCCAAACTAAATGATATATTTAGTGCCATACCAATCAATGTACCAAAAAACTACTTTCTACAGTTAGACAAAATAATAACAAAATTTATTTGGAAAAACAAACGGTCTAGTATATCAAGGGAATTAATGAAAAGAAACGCTAGAGACACTGGACTAGCTATGCCAGATCTTAATCTGTATTATACAGCAGCAGTCATCAAAAGTGCTTGGTACTGGCAGAGGTGTAGAGTAGGGAATAGATTAGGCGCAGGAGACCCAGCAGTTAATGAATGTAGTAACCTATTGTTTGATAAACCCAAAGAACCCAGTATTTGGGATAAGAATGCACTGTTTGACAAAAACTGCTGGGAAAACTGGAATACATTATGGGAGAAACTGGGCATTGACCATTATCTAACACCATATACCAAAATCAAGTCCAAATGGGTGCATGATCTAGGTGTAAAGGATGATACTGTAAGCAATTTGGGAAAGCAAGGAATAGTTTACATTACAAATCTGTGGAGAGGGGAAGACTTTAGGATGAAACAAGAATTAGCATTATAAAATGCAAAATGGATAATTTTGATTATATTAAATTGAAAAGTTTCTGTACAAACAAAGCCAATGTCACTAAGATCAAGAGGGAGGTGGGAAATTGGGAAAGAATTTTTAAAACTTGTGTCTCTGATAAAGGACTCATCTCTAAAATTTATAGAGAATTGAGCCAAATCTATATGAATACAAGTCATTCCCCAACTGATAAGTGGTCAAAGGATATGAACAGGAAATTTTCAGAGAAAGAAATTAAAGATATCTATAAGCATATGAAGACATGCTCTAAATCACTATTAATTAGAGAAATGCAAATCACAACAACTCTGAGATACCACATCTCTGAAGTCAGATTGGCTAAGATGACAAAACAAGAAAGTGACAAATGCTGGAGAGGATGTGGACAAATTGGAACACTAATACATTGCTGGTGGAGTTGTGAACTTATCCAACCATTCTGGAGAGCAATCTGGAATTATGCCCAAAGGACTATTAATAATTTCACATCATTTGACCCAATAATACCACTTCTAGGGTTATATCCCAAAGAGATCATAGAAGTGGGAGGAAGACCCATATGTACAAAAATATTTTTATCAGCCCTTTTTGTGGTAGCAAAGAATTGGAAACTAAAGGGGTGCCCATCAATTGGGGAATGGCTAAACAAGTTGTGGTATATGAATGTAATGGAATATTATTGTGCTATAAGAAATGAAGAGGTGACGGATTTCATAGTTACCTGGAGAGAGTTATACAAACTGATGCTGAGCGAGAAGAGTAGAATCAGAAGGAATCTGTCTACAATCACAGACATACCATATCTGTGATGACCAACTATGACAGACTGGACTCTTTTCAGCAATGCAGTGATATAAGTTAATCCCGAAAGACTCAAGAAAGTGAGAAATGCACCATCCAGAGATATAACTAGAAAGAACTGAGCCTGAATCCTGATGGAAGCAAACTAAATGATCTTGTTCTTTTCATTGTTTGGTTTTATTTCTTCCTTACCATCTTTTATCCCACCTAACACAATACGCCTTTGTAATTGGAATAATGTCTAATATGAATGCATTTGCAGATCATATACTGGACTATATGCTGTCGTGTGGGGAGGGGGGAGGGAAGTAAAGGAAATTTGAAAATCAAGGAACTATGGAATTGAATCTTGTTAACTGAAACTAAACTAATAATTTATAAAAAGAAATGCACTGTTTGACAAAACTGCTGGGAAAACTGGAATACAGTATGGCAGAAACTGGGCATAGATCATTATCTAACACCATAATCCCAAATCAAGTCTAAATGGGTGCATAATCTAGGTGTAAAGGATGATACTGTAAGCAATTTGGGAAAGCAAGGAATAGTTTACCTGACAGATTTGTGGAGAAGGGAAGACTTTAGGACCAAACAAGAATTAGATAGCATTATAAAATGCAAAATGGATAATTTTGATTACATTAAATTGAAAAGCTTCTGTACAAACAAAGCCAAGGTAACCAAGATCAAGAGGGAGGTGGGAAATTGGGAAAGAATTTTTATAACTTTTGTTTCTGATAAAGGACTCATTTCTAAAATTTATAGAGAATTGAGCCAAATCTATATGAATACAAGTCATTCCCAAATTGATAAATGGTCAAAGGATATGAACCGGGAGTTTTCAGGGAAAGAAATTAATGATATCTATAAGCATATGAAGAAATGCTCTAAAGCACTATTGATTAGAGAAATGCAAATCAAAACAACTCTAAGATACCACATCTCTAAAGTCAGATTGGCTAAGATGACAAAACAAGAAAGTGACAAATGCTGGAGAGGATGTGGACAAATTGGAACACTAATACATTGCTGGTGGAGTTATGAACTTATCCAACCATCCTGGAAAGCAATCTGGAATTATGCCCAAAGTACTATTAATAATTTCACATCCTTTGACCCAGCCATACCACTTCTAGGGTTATATCCCAAAGAGATCATAGAAGTGGGAGGAAGACCCATATGTACAAAAATACTTATAGCAGCCCTTTTTGTGGTTGCAAAGAATCGGAAACTAAAGGGCTGCCCATCAATTGGGGAATGGCTAAACAAGTTGTGGAATATGAATGTAATGGAATATTATTGTGCTATAAGAAATGAGGAGGTGATGGATTTCATAATTACCTGGAGAGACTTAGACAAACTGATGCTGAGCAAGAAGAGTAGAATCAGAAAAAAAAAATTGTATACAATTACAGACATCTATGATGACCAGACTGGACTCTTTTCAGCAATGCAGTGAAATAAGTCAATCCCGAAAGACTCAAGAAAGAGAGAAATGCGCCATCCAGAGATATAACTAGAAAGAACTGTGCCTGAATTCTGATGGAAGCAAACTAAATGATACTTTTCTTTTCATTGTTTGGTTTTATTTCTTCTTTACCATCTTTCATCCCACCTAGTACAGTATGCCTTTGTAATTGGAATAATGACTAATATGGATGTATTTGTAGATGCTTAAAAATGAGGTGTTTGGATATGTAATGCTTAAGGTGGCTTTCAGCTCTGAAATTCTATGAATCTATGTAAGCCTTAACATACTTATATTTCTTTTAAACTGATATACCAAAACATTTATCAGAGGAAATAATTTGCAAAATGATTTTTTTTTCTTTATGGTAGGCTCATGTAATAATCTCTGGGAATCTCAAAGAAGAAAATGTGGGATTTTTCAAGGGATCATTGAGGTTGGTGAGACTTGAAAGCAGGGACATGAAGTTCTAGTGAATACTTTCTTAAAGGAGTTAACCTAATTAAAATGGACTCCCCATCATTTCTGTGCCTTAAAAAGAAAAAAAAAAAGAAAGCCCTCAAGCCAAAAGTACTGATCATCCCTGCATACTACATACACCTAAATGTTAGCAAATACATTATAGCTATTTATCTTAATAATTTATCTTTGGACTTCTGGAATATCATGCATCAAGTTTTCTCATTACTTGATGTAGAAGCTTTTGCATCCTGTGTTAATCTTGATTTTGTTTCCACAATACTCAAATTGTTTCTTTCTTTCTATGCTCAGTATTTTCTCCTTGAACTCTGGAACTTGGCTACCATATTCGGAGAGTTTTCCTTTTCAGATCTTTTCAAGAGACAACTTGTGGATGTTTCTTTAATTACTGTTTTCTCTTTTGCTTCTAGAATATCGTGACATTTTTCTTTGATAATGTCTTGAAATATGATATCTAGGCTGTTTTTTGATCATTGCTTTCTGGTAATCTAATAATTTTTAAATTGTCACTCATGGATCTATTTTTGAGGTCAGTCATTTTTCCAAAGAAATATTGTGTGTTGTCTTCTATTTTTTTCATTCTTTTGGTTCTGTTTTACAATTTCTTGATTTCTCACAAAGTCATTAATTTCCATTTGCTCCATTCCAATTTTGAAGGAATTATTTTCTTCACTGAGCTTTTGGACCTTCCTTTCCATTTGACTCATCTTCTCTTTAAGGCATTCTTCTCATTATTGGTTTTTTGGACTTATTTGTGCTATTTGGGTTAGTCTATTTTAAGAGTTTTTTTCTTACTAGTTTATAGTATCCTTTAGCAAGCTGTTGACTTATTTTTCATAATTTTTTTGCATCATGCTCATTTCCCTTCCCAATTGTTCCTCTCCTTTACTTATTTGATTTTCGAAAATCTTTTTGGAGCTCTTCCATGGCTTGCAAACAATTCCTATTTTTTCTGGAAGGCTTTTTTATGTAGAAGCTTTGATTTTGTTGTCTTCTTCTGCCTGTATGTTTTGATCTTCTGTGTCACCAAAGAAAGACTCTATAGTCTGATTTTATTTACACTCTTCATTTTCCAGCTAAATACTTGACTTTCTAAGTCTTTGTCAAGTTAGGACTCTGCTTTCAGTGTGGGAAGAGTGGTGTACTGTCCCAAGCTTCAAGGGTTTTGTAAAGGTATTTTCAGAGACACTTCTTGGGGCCTGTAAATGTTCAATTCTTCCAAGCTGGTATGACGAAAGGAGAGGTATTTACTCCTTTCCTGGTCTGTGCTCTCCTTTGTGAATGGTCACAAGCACTCTTTTCTGTCTTGGAATTGTTAGGAGCATTTCCTCTTCACTGCACCACAAACTCCACCATATCAGTCCTCCTCCTTACCCCAGGACCACCACCCAGGACTGTGACCCAGACCCTAGCAGGGCAAAGCAAGAGAATACTCTCTCAGTGCCAACATAATGATCCCTGTAATGACTCTCTGATTACCCACAAGATCCCACATCATTTGTTGGCCAGGAGTTTCAGAAGCAGCTGCTTCCACTGCTGTTTTTCTTGCTGCTGCCTCTGCCACCACCTCTCTCACTCAGGTCTGACCCAGTTTTCCCACTCACCTTCTATGATCTCTTTAGCATTTGTGGCCAAAAAGATTAGACACCACCACAGATGCCAGTGATTCAATTCCCTGATGCCTGTTCTGGCCCCAACTATGCTTGAACAGCCCACAATAAACTGTACTCTGCTCCTGCCTGATTTGATGATATACCCTTCCTGTCCACCTTCTAGGTTGTGTTGGCTGGAGACTTTTTTCACTCCTTTTTGTGTGTTCTGCAACCCTAGTATTAGAGTTATTTTAAAGGTACTTTGAGGGGTTTGGGGGAGACCTCAAGTAAGTCCCTGTTTTTAACCTGTCATCTTGGCTCCACCACCTTTATTCTTAATTTTTGAAGAGTATCAAAGCTATCATGAAGTTGATGTCTTGACTTGCTTGAGAATAGGATTTATGTGAGGCAGAGTTTTGAAAAGCTTCATTCTCTCTACCAGCCCTATCAAAGTCCAATGCAAGATAAAAATCAAGATTACTGGTGATGGCCTGGGATGCAATGGGTGAACTTTTTCATCTTCATTGTCTGACCAAGCAAAAAGCACTCTACAACTCATTCCAGCTGCCTTAATGGCTACTGGAACCAGTGGTTCTAATCTGCCCATTCCAAAGAGGGAAGTCTTCAGAAGTTTAACACAGACATACCCTAACTCACTGATGGATTTGAGCCCTGTTGGTTATCTTTAACTGTTTTATTCTGGCTGTCTACATGTTTTCTTACTAGGGTGTGGCATTTACACATGCTAGAGATTTTTTTGAACCACAGGTAGAGTTGGATGATAAGTAAATGCCAAAGGTCGGCAAACAGCCCTGAAAAGGAATCAGAAAGCCCTCAAGCCAAAAAGGGTTGATCATCCCTGAATACTCCATACACCTAAATGTTAGCAAATATATTATAGCTATCTATCTTAATAATTTATCTTAAAATATATTGAAGAGTTTGTCTAATATTTGGAACATGGTTTTGACCCAATCATTGTAGATTTGATGTGATAAACAGAAGCAATTTTCTTATTTTTTTTAGATTTGTATTTTATTTTAATTTTAAACAAATGCTTTATTAATTTCTAATTTACATCATTCATTTCTGCCAGATTTTGAGGTACAATATTTCCCCATTTCCCCTACCCACCACCCCACAATAGCAGTCCCACAAGATATCCCCTTATCCAATCTGCTCTCTCCCATATCTTCTCCCATACCCCCTTCAACTTTACCATTAGGGCGAGGTGAATCTCTGAGCCCCAATGCCTGAACATCTTATCTCCCAATTACATGCAAAATATTATTAATAATAGTATTTATATATATTTGAAACATTTAATTTTAAAACCTTGAATTTCGAATCCATTCCCTTCCTTCTTTGTCACCCATTCCCTCCTGGAAGATGATCAATTCAGTATGTGTTGTACATGTATAGCTATGCAAAACATTACCATAGTGGATGTATTGTAAAAGGCTGCTTATAATTCCTCTCCCACCCATCCCACCCCCACCTGGTCCATTCCCTACTTTGATTCTGTCCCTCTTCAAAAGTGGGTACTTCCAACCTCCCTTCCCCCCAAAATGCCCTCCCGTCCATCATCTCCCTTCCCCCTACTCTACAGCAGGGTGAGATATCCCATTTAGTATGTATGTCATTCTCTCCCTAAGCCAAATTCAATGTGAATATGGTTTTGCCTATTTGCCTTCCTGTTCTTACACTTGCCTGCCTCTTCTACATGACATAGTTGACCCTACCCTGTCTCTCCCCATCTCCTCTTGCCACTTTCCTCTCTCACCTCATAATTTCATCCCTTGAGTATAATATCTTCCCACGAAATTCAACTTGTGCCCTCTATCCATGAATAACTGTAAACATACATACACATATTATGTATCCATATGCCTATATACCCTTTTTCTATTATTTTCATACTGAGAAAGGTTTCATCAGTCAAGGTTATTGTTTTTCCCTGGAGGAATGTAAACAGTTCAACTTTGATAAGTTCCTCTTGATTTCTTTTCCCTGATTGCCTTCTCAGGCATCTCTTGCTTCTTGTGTCTGGATGTCAAATTTTCTATTCAACTCTTTATTTTTTCCTCAAGAATGCTTGAAAGTGGGGCAGTTAGGTGGTGCAATGAGTAGAGCGTTGGCCCTGGAGTCAGAAGGACTTGAGTTCAGATCCAGCCTCAGACACTTAAAACACACACAAAGAAACAAACGAAAAAAAAAAACCTGACTGTGTGACCTTGGGCAAGTTACATAACCCCAATTGCCCTCCAAAAGGCAAAAAAAAAAAATGCTTGAAAGTCCTCTATTCCACTTTATGACCATATTTTCCCCTGAAACAAAATGCTCAGTTTTGCTGGATAGGTCACCCTTGGCTTCAATCCCAGCTCTTTTGCCCTCTGGAATATGATATTCCATGCCCTTGGATCCCTCAGTGTAGAAGCTACCAGGTACTGTGCTATTCTGAGTGTGTTTCCACAATATTGAAATTGTTTCTTCCTGGTTGCTTGTAGTATTTTCTCCTTGACCTGGGGATTCTGGAACCTGGCTATAATATTCCTGAGTGTTTTCTTTGGGGATCTTTTTCAGGAGGTGATCTGTGGATTCTTTCAACCTCTATTTTGCCTCCTGGTTCTAAAACATCAGGTCAATTTTCCTTGAGAATTTCTTGACGTGTGATTTCTAGGTTCTTTCTTTTCTTATGGCTTTCATGTAGTCCAATAATTTTTAAATTATCTCTCCTGGATCTATTTTCCAGGTCAGTGATTTTTTCCCATGAGATCTTTCACATTGCCTTCTATTCTTTCATTTGTTTGTATCTGTTTAACAGCATCTTTATTTCTCACAAAATCATTATCTTCCATTTGCCTGAGTCTAACTCTGAAGGAATGAATCTCCTCAGTGAGCTTTTGAGATTCTTTTTCCATCTGGCAAATTTGGCTTTTAAAGGCATTCTTCTCCTCATTGCCCTTTTGGGCCTCCTTTGCCATTTGAATTAGTCTATTTTATAAGGTTTTATTTTCCTAAGTCAGGCTGTTGACCCTCATTTCATGCTTTTCCTGCATCCTTCTCATTCAACTTCCCAATTTTTCCTCCACTTCTCTTATTTGATTTTTAACATCCCTCTTAAGGTCCTCTATTGCCTGTAACCCGATCATATTTGGGGGGGGGGGTTGGAGCAGGATTTCTGACTTCACAGTCCTCCTCCTCGTCTATGCTTCAATCCTCTTTGCCCCCAAAATAGGAGTCTAATATTGCATTTTTCTGTTTATTTTGTTTACTTTGCCTATGTATGTTGCCACTTAATTACTTGACTTTTGGGCTTGTTGCCACGGTAGGGCTCTACAGATAGGGGAGCTTCCAACCCAAATGTTGGTGTCTTCACAACTTCTAATTCTGGCAAGTTGGACAACCACCCCAGACCCCCCCGAAACCCAGAGCACAAGCAGGTTAAAGCAGGAGCTATTAACCCCCAAGACTGATCGGTTGATCTCCCTATATTTTGCAGGCCAGGAGCTGAAGCTGCCACTGGAGCTGCAAAATGGGGACTGTGCCTTGTCTCCTCAGTGGCTTCTAGCCCCAGGGGGAGGAAACCAACGAGTTCCCCAAATACTGGTCCCAAAGTCCATAGGGCACTAGCCTCTCACTTTGTCCTAGGCATGTCTGTGTTGATAATTCTGGAATCGCCACAGCTGCTGGAGGTCTGGGGTGCATCCGGCAGGTTGCTTTCCCTGCCGCCCTGTGGCTAGAACCTCGTCTCACTTGGACCTGGGCTTGCCTCCCCGAGCTACACCGGCCACTTCCAGAAGGGCCCCCTGGCTTCCCCAGTGGGAGGTAAGCTTTTCTGTGTCATTCGGTGGTTGCTGGGGACCAGAAGTAATTTTCAAGACAGTATTTACTGTAGGGAGTAAGTTACTAAATTAGCATCTTCTATTTTTATGCTCTCTTTCTTGTTTAGATCACATACATTCAGGAAGTCAATATTCATCTCAACTGTGATGACTTTCAAAATCTATATTCTTATCCCCACTCTCCTTCTGAAATAGCTACCTGTCAGAGACTTTCACTTAGTTGTTTTGTAGCAATATCAAACTTAACATGTCCAAAACATAAAACAATATATAAATCACTCTGGCAAGCCCCCTTGTTTTTATTTGGGATCCTATCATCCTTTACTTCATACAAATTTATAACCATAAAGAAAAATTTGCTTTCATCTCTCACTAACTCCAAACATCCAAGCATTTGCAAAGCCTTGTTCATTTTACTCCAATAAAATTTCTCAAATTTTTATACTTCTCTCCATTCCCACAACTATTACTCTGATTCTGTGCCTTATCATTCCTAACCTACATGGTTATAATAACATTAGAATTGGTCTCCCTGCTTCCAGTATGTCCTTTCTCCTATCACCATTCCACATACATACCAAACGGATATTCTTTTTGTTTGTTTGATTGTTTGGTTGGTTGGGAGAGAGCAAGGCAATTGGGATTAAGTGACTTGTCCAAGGTCACACAGCTAATAATTGTTAAGTGGCCCAGATCAGATTTGCACCCAGGTCCTCCTGACTCCAGGGTCAGTGCTCTATTCACTGCACCACCTAGCCACCCCAAGCAGATAGTCTTAAAAATGCATATGATTGTCTCACTTACCCACCCCTACTAAAGAAAAAAATTGAATATAATGACTTAGAAAACAAAATAAAACTAATTATTTTCATCAAATTAAATTTAAAAAATAAAATAAATAATAAAGTAATATATCTATCTAACAATATCTACATAATAATATATATCGATCCTATTCCATTTAAAGATTCCATATTGTTGGGTTATTTTGATTCTTATCTAGACATCTAGATGGCACAGTAGATAGAATACTAGGCCAGTAATTCAGAAGATAGGAGTTAAAATTCATCTATAGCAACTTACTGTCTTCTTAACTCTAGAAAAATCAAAACTTTTGTTTGCCTCATTTTCTTCAACAGTAAAATGAGCACAATAATAGTACCTACCAGGATTGTTGTGAAAATTAAATTATACATTTATAAAGCACTTAGCATAGCACCTGACCCATAGTAGGCACTTTTCAAATGCTAGCTTTCCATCATCATCATCATCATCATCATCATCATGATTATTACTAAAAATCCTTCCCCTTTTATCAATGAAAGATAATAAAACAAAATATAGGAAAAAAACTGAACTCAGAACCAGAAATTGTAATCACACCATTAAAAAGTGTTAAATTTAAGGGGCTCACTTTTGAGAAGTGTTGTATAATTTGACCAGATGAGACTCTGGGCAGCCGTTGAGAGCCCCCCCACCGACTTTGAAAACCCAGATGTTGATGCTTCCCTCTCTGTTGTTACTTCTAAAACATGGGAAGAAGGAAGAGGATGTGAATTTTTACCTTTTGTACTAACCCTCAACTGATTCCTTGTGCCCTCCTTTTTTGACCCCTTCTCTCTAGGAAGAGCTATGACAAGGCACCAGGAGAGGTCCTTCTCTGATTCCTTGGACAAGAGGGAGATTCATGTAAAAATCCTGATCCATTTTTGGAAACTTCTCCAGAATCAAACAGATTAAAGATATGCAAGCTGAAATCAGACAGAAGACTTTGGAAATTGACCTCTTAATGCTAGAAAAGGATACAGAAGATGTTGTTCATACTTTCTTTCTAGCTCAAAATTGTGAGTTTTGCAAAGCATGAATCAGCACTTGGAGACTGTACTAAAGGAGAAGAGAGCCCTCCGACATCGACTGATGAAGCCCCTGTGCCAAGAGAACCTGCCTATAAAAGCCATTTACCACAGGTATGTGGTACAATTACTGGAGCTGGCAGTGACTTTCATTGAGGAACTAGAAGACCATATTGAGGCCATATGAAACATTCCTTGCTTAGCCTCTAGTGTGAAAAATATGGATAGAGCTTTGACAAATATGAGTGTCTTGGAGGGAGAGACAGAAGACTTGATAGAAAATATAACGAAATGGAAAGAGAAACAAAAGGAAATTTCTTTTTCTATCACCAAAATATTTTCTGGAGATCTCTTCAAAAAAGACATGAGACTGTAAATCCTCCATCTACCTCTCTAGTCCAGTACCCAGGGCCAGCTGATTCCTGATACCAAGTGACCACTGAATATTTTTTTTTATTAAATGTGCATGACTTATGACCATTCATAGTTCACTATAATGGGAGAATTTAGAGGCTTTCTTGCTAATTGTATTCATGAAACTTCTTTTTCTTAGTTTTACTTGGCTTTGATTGTGACCAATGCCGATTTTACCTCTTTTTTCCATGTGAATAGAATAAGAGATATTAACATGAAGAAGAGTGAATTTCATTCTCACTGACAGCACCTGGACATGGCAAGACAGCAATTACATACACATTTCTATACAAGTTACCATACTCAGAGAAGGGGCCATCCAAAAATAGTGAAAATCCTTACAGACAAGAAAACTCCAGAATTAGGAAAGCTTTTTGAATCTGGCATTCCCTGTAATACTTTTGGATATGTCTCATCGGTCATGAGCAATCTCTTAGTTCCTGAGTGAGAAGAAGGGCTCAATAGGTTGCCAGGTTACCCTTATAAGTCTAAAGGGATAGGTACCAAGGGAGAAAGGAACTAGAAACAAGTGAGACCAAGAGAAAAGGGAAAAGAAATAGGTGCAGATGGTGGGAAGTGATGCCAAGAATTGTTTTAGACTTCATGCAGTCTTACCAGTGCCATAACTGTCCTCTCATCTTTTTGGTTTTCCTTTTTATTAAATTAAAAGGAATTGGTATGTTTCTGCAAAAAAAGTGTTAAATTTAGAAGAATTAAAAAGCATATTTAATCACATTTTTCTTATCAAAATATTTTCAGTAAAATATTTTATTTAAATTTGTATACAATCACAGACACAACATATGTATGATGGCAAACTATGACAGACTGGACTCTTCTCAGCAATGCAGTGAGATAAGTCAATCCCCAAAAGACTAATATTAGAGGGAGATGTCTACATCCAGAGAAAGAACTATAAAAAATTGATTTTGAATGCTGATTGAAACAAACTACTTGATATTTTTCTTTTTATTGTTTGGTTTTATTTCCTCTTTGACATTTTTTTCATTCCATCTTCTACAATCAGCCTTTGTAACCTGTATAATGTCTAATGTGAAAGTACTTACAGACCCTATACTGGATTGTATGCCGTCATGGGGAGTTGTGGGGGGAGGGAGGGAAAGAAAATTTGAAACTCAAGGCATTAGGGAATTGAATCTTGAAATCTAAAAGTAAACAAACAAATTAATAAACACAAAAAAACAAAAAATATTTTATTTTATCAAAATATAAAATGTGTTTGGTATCATTAATGAAGTAAATAAATATTTTTATTTCACCCTTTCATGTTTTTATTTTTCCTGTTTTATTATCACAAAATGTGTTAATATGCCAGGACTTTCACAAATAAATTGCATATATTAGACTTATTTACTAAAAAGTCTTTTGAAAATATTGGTATGTGATCAAAAATTCTGTACACTCTTAATCTGGGTCATTAAGTCTCCTCTTCAATATTTCCTTAATAGGAAAAGTATGGTTCTTAGAACTTCAAGTTTTAGACACAATTAATGGATATATTCTGATCTTACTACCTTTCCTCGTTGCTTGCTTTATCCCAGTGAAGTGTATATGGGGAATGCAGGAAGCAAGGCTATTATGGTACAGCTCTTACCCCAGTCACAATGTATATTCACCCCAATTTCTTCGATTGCTGTGACTCCTAAATTCTACATTTTTACTAGCATAACCTAATTCTTTTTTTTAAAATTTTTATTTATTTATTTTTTATTTTATTTAATTTATTAGTTTAGTTTCAGTTAACAAGATTCAATTCCATAGTTCCTTGATTTTCAAATTTCCTTTACTTCCATCCCACCTCCCCACACAGCAGCATATAGTCCAGCATATGATCTGCAAATGCATTCATATTAGACATTATTCCAATTACAAAGGCGTATTGTACTTAGGTGGGATGAAAGATGGTAAGGAAGAAATAAAACCAAACAATGAAAAGAACAAGATCATTTAGCTTGCTTCCATCAGGATTCAGGCTCAGTTCTTTCTAGTTATATCTCTGGATGGCGCATTTCTCACTTTCTTGAGTCTTTCGGGATTAACTTATATCACTGCATTGCTGAAAAGAGTCCAGTCTGTCACAGTTGGTCGTCACAGGTATGGTATGTCTGTGATTGTATGCAGATTCCTTCTGATTCTACTCTTCTCGCTCAGCATCAGTTTGTATAACTCTCTCCAGGTAACTATGAAATCTGTCACCTCTTCATTTCTTATAACACAATAATAATCCATTACATTCATATACCACAACTTGTTTAGCCATTCCCCAATTGATGGGCACCCCTTTAGTTTCCAATTCTTTGCTACCACAAAAAGGGCTGCTAAAAATATTTTTGTCCATATAGGTCTTCCTCCCACTTCTATGATCTCTTTGGGATATAACCCTAGAAGTGGTATGGCTGGGTCAAAGGGTATGAAATTATTTATAATCCTTTGGGCATAATTCCAGATTGCTCTCCAGAATGGTTGGATAAATTCACAGCTCCACCAGCAATGTATTAGTGTTCCAATTTCTCCACATCCTCTCCAGCATTTGTCACTTTCTTGTTTTGTCATCTTAGGCAATCTGACTTCAGAGATGTGGTATCTCAGAGTTGTTTTGATTTGCATTTCTCTAATTAATAGTGATTTAGAGCATGTCTTCATATGTTTATAGATATCTTTAATTTCTTTCTCTGAAAATTTCCTGTTCATATCCTTTGACCACTTATCAATTGGGGAATGACTTGTATTCATATAGATTTGGCTCAGTTCTCTATAAATTTTAGAGATGAGTCCTTTATCAGAGACACAAGTTTTAAAAATTCTTTCCCAATTTCCCACCTCCCTCTTGATCTTAGTGACATTGGCTTTGTTTGTACAGAAGGTTTTCAATTTAATGTAATCAAAATTATCCATTTTGCATTTTCTACTGCTCTCTAATTCCTCTTTGGTCCTAAAGTCTTCCCCTCTCCACAGATCTGTCAGTAAACTATTCTTTGCTTTCCCAAATTGCTTACAGTATCATCCTTTACACCTAGATAATGCACCCATTTGGACTTGATTTTGGTATATGGTGTTAGATAATGGTCTATGCCCAGTTTCTGCCATACTGTATTCCAGTTTTCCCAGCAGTTTTTGTCAAATAGCGCATTCTTATACCCAAAACTTCTGTCTTTGTGTTTATCGAACAATAGATTGCTATAGTCATTAACTGCTGGGTCTCCTGCACCTAATCTATTCCATTGATCCACTACTCTACACCTCTGCCAGTACCAAGCAGTTTTGATGACTGCTGCTATATAATACAGATTAAGATCTGGCATACCTAGTCCACCTTCCCTAGCGTTTCTTTTCATTAATTCCCTTGATATTCTAGACTGTTTGTTTTTCCAAATAAATTTTGTTATTATTTTGTCTAACTCTAGAAAGTAATTTTTTGGTAAATTGATTGGTATGGCACTAAATATATCATTTAGTTTGTGTAAAATTGTCATTTTTATTATATTAGCTCGACCCAGCCATGAGCAATTGATATTTTCCCAACTATTTAGATCTGCTTTTATTTGTGTGAGAAGTGTTTTGTACTTCTGATCATATAGATTCTGGGTTTGTATTGGCAAGTAGATTCCCAAATATTTTAAAATGTCTACAGTGACTTTAAATGGGATTTCTCTTTCTATCTCTTGCTGTTGAGTTTCATTAGAGATGTACAGGAATGCTGAGGATTTATGTGGGTTTATTTTATATCCTTCAACTTTGCCAAATTTATTTATTGTCTCTAGTAGTTTTTTACTTGATTCTCTAGGATTCTCTAAGTATATCATCATATCATTTGCAAAGAGTGATAGCTTGATCACTTCTTTCCCTAATTTAATTCCTCTGATTTCTTTTTCTTCTCTAATTGCTACTGCTAGTGTTTCTAGTACTAGATTGAATAAGAGGGGTGATAGTGGACACACTTGTTTCACTCCTGATCTTTTGGAAAGGCTTCTAGTTTATCCCCATTGCATATAATACTTGCTGATGGTTTTAAATAGATGCTATCAACTATTTTGAGGAAGGCTCCATTTATACCTATACTTTCTCGTGTTTTTATTAGGAATGGGTGTTCTACTTTGTCAAAAGCCTTTTCTGCATCTATTGAGATGATCATGTGGTTTCTGCTAGTTTTATTGTTGATGTGCTCAGTTATACTGATGGTTCTGCTAATATTAAACCATCCTTGCATTCCTGGAATGAATCCTACCTGATCAGAGTGTATTATTTTTGTGATAAGTTGTTGGAGTCTTTTGGCTAATATTTTATTTAGAATGTTTGCATCTAAATTCATGAGGGAAATTGGTCTATAATTTTCTTTCTGTTTTATCTCTTCCTGATTTAGGAATCAGTACCATATTTGTGTCATAGAAAGAGTTTGGTAGGACTCCTTCTTCACTAATTTTCCCAAATAATTTATAGAGTATTGGAATCAATTGTTCTTTAAATGTTTCATAGAATTCACTAGTAAACCCATCTGGCCCTGGAGATTTTTTTTCCTAGGGAGTTCTTTGATGGCTTGTTTGATTTCTTTTAATGAGTTGGGGTTATTTAGCTAATTCACTTCCTCTTCAGTTAATCTGGGAAACTTGTGATTTTGTAAATATTCATCCATTTCACTAAGATTGTCATATTTATGTGCATACAACTGGGGAAAATAATTCCTCTTTATTTTTTTGATTTCCTCTTCATTGGAGGTAGATTCACCCTTTTTATTTTTGATACTCATAATTTGGTTTTCTTCTTTCTTTTTTTATCATATTGACTAAGGGTCTATCAATTTTGTTGATTTTTTTCATAAAACCAGCTCTTAGTTTTATTTATTAATTCAATGGTTTTCTTAACTTCAATTTTATTAATCTCACCTTTGGTTTTCAATATTTCTAATTTAGTACTAAATTGGGGGTTTTCAATTTTTTCTTTTTTTAGCTTTTTCAATTGCATGTCCAATTCATTGACCTCCCTTCTCTCTGCTTTAATTAAGTATGCACTCAGGGATATAAAACTTCCCCTGAGAACTGCCTTTAGTGCATCCCACAAATTTTGGTATGTTGTTTCATTATTATCATTCTCTTGAATGAAATTATTGATTGTTTCTATCATTTCTTCTTTGACCCACCAATTTTTTAGGATTAAATTGTTTAATTTCCAATGAGTTTTTAGTTTATCTTTCCATGGCCCTTTATTGCATATATTTTTTATTGCATCATGATCTGAGAATGATGCATTTAACATTTCTGCCTTTCTGCACTGGATTGTGAGGTTTTTATGCCCTAGTACATGGTCTATTTTTGGGTATGTACCATGCACTGCTGAAAAGAAAGTAAATTCCTTTTTATCCCCATTCAGTTTTCTCCAGAGAGCCATCATATCTAGTCTCTCTAAGATTCTATTAACTTCCTTAACTTCTTTCTTGTTTATTTTGAAGTTAGATTCATCGAGTTCAGAGAGGGGAAGATTAAGGTCTCCCACTAGTATAGTTTTGCTATCTATTTCTTCCTCTAATTCCTTTAACTTCTTCTCTAGGAATTTAGATGCTATACCACTTGGTGCATATATATTAAGTAGTGATATTGCTTCATTCTCAATGGTGCCTTTTAGTAGGATATAGTTTCCTTCCTTATCTCTTTTAATTAGATCTACTTTTGCTTTTGCTTTATCTGAGATAAGTATGGCTACCCCTGCTTTTTTTACTTTAGCTGAGGCATAATAAATTTTACTCCAACCTTTTACCCTTACCCTTTGGGTATCCCTTTGTTTCAGATGTGTTTCTTGTAGACAGCATATTGTAGGATTATGGTTTTTAATCCATTCTGCTACCCACCTCTGTTTTATGGGAGAGTTCATCCCATTCACATTCACAGTAATAATGACTATCTGTGTCTTCCCCTCCATCCTATTCCCTCCCCTCTTTATGTTTTTGTTTCTTCCTTCTCCCTTCCCCTCCTTGAAGTTTTCCCTTTTGACCACCCCCTCCCTCAGTGTTCCCACCCAGTGATCCCTCTCCTTAACCTACCCTCTCCCCTTATTACTGTTTCCCTCCCTTCTAATCCCCCCTTTAGTCTCCTCTTTTTCACCCCCCTTACCCTTCTGCTTTCTATAGGATGAAATGAGTTTTTATACTTGTCAGAGTGAATTACTCCCTGCTTGATTCCAAACCAATGAGAGTAAATTTCAAACATTGCTCCTCTCCCTCCCTCCTTTTCCTCTATTTAATGAATTTATATGTCTATTCACATTAAAATCTTATACTTCACTGATTTAAGTTGATCCCTCTTTGAACCAGAACCAGTGAGAAGATTGTTTAAATGATGTATTTCTCCCTCTTTCTTTCCCCTCTTCTATAGTGTGTTTTAATGTCCCTTCAGATGAAATATTTTACCTTTTCCTATCTAACCCTTTCCCTTTTCCCATTACAGTCTCTTTGATCCCCTTAATAGTTTTGTTTTGTTTTGTTTTTTTAGACATCAGGTTAGTGCATTCATACCCACACCCTCTATCTAAGTATAACCCTTTTGAAGGTCATGATAATCATAAAGATTTTGAATGTTGACAGTTATCGGCTCCACATATAGGGATGTGAACATTTTGCTCTTGTTGCATCCCAGGAAATGAGCATGTGTTTGTGGGTGTGGGTGTGTGCATTTATGCATGTGTGAGTCTGTGTTTCTCTTGTTTACCTTTTTATGTCCTTCTGGAGTCTTGTAATTGGAGATCAAATTTTCCATTGAGCTTTGGCTTTTTCATCAGGAACATCTGGAGGTCCCTTATTTCATTAAACATCCATCTCCTTGCCTGGAAGATTATGCTCAGTTTTGCCGGGTAGTTAATCCTTGGTTGTAGTCCTAGCTCTCTTGCCCTAAGAAATATCAAATTCCAGTCCCTCTGCTCTTTTAATGTAGAAGCTGCTAGGTCCTGTGTGATCATAACTGTAGTTCCTCAATATTTGAATTGTTTCTTTTTGGCTGCTTGTAGAATTTTTTCTTTAATCTTGTAATTCTGGAATTTGGCTTCTATATTTCTTGGAATTTTCAGTTTGGGATCTCTCTCAGGAGGAGTCTGGTGAATTCTGTCGATAGTTATTTTATCTTCTGATTCCAGGACCTCAGGACAGTTTTCTTTGACAAACTCTTGGAGGATGTTGTCTAGGCTGCTTTTTTCATCATGGCTTTCTGGTAGACCAATAATTCTTAGGTTGTCTCTCCTGGATCTGTTCTCTAGGTCAGTTATTTTTCCAGTGAGATATTTTACATTTTCTTCCAATTTTTGGATCATCTTGTTTTGTTTGATTGACTCTTGCTGCATCATAGAGTTCTGAGCTTCAATTTGATTGTTTCTAATTTTTATCAAATTACGGTCTTCAGTTATTTTTTGAAGTTCCTTTTTTAGGGAGGTATTTTCTCCAATTACTTCACTGAGACATTTTTCCAAGTTGGTCACTGCCTCCCTGATTTGGTCTTTAAAATTTTTCTTAAGCCCCTCCAGGAATGCTGTTTGGGCTTGAGACCAGATCATGTTTCCTTCTGTGGTCTCAGGTGTGGGTAGAGAGTCTATATTGTCCTGTGTATTTTGTTGTTCTTGCCCTGCATAATATGCTCGAATATACTTTTTTGCCTTCCCCTTCTACTTCTCGGCTTCTTTTTTTCCCATTGTGACTTCCTGTTTCTTAGTTTCTCAGGCTATGACTTTAAGGCCTGATCCTTGACTTTGAATACCTCTGGGTGGCTACTTTATGGCTAAGTCAGGGATGTCAATGAGGGATGTAGATGTGTAGGTGTGGGTAGGTCTGACAACTTCAGATTTCTGCCTCTATACCACTGGGCTATAAGTAGGCTTTTGTTGGTGAGGTGAGGTGGGGCTTGTTGGGACTCCACCCTCCCTTCTCTTCAGACTCCTGGCTGTCTCAGTTACACACCTTCTTGGAGATTCTCAAGCCTGAGGCTATTTCCATTATCTTGGGATTTCAATCTGGGTGGGAGACTTATCTTTGGGTTTTCTGCTTCAGGAAGGAGGGATGGGAGGATCAGAGCAGCTAGAATTTACTTTGCCATTCCAGCCCCTGTATTATACAGGCAGGCAGTTTCTAAACTTCCAGGCTGCGGCCGAATGTAGCTAGAGAAGCTGCTCTTTCCACTGAGGGCCCAACTCTTCTACCTGGCTCCAATGATCCTACCCGCCCGAGAGATGACTGTGATTCGTCCTCGGTAAGTCTGCAGGCTGGGGCTTTTGCTCTCTCTGGTGTAGTCTGCTTGTCTGCCCTTAGGTCTGGGCTGTGCAGACACCACGTGCTCGGCGCTCGACCAGTCCGGACACACTGGGCTGGACTCTGCCACACTTCGTCTTCCAGTGGGCTCTGTCACTCCGGATTCCGCTCAGATTCACACCCAACTAATTCTTTAATATCTACCCATCATCAAATGTAAGATTTACATTCCCAAAATCTCTCCCACATCACATTCTCATATCGTGCAAGAGAGAGCAGGCTCTACACGTAAGCTGCAACCAATGAGTTATCTTTCACATTACCACACTCTCAGCTCCCAGGAGTCACTCAACCCATAAAATGGCATAGATAAGACTATGTTAGGACACTCCTAAATATTTAATCCACACTCAAGAAAATATAAGATTCTACTTTCCCCTGGAAGGAATCTTCACATAGAAAAAGTAATCTGTTGCCATGGGGCATACCTTTACCAAAATTATCCCTTAGTACTTCTAAGTATCTTGAGATGTAGTAATTGTGGACCCTTTGACATTCCTCCGACAAAACCCTCCATATTTTGACTCCAGGAATTTTCATTGACTATCCCCTATCCTGGAATCCACTCCTTTCTGTTCTCCATCTCTTTGCTTATTTGGCTTCTTCAAGTCCCAGATAAAACTTCACCTTCTACAGGAAACTTTTCCTAGTCTATCATAAGGTAAATGTTTCCTTTCTGTTGATTTCTTTAAATTTAACATATTTATATTTCATTTTTATGTAATTGTTGACTGTGAAATTCTAAAGAGCAGGAACAGATATTTTTCTTTTGTTTTCCCAGTGCTTAGTACAAAGCAATATTTGTTCTCTTGAATTAACTTCCTGAAACCTATGGAGGTAGGTTGCACATTATATAAGTTTATTTATGCATTTTTAAGTTAATAAACATTTATTAATCGTGTCCTACATCTCAAGCACAGGGATAAGCACTGAGGATGGAAATAAAGGTAAAGACAGTTCCTGTCCTCATGGTGCCCACAATTTAATGGGGGAGAAAATATGCAGATAATTATGTACAAATAAACTGGCTATTATAAACAGAAATAAGCCACTAGAATTAAGAAACATGGGGAAATGTTTCCTTTGGAAAGTGGAATTTTAGCTGGGAGTTGAAGGAAGTCAGAGGAGCCAGCAGGCAGAGTCGAGAAGGGAGCATATACTATGAAGTAGAGACAGCCATTAAAAATTCCTGGAGAGGGGAGTTGGTATGTCATGTTCAACTAACAGCTACCAGGCCAAACATTCTGGATCATAAATTACATGGTGAGATGTAAAGTTTGAACAGATTTGCAAGTTAGGGGAGGCCAATATAATTTAGCTTTGAAATATAAACTGAAGGTTTTACATTTGATCCTGAAGGTATTAGGAAATTTTTAGTTTCAAAAGGGGTGTGATGTGGTCAAACTTGCATTTTAGGAAGATGAATTTAATAGCTGATTGGAGAATGAACTTTACTAGAGATACTTATTGCAAGCAGATCAACTAGCCTATTTCAATACCCTAGGTGTGAGGTAATGAGGGCATGTACTGAAGTTTTAGTAGTGCCAGAGGACAGAATGTAGCTTATTTGAGTGATGTCATAAAAGTAATATTGAGAGGCCTTGGCAACAGATTGGGCATGGGGAAAGTGGGAAGGATTGAGATGTAGAGAGTAACTCAAGTTTTGAGCCTGAGGGCCTGGGAAGATTATGCTGCCCTCTACCCTAATTGGGAAGTTAGGAGTGGAGGAAGGTTTAGGGGGAAAGGCAATGAGTTCTACTTTGGCCATGTTGAGTTAAAGATGTCTCCAGAACAACTATTCAAAATGTCTAATAAGCATTTGGAAATGGAGGAATAAAGTCAGCAGAGGGATTAGAGATGGATAAGTAGATTTCAGAATCATTTGCATAAGGACGATAATTAAATCAATGTGATCAGATGAAATCATTAAGTGAAATAGTATAGGAGGAAATAAAAAGTCCCATGAGAGAGCTCTGGGGGACATCCATAGTTACTAGATAGGACCTAATAGAAGATTCCTAAAAGAAAACTGATAATTAGTAGTCAGATAGAAAAGAGGACAAGCAGGAGAAAATAGTGTCGTACAATCTTAGAGAGAAGAGAGTAGCAAGAAGAGGAGAGTTATCAGCCACATTAAATTCTTCAGGGAGGTCAAGAAAAGGCCATGGGGAGCACCTAGTTGGCACAGTGAATAGAGCACCAGTCCTGGAATCAGGAAAATCTGAAATAAACCCAGCCTCAGACACTTTTGCCTTGTATAATACTAACCGAATTTAAAGAAAGTGACAAGAAAGGAAGTAGAAACATTTAATATAGATGACCTCAAGGAGTTTAGTCAAAAAGGTGGGAGAAAGATGGGATGCTAGTGGGGAAGAATGGATCAAGTGTGAGTTTTTTTGAGGATAGAGGAAATATAGACATATTTGTAGTTAACAGGGAAGCTGACATGGAGAGATTGAATGTAAGTGAGACAATTGGCATAGTAGAGGGTGCAGCATATTGCAGGTGAGGTGGAATGAGATCACTCATACGAGTAGAGGAGTTAGCCTTGGTAAAGAATAGGGTCATGTGAGACAAGGATGAAAAAGAGAAGGTGGTAGAAGGTACCAAGGTAGTGTGAGATGAGGAGGGATCTCTCAGAGAAGAGCCTAAATTTTTTCAGTAAAATATAAGGCAAGATTATCAGCTAAGAGGAGGAGGGGAATAAGAGCAATGTGAGACTTAAAGACGGATAAAAAGTTTAAAATAACCACTGTGATGAGTGGAATAAATAAGCTATTTGCTGTTTTTGTTATTCAGTCATTTCAGTTGTGTCTAACTCTCTGTGACCCCCATTTGTGGTTGTCTTGGCAAAGGTACTGGAGTGGTTTGCCCTTTCCTTCTCCAGTGCCAATTAAAAATGATAAAAACTGAGGCAATGAGGGTGTAGTGTGACATGCCCAAAGTCACAGCTAGTAAGTGTCTGAGGCTGGATTTGAATGTGATGAGTTTTCCTGGTTCCCAGGAAAACTATCTACTATGCCACCTAACTGCTCCAGTGATTTAAATAGAGAGATATAAAATGATTGCCTTAAACTGTGAAGGTCTAGTTGAAATTATTTAGCATAAATTTGAAGTTGCCTTAGTTAGTACAGTTTCGTGATTTTCTCCAGATATATTCAGCTGAAGGCAGTCAGTGCTGGAAGTGATCCAAAGCTTAAGCTTATCAGGACAAGATCAATTACATCATAAAGGGGCAAGGGAGTCAAGAGAAAGGAAGGAAAGAATCCTTTATTTAGTATCTTCTATGCTAAGTGTTTTACAAATATGATCTCATCTAGTGATCACAAAAACCCTGAGACATAGATGCTATTATTATCCTTTTATAGCTAAGGAAATTAAAGTACACAGAGGGTAATTTTTTCTAGGGTTAGACAATTAGTAGTTGTCTGAGGCTGCATTTGAATTTTTGTCTTCCTGACTGCAGGTGCAGTGCTACCTAACTGATTTTAGCATACCCTGGGGGTCAGTCAAAGAGAGAGAGAGAGAGAGAGAGAGAGAGAGAGAGAGAGAGAGAGAGAGAGAGAGAGAGAGAGAGGGTCCTGGTTGTTGAAAGACAATAGCAACTAGAATTTTGATTGGGTGGCAGATATGTATTTAGTGAACCTCAAAGATTTTTGAGTAATGGTGGTTGAAGGACAACCAGAAGAGGCAGTGGATAACAAGGAGCATTCCAACACTCTCCCTTCAAGGGAAAATGAGTGAAAGTGAAGCTAGCCCAGGAAAAGGCAGCCAGGGAGGGAAGGAGTGTAATAGTAATGGGAATTTGAAGACTTTCCCTGCCCTTAATAGGCTAAACATAATCACATGGTGCCTACAAGATGTTGGGGGGGAGGGGGGAGTAGTTTGCTGAAAGGGTGAAAAAGAGAGTGTAGAACAGGAAGGAACAGGAGAGGGAGAACCAGAACTGCTGGGAGCAAGCAGCTTAGAAAGCCGAGCAGCTAGCATGAATGAGAGAGGGGCATTCTTACATAAGGGAGCCTGCTTTGTTTTGAAGCCCTGATGGAGGGAAGTCTTGGGAATGTTACTGTTTACTACACTGGTTATTTGTACCAACTTCTTGGATGCTGTCATGAATTTGGCTTTCTGTTTTTTGGATTAAGCTTTTTTATTTGAATAAATGTTGTGGTTCTGTCCTTCATGTGGAAATTCTGTTATATTTTGTGATTCACAACTACACCAGCATATCCATAGCTGCCAGTAATGTGAATATAACATTGGCATTATAAGGAGGCAGCAAAAACCATAAGATGGAAGTAAAAAAGAAATATATTTATTCAATATGTTTGTTGACTTTGGAATACCTGTGAATCACAAAATAAACATTATATATTTAAAAAATGTTATACTATGCTTTTTAGATAGACAGTCTTATTTTGATTCCTGGAAAGAGTGTGCCAACATGAATCTAAATCACAGATGAAAGAAAAAGAAAGTTAATATCTAAGCTGTCAGAAGGTTAGACATATAAATTGGCTTCCTATTTTATACGTACCTGAATAACAATTTGAATGGAATAGTGAGTTGACTCTTCCCTGCCACCTCATTTCTTGCAGATATATAATTAAGATAGCTTTGGCCTAACCTTAGATCCATGCTGGGATATGTGTTCTAAGTAGTGATTTTAGCAGGTTCTTCTATTCTCACTCATAATCTGCATGCTGTTGATGGAATAAATGCTGAGGTCTCTGGATGAGCAACTGTCACAGTATCCTCTCCTCCTTCCTGTTTCTAATCTTATTCTTTTTTATTTACTATGGTTTTTGCATTCCGTATTATTTAAAATCCATGTCTCTGGCTGCTAATATTTTCAGCAATGAAGCTCATTATCTATTTTTACCAAGTGTGACAGTCATTAGCAAAATTCACTGATCTGTATTGACTTGATAGTGTTTTGTTAATCATGTTCTTTGATTGCACCATGTGGTTGTTCTTGTGTCTCTGCTATTTTTATTCATGAATATCACAAAAATCTCCACTTAAACCACTAACTATATTATCAGAGATGCATAGAATATGAAAAAAATGTTGTCATTATTAGATAGAGTTTCCAGATTTAATATCCATGCTACAATAGGATAAAATAGAATATTTTGCCAGATATATTTTAAAGTTGCTGGTTTTCTCCTTGCTTATTGAAATATTTAAAAGATGAAAACCTAGCTCTTGAACCAAAGTAAAGAAGAAAGATTTAATAGCACCACTGAATATTGTTATTTCATGGACCTATGAAATGTGTTTCTATAGTCAATTATTTAATAAATAGTGATGCATTAAGAACATACTATTAAGTACATACACTAAATTAGGCAATGAGGATACAAATATAAAGAAATAAGCAATCCCTACATTTATATGGTAGACAATATGTACATATATAAGTACATGAAAATGAATATAAAACAAAAACGAAGCAATTAAACAATGGAAAAGGAGCAGTAGATGTTGAAGGGGTAGCAGGAAAGGCTTCTTGCTTAAGCTAGTCTTTGCCCTCATCCTAAAACTGCAAAAAGTAGTGAAATCTGGGCTTCTATTAGCAGAAATTCAACTTAATAAAAGAACTGCAAGATCTTCATAAGTCAGTACATGAGAAACTGATCTATTCTTGGGCCATGTAATGGTATTCAGGACTAGAAAGGTGGTAGTCATACTATACTGATCAAATCACACCTAGAGTAAGATATCTAGTTCCATAACAGTTTTGACTAGATCCAGAAAAATTTGTTTCACCAATTTTAACTGGTCCTTCATTGCTACATATTAAATGTTTGACCTCTCCATTATTGAAATTTCTACCCATTGCACACAGTATCTCTTCCTTTGATAGCACAAAAGAAAAAAAAAAGAAAAATCTTTTCCTTCCCATTTAACCCTTGTCAACAAAGCAACTACCTTAACCAAGAGAAAATAGGGTTTTTCTCCTTACATTTTTTCTTGCCAATACCACTTTAATTTCTCTCAACATCAATACCTGTTCTCCCCTTCTTTTATTCAACTTCAGATAAAGGAGTGGCCATTTTATCTGCTGTCCTTTATACTTGTATTCTTAGTTCCACTCTTTCCCTATCCCTTCAGAAATTTACTCTTCCAGTCATTTTCTCTGTCTTTCTAATCACTAGGCTCACTTTACTCAAAATTTCCTTTTCTGCTGCCCAAATCATCCACATCCTTTAAAAAGAAAAAAAAAAGAAATCTTTTCTGATAATTATAACTATCAAAATGGAATGGGTAATCACAAGAGACTGTATTTCCTCTAAGTGAAGGATAGATGACCATATATTGAGAATTTTTTTTGGATTATCTTTTTTTTAAAAAAATGCCTTATTAACTTCTGTTTTACATCATTCATTTCCGCCAGATTTTGAGTTACAATCATTTTCCCCCCATTATTCCCCTACCCAACCTCCCAGAATAGTAGTCCCACAAGATATCGCTTCCTCCAATCTGCTCTCTCCCATACCTTCTCCAATACCCCATCGACTTTTCCATTAGAGGAAGGCGAATCTTTGTGTCCCAATGCCTGCACATCTTGTCTCCCTATTACAAGCAAAAGAGTATTAATAATAGTATATATATATTTGAAACATTTAATGTTACAACCTCGAATTTCAGATCCATTTCCTTCCTCCCTTGTCACCCATTCCTTCTTGGGAGATAAGTAATTCAGTATATGTTGTACATGTCTAGCTATGCAAAACATTATCATAGTAGATATATTGTACAAGGCTGCTTATAATTACCTCCCACTCATCCCACCCCCCACCTGGTCCATTCCCTACATGATCCTGTCCCTCTTCTATAGTGGGTACTTCCAACCTCCCCTCACCCCAAGGATGCCCTCCCATCCATCATCCCTCCTCTCATCCCCCTTCCCCCTATCCTGCTGCAGGTTGAGATATCCCATTTAGTATGTATGTCATTTTCTCCCTGAACCAAATTCATTGTGAATGTGGTTTTGCCTTTTTAGCCTTCCTTATTCTCCCCCTCCTTTGCAACCACTTCCCCTTGCTTCTTCTACATGGGATAGTTTACCCTACCCTGTCTCTCCCCATCTCCTCTTGCCACTTTCCTCTCTATTGAGAATTTTTTAGAAGAGATTATTGGTCAAATGTGGATAGGAGAAGATGGCCTCTGAGATTCCTTGTAACATTGAGACTGTTGCTGTGATGTAACCTGAATCTCCAGATAAAATACCACTTCTGACAGTCAACTTACTTTAATAAATTTTTATACAGAAACTCTATTTGAGCTTTTACAATTCTACCTTATCATAATAAAAACAATATGAGGCTAAAATTATCAGACTATAAGGATACCCAGAAGTTTGGCTTGCCAGAAATTACCAAGACATTCTAATTAGATGACACTACCAAAATTGGGATAATGCACTTCTTTTTAGGCATTCATTTCTTAGGCAAGTGTTAAGAATTGTATCACCCTTTCCATCTTCCAAATGAAACTATTAAAGCAATTGTACATCTTTTTTTTTATGCAGATCTTTTTTTTTATTTAAACAAATACTTTATTAACTTCTTTTTTACATTATTCATTTCCACCAGATTTTGAGTTACAATCATTTTCCCCCCTTATTCCCCTACCCAACCTCCCAGAATACCAGGCCCACAAGATATCACTTTCTCCAATCTGCTCTCTCCCATACCTTCTCCCATACCCCCTTCGACTTTTCCATTAGAGGAAGGTGAATGTTTGTGTATGAAAGACTGCACATCTTATCTCCAAATTATAAGCAAAAAAGTATTAATAATAGTATTTATATATATTTGAAACATTTAATCATAAGACCTCGAGTTTCAGATCCATTTCCTTCCTCCCTTGTCACCCATTCCCTCTGGGGAGATAAGTAATTCAGTATATGTTGTACATGTCTAGCTATGCAAAACATTATCATAGTAGATATATTGAAAAGGGCTGCTTATAATTCCCTCCCACTCATCCCACCCCTCACCTGGTCCATTCCCTACATGATCCTGTCCCTCTTCTATAGTGGGTACTTCCAACCTCCCCTCCCCCCAAGGATGCCCTCCCATCCATCATCCCTCCTCTCATCCCCCTTCCCCCTATTCTGCTGCAGGTTGAGATATCCCATTTAGTATGTATGTCATTCTCTCCCGGAACCAAATTCAATGAGAATGTGGTTTTGCCTTTTTTTCCTTCCTATTCTCCCCCTCCCTTGCAACCACTTCCCCTTGCTTCTTCTACATGAGATAGTTTACCCTACCCTGTCTCTCCCCATCTCCTCTTGCCACTTTCCTCTCTCACCTCATAATTTCATCCCTTGAGTATTCTCCCTTCCCAACAAATTCAATCTATGCCCTCTATCCATATATAACTGTAACCATATACACACACATTCACATATGTATTCATATGACCACACCCCCTTCTTCTATTATTTTCATAGTGAGAAAGATATCATCAGTCACAGTTTTTGCTTTTCCATATAGGAATGTAAATAGTTCAACTTTGATAAGTTCCTTTTGATTTCTTTTCCCTGATTACCTTCTCAGGCATCTCTTCCTTCTTGTGTCTGGATGTCAAATTTTCTATTCAATTCTGGTTTTTTCCTCAAGAATGCTTGAAAGTCCTCTATTCCACTGAATGACCATATTTTCCCCTGAAACAAAATACTCAGTTTTGCTGGGTAGGTGACCCTTGGGTTCATTCTCATTTCTTTTGCCCTCTGGAATATCATATTCCATGCCCTTCGATCCCTCAGTGTAGAAGCTGCCAGGTCCTGGGCTATTCTGATTGTGTTTCCACAATATTGAAATTGTTTCTTACTGGCTGCTTGAGTATTTTCTCCTTGATCTGTGGATTCTGGAACCTGGCTATAATATTCCTGGGAGTTTTCTTTTGGGGATCTTTTTCAGGAGGTGATCTGTGGATTCTTTCAACCTCTATTTTGCCCTCTGGATCTAAAACATCAGGGCACTTTTCCTTGAGAATTTCTTGAAGGGTGATTTCTAGGTTCTTTCTTTGATCATGGCTTTCAGGTAGTCCAATAATTTTTAAATTGTCTCTCCTGGATCTATTTTCCAGGTCAGTGGTTTTTCCCATGAGATATTTCACATTGCCTTCTACTCTTTCATTTGTTTGGATCTGCTTAACAGCATCTTGATTTCTCATAAAGTCATTAGCTTCCATTTGCTCCAGTCTCACTCTGAAGGAATGAATCTCCTCAGTGAACTTTTGAGATTCTTTGTCCATCTGGCAAATTCGACTTTTTAAGGCATTCTTCTCCTCATTGCCCTTTTGGGCCTCCTTTGCCATTTGAGTCAGTCATTTTTTAAGGTGTTGTTTTCCTCAGTCAGGCTGTTGACCCTCATTTCATACTTTTCCTGCATCCTTCTCATTTCTCTTTCCAATTTTTCCTCCACTTCTCTTATTTGATTTTTAAAGTCCTTCTTAAGGTCCTCTATGGCCTGCAACCCACTCATGTTTTCCCCTGGGGCTTTTGGAGCAGGACTTCTGACCTCACAATCCTTTTCCCGCTCTATGCCCCCAAAATAGGAGTCTCTGGTTGCATTTTTCTGTTTCCTTTGCCTTGGCATGTTGCCACTTGATTACCTGACTTTTGGGCTTGTTGCCACACTATGGCTTTAAGGCCATCTAGAGGAATTTTTGTCCCGAACATGTTGGGGGCAACTTCTGTTTCTGGCAAGCTGTAAAACCCACCCACAACTTCGACCCTAGATCACAATCCAGATCCAGGGAGGTTAAAGCAAGAGCGATTACTCCCCAAGACTGATAGCTGGATCTCCCTACAATTAATTCGCAGGCCAGGACCTGGGGCTGCCTCAGAAAACTACAAAATGTCGTGTCTCCTCAGAGGCTTCTAGCCCCCAGGGGAGGGAGCCTACGCATTCCCCCAAATACAGGTCCCAATGTCCATAGGACACTAACCTCTTATTTTGTCCTAGGCATGTCTATGTTGATAATTCTGGAATCGCCACGGCTGCTGGTGTTCTGGGGTTCCTCCAGCCGGCTACTGCTCCTGCTGCCCTGGGGCTAAAACCTCGGCTCACTCGGATCTGGGCTCCACTTCCTGGGCTCTGCTCGCTGCGAGCTGCCAGGTCCCAGAGGGCTGCGCTGGTCCTTCCTGCAGGGCTGCTGGGCTGTCCTCAGCAGGAGGTTAGCTTCTCTGTGTCGTTCTGTGGGTGCTGGGGCTCCAGAAGTTGTTCTTTTACAATGTTTGGGGGGAATCAGCAATTGTACTTCTTAAGGGAGTAATTTAGTTCAATTTATATGTCATGAATTGCAACATCAAAGAACAGTAGTTCATGTAATAAAAATTTACAGCTTATAAGTTGCTTTCCTCAAAAAACTTGTGTGAAACAGATAGCATAAATATTATTATCCATTATATAGTAAATACAAATTTCCAGAGGTATTAAATGATGTGACAAAAAAGATATCTAGTAAGTGTCAGATCTGGGACTCTGCTATTTCTCAGCTTTATCTTGCTATATTTGTGCAGTTTCATATCCAACAGAAAACATGCTTAGATTTAACAGTCATTTTTATTTTTGTTAATGTGATATTTTCCTTAATAGCATTTTAGTTTTTTTCTGATTACATGTAAAGACAGTTTTCAAATTTTGTTTTTGTAAAATTTTGAGTTCCAAGTTCTTCTCCCTTCCCTCCTCCCCAAGAGAGCAAACATCTGATATAGGTTATACCTGTATGTGAAATATATTAAACATATTTCCACATTACTCATATCATGAAAGAATAATCAGAACAAAAGGAAAAAAAGAAGAAAACCAAAAAAAGTGAAAATAGTTAGGTCTTGATCTGCATTCAGACTCCATAACTCTTTTCTCGATGATGATGGCATTTTACAACATAAATATTTTAGAATTGCCTTAGATCATTGTATTGCTAATGAGCTCTAAACCTATCAAAGTTGGTCATACACAATGTTGCTGTTATAGTGTACAGTGTTTTCCTGGTTCCGCTTAGTTCATTCAGCATCAGTTCATCTAAGTCTTTCCAGATTTTTCTGAAATCCACCAGTTCATATTTTTTTTTTAACAAATACTTTATTAACTTCTGGTTTACATCATAAATTTTGATATTGAGTTACAATTTTTTCCCCATTTTTCCCCTACCTACCTCCGCAAAATATCAGTTCCACAAGATATCCCCTCATCCAATCTGCTCTCTCCCATATCTTCTCCCATACCCCTTTCGACTTTACCATTAGGGCAAGGTGAATCTCTGTGCCCCAATGCCTGCATATCTTATTTCACAATTACATGCAAAACATTATTAATAATAGTATTTATATATATTTGAAACATTTAATTTTAAAACTTCAAAATTAAGATCCATTCCCATCCTCCCTTGTCACCCTCTCCATCTGGGAAGATAAGGAATTCAGTATGTGCTGTGCATGTATAGCTATGCAAAACATTACCATAGTAGATATATTGTAAAAGACTGCTTATATTTCCTGCCCACTCTCCACCCTGCCCATTCCCTACTTTGATTCTGTCCTTTTTCAAAAGTATTTTCAATCTCCCATCCCCCTAGAATGCCCTCCCCTCCATTATCACCATTCTCATAACCCACCCCTCCTACTCTCCCACAGGGTGAGATATCCCATTTAGTATGTATATCATTCTCTATGTGGATTCTTTCAACCTCTATTTCCCCCTCTGGGTCTAGGTCAATTTTCCTTGAGAATTTCTTGAAGGTTGATTTCTAGGTTATTTCTTTGATCATGGCTTTCAGGTAGTTCAATAAATTTAAATTAAACTCCGGGATCTATTTTCCAGGTCAGTGTTTTTTTCCCATGAGATATTTCAGATTGCCTTCTATTCTTTCATTTGTTTGGATCTGCTTAACAGCATCTTGATTTCCCATAAAGTTACTAGCTTCCATTTTGTCCAGTCTAACTCTGAAGGAATGAATCTCCTCAGTGAGCTTTTGAGATTCTTTTTTCATCTGGCAAATTCGGGTTTTTAAGGCATACTTCTCATTGCCCTTTTGGTGCTGGTGTTCTGGGCTCCCTTTGGCCCAGTGCTGGCCTGCCCACCCTGGGGCTAAAACTGAAGCTCAAATGGGCCTGGGCTTGGCTCCCAGAGTGTTGCCCTGGCCGCTTCCAGAGTGCTGCACTGGCCACTCCCTGCAAGGCTGCTCTGCTGTCCTCAGTGGGAGGTTAGCTTCTCTGTGTGGTTCTGTGAGTGCTGGACCTCCAGAAATTGTTCAGAGTCCACCTTTTACATTGTTTGGAAGTTGTGTGGGGGACAGCACCTTGGAACTTCAATTTCTACCTCGGCATCATGGTCCATTTTCATTTTTAAATGAACCAAAGGGCTAGAAAACTGTGCATACCCTTTAATCCAGTAATACCCCTACTATGTCTGTATACCAAAAAAATTATAAAAAGGCCAGAGGACCCATATGTAGAAAAATATTTATTACAGCTCTTTTTGTGGTAGCAAATGGAATTTGAAGGTATGGGAATGGATGAAGAAGTTATAGTACATAAATGCTATGAAATAGTATTGGTGTATAAGAAATGATGAGCAGGTGGATTTCAGAAAAATCTGGAGTCTTACATGAATTAATGCTGGGTAAAGTGAGTAGAATAATGAGAAGACTGTGCACAGTAACAACAGCATTGTGCAGTGACCAACTTTGATAGACTTATTTCTTCTCAACAATACTATGATCTAACAAAAACAAACAAACAAACAAACAACAACAACCAAAAAAAAAAACAAAACTCATGAGGCAAAATGCTATCCACATCCAGAGAAAGAACTATGAAGTCTGAATGCTGATAGAAACATACAATTTTACTTTAAGTTTTTTCTTCTGTTTTCCCCTTTTTTTCTGAATTATCTTTTACAAAATAACTAATGTATAAATATGTTAGTATGATTATTCCTATACCAGATTCCTTATAGTTTTGAGAAGGGGGGGAAGGGAGCAGGAGGGAGAAAAAATTATAATTCACCATCTTACAAAAATAAATGTTGAAAACTATTTTTACATGCAATTGGAAAAAGAAAATACCCTTAAGTGGGAAAAATGAAATGACAATGTTGGGTGGTTTCAGAAAAAAAAAAATGGCAAGAGGTATTTGAACTGATGCAAAATGAATTGGGAACACCTGGGAAAGCACTGTGCACAGTAACAACAATGCTATAATGATGATCAATTATGAAAGACTTGGACACTCTGATCAATACAATAGTTCAGAATGATTTCACAGGATTCATGGTGACAAAATGCTCCCTACCTCTAGAGGGAGAAGTGATGAACTCTGAATGCATATTGAAGTATAATATTCTGGCTTTATTGTTTTTCTTTGTTTTACAATATGACTAATATGTAAATCTGTTCTACATGCTTTAACATGAATAATTTATATCATTCTTTTTACCTTTTCTGTACATGGAGGTGGGGTAGGAGGGAACAAATTTGGAATTGATTATTTAAAAAGAAAATAATGTTAATATAAATTAAAATTCAAAAGAATGAAAGGATGCTTATGAACTTGAAAACAGAATTAAGAAAAGACATATCCTACAGGAATTCTCAGTGCTTCAAAACTGTATGGACACCTGAACAATTGACATATATTGTTGTGTTTATCTAAAGCTTACCCACAGCCCAAGTTTCTGCTTCATGAGAAGCAAGTACTGACCATGCCACATGGCCAGGCACAATGTGGAAAAGGGAAAATATTGTTATTGTTGTATTGCAAATTGGTTTATGTCAGGAGAAAGGAGACAGACAGACAGAAAGAGACACAGAGACAGAGACAGACAGACAGAGATAAAGAAATCGAGAGAGACAGAAAAGAGACAGATGCAGACAGAGACAGAGAGAGACAGACAGGGAAAGAAAGACAGAGACAGAGGCAGAGTTAGATGGAAGAGGAAAGCTTTCATATTAAAGGTGACAATTTAGATGAATTTCAAAGGACTTAAAGCATTGTTATGAGATAAAGCAGAAGAGGAAATGCAGTAGAAAAGATTTCTCTTCATGCCATTTTTTCGTTCTAACAATATTAGTTGTGTGGATTTAGATGCTTATGAAAAGAATACAATAAATCATTTAATGGAATGTTTTCTGCTTCTTTCATCTCCATGCAAAATTAAAATTGTCAAAAAGGGGAAATATCATCTAACCCAGGGAAGAAATAAAGGATTTTCCATTTTTTAAAGTTATGGTTGTTTTTAGATTATTATCTACTTTTACATAAATATGACAATGAGACATTGAAAATCTATGTAAACAAAGGATCAGGAAAACCATTGCACTTAGAAGTTTATTACAATTGATTGCCTACGTTTACTCAAAAGTTTTTTTTTTTTTAATAAGATGCAGTTTATGGAGCTAACAGAAAAGGTCTAAAGCTGAAGTTTGGCAGCCCTATGACAATCAGGAAAATATGCAAACCTTTTATTTGTGAACCATGGTTAAGTCCACACTTTAGGATTCAGACATTCCAAAGACAAAGAAGAATGAACAGTATTAAAGATTAGACTTGCAAATTTTGAAATACATAGTGTCAGTCTAGTGATATTAAAACACCTATTTGGAATAACTCACACAGTATAACTGAAGCATATTATAGAATAGAATCATGAATATGCAATCAGCAAACAGTTCCAGAGCCTGATCACCATCCCTGTCAATTATAGTAGTCACTTTCTGTGATTTTGCCTTGGCATTTTGACAGTGATTATGACTTTACAAGATGTATTGCAGATATTACGCTTCAGTTGTTTACAAATAAACCCATATCTTACACTTTCACTAGGAGAATAGGATGTTTTATGGAAGGAAAACATTTTTATAATAATTCTTCCACTTAAGTCAGTAATGCATGAATGAATGCATTTGAAATGAATGCAATTGAAAAAAATCACCTTTTACCACTATTATGAGACAAGAGCAAGTTGAACAATATTCTTTTTCTACCCCAAAAGCTAAGAGAAATGAGAAGTTTCCAAGTTGAGGAAAGATAGTGGGTGGAACATTCATCTAGATAATAATGTCTTTTTTTTTTCTGAAGAGGAAAGCAAACTAAGTGAGTCAACTCTTAAGAAATTTATATAGAATCTCAAACAAAGTTCCAGGTAGGAAGGATATGTTAAAAATAAGGTAAAAGTTGTCAAGGTCATATGGAGGCTTTTCTTTAACTAGTCTTTTGTCTATACAAACCTGCATTCAAAATATGTCAATTCATTGCAAAATCATGAATCCCTGAAGCAATTATCTTCCCCCAAACAACAATTTCCTGAATTTTCTTTCATCTTGAAGGCTCTGGAATCTGAATTATCTAGGTACTTGACTCCATTTTCCATTTTACTTTGTCTATCTCTCCATCTGGAAAAAAAGCTTAACAAAGATCAGATAATTCTCACAGATGTTTCTAAATAATCAGGATTTTTTTTTGCCATGCAGACAAAACATCTGGATTTTCATAGACATCTTAAGGTTTTATACAGATGCCTGAACAATTTGTTTTTGTTTTTGTTTTTGTTTTTTAATATCTAGACAAACTCCAAGTGAGAATTTCAGGGACTGGAGGAGGAAAATTGTTAACAAAATTGATAGTACATTAAAATAAGTATATTTTAATGTACTATCAATTTTGTTTTTTTATATGTTAGAATCTTACATATTTAAATAATCTATTCTATGTATAATTAAATTTTATTTATAGGATATTCTTCTTTATGTTAATTACAGCTGTAAATTTTTGTGATATTTTGTTAGTTTCAGTTAGATTATGATTCTAGGATCTTGAAATTATATATAGAAATTGCACTTTCCTTTCTGTTTTTCCATGAATATTGCTTTGAATTAATGAATAAACAGACACTTCTTTTATTAGTGCATGAAAATTCATAAAGAAGTAATTTATAATATATTTTAGTTAAATTTGTTTGAAATGAGATATTTTTCATTGTGAAAATAAATGATTTTTCTATGCTTCTTCAAAGCTATATTATTTGTTTCACCACTACTTTACTAACAAATTGTCATCCTTGCTGGTAAAAACAACAACAACGACAACAACAATGTTTTTGTTTTTAAATTCCTTATTTCTTTGATATTTAGTTTTGTACTCTGAAGCATATGGAACAAACTTTAAATGAGAAAGACAGCAGTAAAATGAAGGAATGCAGATTTTTAAACATTTGTATTTAACATTCAATTCAAAAAGTATTTTCCAATTATCTATGAAGTGTAAGTGCTGAGGGTGATATATTAAAAAAAAAAAGATGAAGGTACTGCCCCCTATTTAGCTTACAGTTATAGAAGGCATTAGCTGGGTATACTAATACACCATATTGGTGTTATTTAAAGCCAGGCAATTTCAAATGCGCAGCTTCATTGTGTACAAGATCTACCCACACCATGAGATGTATGATACCTAAACTAGGGGAAGATTTTGAAAATCCTTAATAGCAAGAATATTCATTCCATTCAAAAAGAAATGAAGACATTAATAAGACATTCATCAGACTGCTTTTCTTGCTGATAGAATAGTAAATATGAACCAGAGAAATAATGTTACAAAGGCTTAATGTTAACAAGTTATCGTGGATGGCAAGAAAATTAAAGAGTCTAAACAACAGACCAAAATGATATTTTATTCTTCCAAAAAGTCAGTACCTAAACACTTGATTGAGAAATTTTCTCCAGTTCAAGTTGGTGGAATACGTGAAGTTCTCTACTGCTTTGATGGTTAATACAAATTTTAAAGAACCATAAAATAATAAGCAAATAGTACTAATATATATATATATATATATATATATATATATATAAGTATGGATGTATATGGATATATATATAATGAAAATATTTTGTAAATATATGTATATGTGTGTATATATATGTATGTATGTATGTATGTATGTATGTATGTATACACAGTGTACAAAACCCTAAGACTTTGTATGAATCAATAGTATTAAATGACAACTGTGGACAAGGTACTGTGTTTAGCAATGGGGAATACAAAAAGAGGAAAATTACATTCTCTACACTCAAGAAGTCTAGAATACAATGTGGATGATAAGATGGAAACAAATATATACAAAGCAAGCTAAATCTATCTATCTATCTGAGATGAAAAGAAAATAATTAATAAAGGGAAGACAATAAATTAAGAGGTATTACAGAAGGTTTCTTGTAGAAGGTAAAGATTTAGTTGTGACTTAAGCCAAGGAGTTTAGTAGTTGTAGCAGAGTAGGGAGAGCATTATAGCCATGGGGAACAGTCAGAGAGAATGCCTGGAACTGAGAGATCAAATGTCTTATTTTTCATACAGGCAAGGGGCCAGTTTCACTGAATTGAAGAGTACTTCTTGAGGAATAAATTATAAGAAGACTACAAAGTACTGAGTGGGTTAGGTCATGAAAGACTTTGAATGCCAAACAGAGCATTTTGTATTTGTTCCTGCAAATAGTAGGTGGTCACTAGATTTTTTTTTTAAAAGAGAAGTGATATGATTAGACTTTTGTTTGATTAGAAATCATATTAATGGTTGAATGGAGAATGCATTCAAGTTGAAAGAGACTTGAGACATGGACCCATCAGCAAACTCTTGCAATAAACTAGCTGTGAGGTAATGAGGCAACACACTAGAGTGGTGGTACTGTCAGAGGAGAAAAATGGGGCATATTCAAGAGATGCTGCAAAGGTGAACTCAACAGGCCTTGGGAGCAGTACAAATATGGGAGGTGAGAGATAGTGAGGAATTCAGGATGACTCTTAGATTGTAAAGGATGTGAGGATGGTGTTGTCCTCTACAATAATATGGGAGGTAGGAGAACGGGAGGATTTAGGGAGAAAGACAAAGTTTGAACAACTGTGCTTAAGATGTCTATAGGACATCCAGTTTGAGATGTCTTAAAGACATTTGGAGATGTAAGATTAGTGGCAGAAAATAGAGGTTGGGAATAGAAAAGTTAAATTTGAGAATCATCAGCAGAGAAATAAGATTTAAATGCATATGAGTTGATGAGATCATTAAGTAATATAGTGGGAGAGGAAAAGGGAATCCAGTATAGAACACTGAGGGGCATCTATGGTGAGATTGCATGATCTGGATGAGAATTCAACAAAGGAGATAGAGAAGGGGCAGTCAGGTAAGAAGAAAATCAGTAGAGAATGTTGTGACAATATCATAGAGAAAAAACAAATATCAAGCAGGACAGAGTAAGCAACAGTGTCAGTGGTCTGATAGGGCTGAAAGCCAAAAACTAAAAGATTAAGGAAGACAGTGGAGGCTCCCGTCATAGATAGCTTTTTTTTTTTTTTTTTAAGAAATGAAACTACAAAGGACAGTAGAGTTATATGATGATAGTGGGATGGAAGAGTTAAAGGAGGGGTTTCCATGGAAAAACAGAGACATACATGTAGGCCATAGAAAATGACCCAGGAGGATAGAGAGAGTAGAAACAGGGAGAGAGAGAGAGAGAGAGAGAGAGAGAGAGAGAGATACGGAGAGGAGAGAGCAACAGAGAAGAGAGACAGAGAGACAAAGAGAGAATAAACAAGAGTGGGAATGAGAGATGGGGCAATATTTTGGAGGTGATGGAATGAAATTGGATTAAGTAAAGGGATGATCCTTGAAAAGGAGTAAGGCCATTTCATTATATGAGACAGGTGAAAGAGGAGATAAAGAAGTTCAGAAGTAATGGGCCTCAATTTTTTCTTCTGTGCATTATGAGTCAAAATTCTCATCTGAGTGAGTGGGGGTCAGGGAAATATAAAGCCAAGCATGAGAAGCTTTCCAGCTTTTCCTGGATTGGGGGGGATCCAGGGTGAGAAGGAGACAATGCAGGACCTCAACAAATACCTTGCCTCCTATCTGGAGCACATATGGAGCCTGGAAACTGAAAATTGGAAACTGGAAGGGAAAATCAGGGAACATATGGACAAGAAGGGGACTCAGACCAGAGAGTGTGGACACCATTTCAAGATGATTGAGGATCTGTGGGTGCAGATCTATACAAGATCAGTGGAGAAAGCCAGAATTGTCCTACAGATTAATAATACCCATCTGGTGGCTGATGACTTCAGAGTCAAGTATGAAGCAGAGCTGGCCATGAACAGCTTCCAAGATTCTGATTACATAGTATAGCAAATTCTATTTTCAATAACAAATTAGAGCAAAACATTAACAGAAAATCAAGGTGCATAATTCAGAATGTTGCAACTTGTCACAGAAAATCAAAATACAGCATACACCATGTCACAACCCAACGCCTTATCACTAAAATGGCCACATAGTTTTTCACAAAAGTGGTCACATAGTTTTCAACAAAATAAAATCACTTAGTAACTCAATCGTTTAATAACTCAATCATTCAATCATCCTTAAGGAGGCAAAGTGCAAAAGTCAAAGTTCTCCACCCATAGGGTGCAATTAACTTGCAACTTCCAACAGTTGCTACTCAGTACCCTCTTAAAGGGTAGTGGAAAATGACCCATCCCTAGGTCATAAGTAAATTACAATTTCATCAGCCACTATTCCATATCCTATTTCATCAGTCACTACTCAGTCAATTTCATCAGTCACTACTCAATTTCATCAGCCACTACTCAGTACCCACAGAGAGGTCTTTTCTTCTTGACTTGGGGCAGATTTTCAGCTTCCATGGTCCCTCTTATATGGTCCCAGTTCTCACCTGAATCTAACCAACTGCCAACTGAGTTCAAAGGCAGACAGCTTCCAACTCCTTGTCCAGCTCTCTGTACAGTTCCTGCTCCACACTGGAACTCAGAGTGTCCAGTCCACCTCAAATCCTTCACAGTCTCTGTTCCTGGGAAGACAAGGATTAACACAGCAATAATAACATTCCTACACATTAGCAAATCCACAAGACGATTTGTCCAAGATACTGGCACCACTGTCATGCTTCCTCAGTCTTTGGCAACTCCAGCTGGCCATTGAAAGTTTTACCACCACAAGTCAGTTCTCAGTTCTCAACTTTCCATTAATTCTTCAGTAGTAGCAGACCTGCCTCCAGATGCTCACTGAGATAAATTCTTTCTCTCTCTGGAAGTATCAGCCCTGCCTCCACAATTGCTTACCCCAGGAGATTCTGACTGTCCAGCTTGTGCTCTTCCTTAAATATGATATAGCTCCACCCTGCTCAGTCCTGTTATTTCAGCAACAGGTTTCATTCCTTCTGTTTCTTTAACAGAGGCTTAATTTGAAGCTAGGTGCTAAGTATTTCTCAGTTTTCCAATATGAAAGGATTCTCAAATTTCATTGCTATCACAGGAAGTCACAGGAGGTTTGAATAGGATGAAAGTGTGTGGAGAAAGATAGTGAGTTGGTAAGAGAGGTGTTGTCTCAAAGCAATGAGTACTCAGTTGAGATTATTTAAATTGTAGTGGACTAAATCAGAATTTACTTTCTCCACCTTTTTAGCAGTATGTGTCAAAGTGAAGGCAATGAAGGTTGAGAATGATTCTACCAAGACAGAAGCTTGGGTGGGTATAATAGACAATATGAAAAGGTTGTTTGGGATTTTAAAGGACAGTATAGTTGAATTCATTCATCGAGATGGGGATAAGAGTTCCTACTGCAGTGAAGTTGGCCTTTGAAAGACTTAAGAAGTCAAGGGAACAAATTCCACTCTCTGGATGAAGAGTGGAGTTATGTAAGAGAAAAGAGAAGCTCTTCAGTCCAGCTGCAGAGTGTGGGTAGCAACTTACCTTCGTGCCTCAACACTCCTTCAGGTGTCCCCAGATCGAATAGAGTAGTCAGACACCAAAGTTCCAGTCAACATGCTTTATTGTCTTCTCATCTTTATAGTATCCCCCCTCCCTCTATCTCGGGGCTCCCTTTTTATCCCCCACCGATCTTCCCCTACCCGAGCCCCTTGCAGTCCCTTCACCTCATAGCAACAGCAGCCGATTGTCGGAGAGACTTTTCCTGTTTACGAATCTTGCTCAATATCCCAGGCCCCTTTGTCCCACAGGCCTGTTAATCATAACATGACGTCAAGGACACGGTGCCCTGGGACAGAACAAACCTCCAGGTCTCTCGATCAGGCCGTTCTGCTTTATCATCTAGGCAGGCAATTTCTGCCTACAAAGGCTCAGGCCAAGGGTCGACGGTTACGTTCTTTCAAGGGCCCCAACAAGAAGTAATGGTAAAACAAAGCAAAACAAAAACAAATTTAAAAAATACTCCCAGTGAAACTGGGCAAAGACCAACATTTTACACCATATACCAAAATAAAGTCCAAATGGGTACACCGTTTTGATATAAAGGCTGATAATCTAAGCAAACTTGAACTGCAAGGAATAGTTTAACTGTCAGATTTATACTGACTGGAAGAATTTATTGCTAAACAAGAGATAGGGAATATTATGACATGAAAATGTATGATTTTGATCACATTAAATTGAAAAGTTTTGCACAAACAAAGCCAATGCAACCAAGATTATGAAGGAAGTAAAAAGCTGGGAAACATTTATTTTTTTTTTTTTTATAGACAGTGTCTCTGATAAAGGCCTCATTTCTAAAATATAGAGAGAACTGAGTCAATTGTATAAGAATAAAAATCATTCCTCAATTGAAAAATGATCAAAGAAATGAAAACAAATGAACAGGCAGTTTTCAGAGGGAAAAAATATTAAGGCTATGTAGAGCTATATGAAAAAAATGCTGCAAATTACTATTGATAAGAGAAATGCAAATCAAAACAACTCTTAGGTATCACATTACACCTTTCAGATTGCCTAACATTACAAAATAGGAAAAATGATAGATGTTGGAGAAGATGTGGGAACATTAGTACACTAATTCACTGTTTGTGGAGCTGTGAGCTGATCCAACCACTATGCAGAGAAGTTTGGAACTATATTCAAAGGGCTATAAAGATGTACATACCCTTTGACCCAGCAATACCAATTCTAGTGTTGTATCCCAAAAAGGTCATAAAAATGGGGAAAGGACCCACATGTACAAAAATACTTATAGGATCTCTTTTTGTGGTGGCCAAGAACTGGAAATTGAGAGGATGGCCATCAATTGGGGAATGGCTGGAAATAGTGGACATGGGTTGGCTTGTCACAGGACCTCCTAAGTGAGACATAGAGACAAAAATGCAGAGTGAAAATATGACTGTAGGTTATTCCTTCATACTCCAATGGGCCAATGAAAACTTCAATGTGAACATGCCCTGTCTGAATGTAGATTGTTACTTATCTTTGCCTCCCATTTTCTATAATTCTTTCCACATCCTCCCACCAGTTTATCAAAAGCTTTCCTACAAGGTGCTATTATCTCACATGTTTTCTTTTGATTACACAATGAAACCAAAGGAGAAAGCAGTCAACATACTCACTGTGCCTTGAGCAGCCCTCAATTTTAGTTCTTCAATGATTGTAGTGTTCTTTAACACACAGCTGTATTTCACTTCCAAAATTTCAAATTTTATCTAAATAATGAGATATAAAGCCAAGGAGGAATCATCATCATTATGGCTCCTTTGGAGTCAACTCAAGTAATCAAGAATTTATTAAATACCTATTATGTGTCAGGCACTGTGCTAAATGCTGAATATACAAGTATAAAACTAAATAACTCCTACTCTCAAGAAATTAAGTCTTCACATTTACCTGGAGAGGCTTATACAAACTGATGCTGAGTGAGAAAAGTAGAAAAAGGAGAAATTTGTATACAATCACAGACATGATATATGGGTGATGACCAACTATCACAGATTGGACTCTTCTCAGCAATCCAGTGATATAAGTCACTACCAAAAGACTCATGATGGAGAGAGATGGCTATATCCAGAAAAAGAACTAGAAAGAACTGAGTTTGAATCCTGATTGAAGCAAACAACTTGATTGTTTTCTTTTAATTGTTTGTATTTCCTCTTTACCATTTTTCATTACATCTAGTACAATCAGCATTTTTAACCAGACTAATGTATTATGTGAAAGGATTTGCAGATCCTGTATTGGATTGTATGCCTTCATGGGGGGTTATGGGGGAAGGGGGGGAAGAAAATTTGAAACTCAAGGAATTATGGAATTGAATCGTTTCAACTGCAAGTAAACAATCAAATTAATAAAGACAAAAAAAAAGAAATTAACAGTCTAATGTGGGGGGGGGGGGCAGAGTCAAGATGGCAGAGTAGAAACAGCACTTCTGAGGAGCTCCAGCCCACAGCACTCCAAAATTAAGTAAAAGGGGGACTATGAACAACCTCTGGACCTCCAGAACCCACAAAATGAAACAGAGAAGGTAACCTCCTGCTGAGGACAGTCCTGCAGGCCGGCAGGGAGCAGCCAGCTAAGAGTTCTGGGAGCCAACCCAGGGCCCTGTGAGTTGAGTTTTAACCTGAGGGTGGCCAGACCAGCAGCCAGCTGGAGAGAGCCCAGAACACCAGCAGCTGCATCATTTCCAGAATTATTATTATTTTTTTTAAGCAATTGGGGTTAAGTAACTTGCTCAAGGTTACACGGCTAGTCATTATTTATGCATGGGTGCTCATTTTCTGAGGCCGGATCTGATCTCGGGTCATCCAAACTCCGAGGCCGGCGCTCTTACTCACTGCGCCACCTAGCCGCCCCTTTAGGGCAATTGGGGTTAAGTAACTTGCCCAAGGTTACACGGCTAGGTTTTTGTTTGTGCGGATTAAGTGTCGGAGGCCGGCTCCGAACTCAGGTCCTTCTGATTCCAGGGCCGTCGCTCTATTCACTGCGCCACCTAGCCGCCTCGATTTCCAGAATTATTAACACATAGATGCCTAGGACAAAGTGAGAGGTCAGTACCCTATGGACTTTGGGACTAGTTGGGAGAATGCATCAGCTTCTTCCCCTGGAGGCAAGAAGCCACTGAGGAGCCAGCTCAGATTGTGCCACTTTGCCGATTCAACTTTTGGCCTGCAAACTGTAAGGGGATCCAGCAATCAGTCTGGGGGGTAAGCTCTTTTGATTTACCCTTCTTGTATCTGTACTGTGGGGTGGGGTGGAGATCTTGGGGTGTGTGAACAGCTTCCCAGAGTGTGTGCAGGCTTCACAGAGGCCACCCAACTAATACCTCTGGAAACTGAGGAAACCTCAACATTTGGGATGGAAGTTCCCCTGACTTGTGGAAAGTCCTACTGTGGCAACAAGTCCAAAAGTCAAGCAATTGAGTGGCACCACGCCTAGGCAAATGAAACAAAATAAATAGAAAAATGTGAGATTAGACTCCTATTTTGGTGGCAAAGAGGATCAAAGCATTCAACAAGAGGAGGACTGTGAGGTCAGAACTCCTTCACCAAAAGCCCCAAATGAAAATACGAGCTGGCTACAGGTCATAGCGAACATTAAAAAGCAGATAAGAGACGTGGGGGGAAATATAAAAGAGAAATGGGAAAGAGGCAAGAAAAGTATGAAATGACAGTCAACAGACTGACTGAGGAAAATAACACCTTAAAAAGTAGACTAACTCAAATGGCAAAAGAGGCTCAAAAAGGCAATGAGGAGAAGAATGCCTTAAAAAGCCTATTTGACAGATGGAAAAACAATCTCAAAAGCTCACTGACAAGAATCATTCCTTCAGAATTAGACTGGAGCAAATGGAAGCTAGTGACTTTGTGAGAAATCAAGATGCTATTAAGCAGATCCAAACAAATGAAAGAATAGAAGGCAATATGAAATATCTCATGGGAAAAACCACTAACCTGTAAAATAAATCCAGGAGAGACAATTTAAAAATTATTGGACTACCTGAAAGCCACAAACAAAGAAACAACCCGGAAACCATCCTTCAGGAAAGTCTCAAGGCAAATTGCCCAGATGTTTTATAACCAAAGGGCAAAATAGAGGCTGAAAGAATCCACAGATCACCTCCTGAAAAAGATCCCAAAAAGAAAAGTCCTAAGAATATTGTAGCCAGGTTCCAGAATTCCCAGATCAAAGAGAGAATATTGCAAGCAGCCAGGAAGAAACAATTTCAATATTGTGGAAAGACAATTAGGATAACACAGGACCTGGCAGCTTCTTCACTGAGGGATCGAAGGGTAAGGGGTATGATATTCTGCATGACAAAGGACCTGGGATTAAAACCAAGAATCACCTACCCAGCAAAACAGAGTATCATGTTTCATGGGAAAATACGGTCATTCAATGGAATAGAGAACTTTCAAGTATTCTTGAGGAACAAAACAGAGTTGAAAAGAAAATTGGACATTCAGATACAAGAAGCAAGATATGCTTGAGAGGGTAATCAGGGAAAAAGTAATTAAAAGGGACTAATCAAATTTGAACTATTTACATGCTTATATGGAAAAGCAATAACAGTGACTGATGATATCTCTCTCACTATGAAAATAATGGAAGAAGGGTGTGTGGTCATATGAATACATATGTGAATGTGTGTATATGGTTACAGATATGTATGGATAGAAGGCATAGGTTGAATTTGTTGGGAAGGGAGAATACTCAAGGGATGAAATTATGAGGTGAGAGAGGAAAGTGGCAAGAGGAGATGGGGAGAGACAGGGTAGGGTAAACTATCTCATGTAGAAGAAACAAGGGGAAGTGGTTGCAAGGGAGGGGTAGAATAGGAAGGCAAAAAGGCAAAACCACATTCTCATTGAATTTGGTTCAGGGAGAGAATGACATACATACTAAATGGGATATCTCAACCTGCAGCAGTATAGGGGGAAGGGGGATGAGAGGAGGGATGATGGAGGGCAGGGCATACTTTGGGGGAAGGGAGGTTGGAAGTACCCACTATAGAAGAGGGACAGGATCAAGTAGGGAATGGGCCAGGTGGGGGGTGGGATGAGTGGGAGGGAATTATAAGCTGCCTTGTACAATATATCTACTGTGGTAATGCTTAGCATAGCTAGACATGTACAACATATACTGAATATATGATATATATATATATATATACTGGTATTAATATTTTTGCTTGTAATAGGGAGATATGTGCAGGAATTGGGACACAAAGATTCACCTTCCTCTAATGGAAAAATCGAAGGGGGTATGGGAGAAGACAGGGGAGAGAGAAGATTGGAGGGAGCCATATCTTGTGGGACTGCTATTCTGGGAGGGTGGGTAGGGGAAAAACAGGGGGGAAAATAATTGTAACTCAAAATCTGGCGGAAATGAATGATGTAAAACAGAAGTTAATAAAGCATTTGTTTAATAAAAAAAATGGATTTTGAAAACCAAATGAGAGAAGTGGAAGAAAAATTGGCAAGAGAAATGAGGATAATGCAAGAAAAGTATGAAATATAAGTCAACAACCTGACTGAAGAAAATAACACCTTAAAAATATGCTAACAAATGACAATGAGGGCTCAAAAAGCCAATGAGTAGAAGAATGACTTAAAAAGCAGCATTTGCCAGATGGAAAAATAATCTCAAGAGCTCACTGAAGAGAATCATTCCTTCAGAATTAGATTGGAGCAAATGGAATGTAGTGACTTTATGAGAAATAATATAATATAAGATACAATTAAACAGATACAAACAAATGAAAAAAAATAGAAGGCAATGTGAAATATTTCATTGGAAAAACCACTGACCTGGAAAATAGATCCAGGTGAAATAATTTAAAAACTATTGTACTACCTGAAAGCCATGATTAAAAAAGAACTTAGAAATCATTCTTCAAGAAATTCACAAGGAAAATTGCCTTGAAGGTTTAGAAAAAGAGGGTAAAACAGAATTTTAAAGAATCCACTAATCACCTCCTGAAAAAGATCCCAAAAGGCAACTCCTAGGAATTTTATAGCCAGGTTCTGGAGTTCCCAGATAAAGGAGAAAATCTTACAAGTGGCCAGGAAAAAACAATTTGAACATTGTAGAAACACAATCAGGATAACACAGGATCTGCCAGCTTCTACACTGAGGGCTCAAAGAGCTTGAAATGTGATATTCCAGAGTGTCAAAGTAGCTGGTATTAAAACCAAGAATCATATACTGAGAAAAACTGAGTATTGTGTTTCCGGGGAAAATATAGTCTTTCAATTGAATAGAGGACTTTTTAGCCTTCTTGATGAAAAGAAAACAGAGTTGAATAGAAAATTTGACACTGATATACAAAAAACATGAGAAGCATGAGAAGGTAAACAGGGAAAAAAATAATAAGGAACTTAACAAAGTTGAACTATTTGCATTCTTACATGGAAAACCAATAATTATAACTTATGAAACTTTTCTCAGTATGAGAATAGTTGAAGGGAATAGAAATGTTTGTGTATGTGTGTATTTGTGTGTATATGTATATGTATATGTATATGTATATGTATATGTATATGTATATGTATATGTATATGTATATGTATATGTGTATGTGTATGTATATGTGTGTGTATACATACATTTATATGTCTATATAGGAGGGTATGTGGGCATATGAATACATATTTGAGTTTCTGCATATATGATTACAGGTATACATAATTAGAGGGCACAGTACCAATGTAATAGAAAGGTATGTTACTTAAAAGATTAAATTAAGGGGGCGGAGCCAAGATGGCGGAGTAGAAACAGCTCGTCCAAGCCTCTCTGCCCCCAGACTCTCCACAAACTATGTAGAAAAGGACTCTGAAAATCTTCTAGAGCCCCAGCACCCACAGAACGACACAGAGAAGCTAACCTCCCGCTGAGGACAGCCCAGCACCCTGCAGGAAGGACCAGCGCAGTGGTCTGGGAGCCGGCAGCGTGCAGAGCGCGGGAGCCGAGCCGAGCCCAGGTCCACGTGAGCCGAGGTTTTAGCCCCAGGGCGGCAGGGCCAGCAGCCGGCTGGAGGAACCCCAGAACACCAGGAACTGTGGAGATTCCAGAATTATCAACATAGACTTGCCTAGGACAAAGTAAGAGGTTAGTGTCCTATGGACTTTGGGACCTGTATTTGGGAATGCGTCAGCTCCCTCCCCTGGGGGCTAGAAGCTGCTGAGGAGACACGCCACTGTGTAGTTTTCAGAGGCATTTCCGGCTCCCAGCCTACAAATCGTGGGGAGATCCAGCGATCAGTCTTGGGGGGTAATCGCTCTTGCTTTAACCTCCCTGGATCTGGATTGTGATCTAGGGTGGAAGTTGTGGGTGGGTTTATAGCTTGCCAGGAACGGAAGTTGCCCCCCACACGTTCGGGACGAAAATTCCTCTAGCTGGCCTTAAAGCCATAGTGTGGCAACAAGCCCAAAAGTCAAGCAATTAAGTGGCAACATGCCAAGGCAAAGGAAACAGAAAATGCAACCCTAGACTCCTATTTTGGGGGCATAGAGCGGGAAAAGGACTGTGAGGTCAGAAGTCCTGCTCCAAAAGCCCCAGGGGAAAACATGAGCGGGTTGCAGGCCATAGAGGACCTTAAGAAGGACTTTAAAAATCAAATAAGAGAAGTGGAGGAAAAATTGGAAAGAGAAATGAGAAGGATGCAGGAAAAGTATGAAATGAGGGTCAACAGCCTGACTGAGGAAAACAACACCTTAAAAAATAGACTAACTCAAATGGCAAAGGAGGCCCAAAAGGGCAATGAGGAGAAGAATGCCTTAAAAGTCGAATTTGCCAGATGGAAAAAGAATCTCAAAAGTTCACTGAGGAGATTCATTCCTTCAGAGTTAGACTGGAGCAAATGGAAGCTAGTGACTTTATGAGAAATCAAGATGCTGTTAAGCAGATCCAAACAAACGAAAGATTAGAAGGCAATGTGAAATATCTCAAGGGAAAAACCACTGACCTGGAGAATAGATCCAGGAGAGACAATTTAAAAATTATTGGACTACCTGAAAGCCATGATCAAGGAAAGAACCTAGAAATCACCCTTCAAGAAATTCTCAAGGAAAACTACCCTGATGTTTTAGATCCAGAGGGCAAAATAGAGGTTGAAAGAATCCACCGATCACCTCCTGAAAAGGATCCCAAAAAGAAAACTCCCAGAAATATTATAGCCAGGTTCCAGAATCCCCAGATCAAGGAGAAAATACTACAAGTGGCCAGGAAGAAACAATTTCAATATTGTGGAAACACAATCAGAATAGCCCAGGACCTGGCAGCTTCTACACTGAGGGAGAGAAGGGCATGGAATATGATATTCCAGAGGGCAAAAGACCTGGGAATGAACCCAAGGGTCACCTACCCAGCAAAACTGAGTATTTTGTTTCAGGGGAAAATGTCGTCATTCAGTGGAATAGAGGACTTTCAAGCATTCTTGAGGAAAAAACCAGAGTTGAATAGAAAATTTGACATCCAGATGCAAGAAGTAAGAGATGCCTGAGAAGGTAATCAGGGAAAAGAAATCAAAAGGAACTTATCAAAGTTGAACTATTTACATTCCTATATGGAAAAGCAATTATCTGTGACTGATGATATCTTTCCCACTATGAAAATAATGGAAGAAGGGGGTGTGGTCATATGAATACATATGTGAATGTGTGTGTATATGGTTACAGTTATATATAGATAGAGGGCATAGGTTGAATTTGTTGGGAAGGGAGAATATTCAAGGGATGAAATTATGAGGTGAGAGAGGAAAGTGGCAAGAGGAGATGGGGAGAGACATGGTAGGGTAAACTATCTCATGTAGGGGGGGAAGTGGCTGCAAGGGAGGGGGAGAATAGGAAGGCAAAAAGGCAAAACCACATTCTCATTGAATTTGGTTCAGGGAGAGAATGACATACATACTAAATGGGATATCTCAACCTGCAGCAGGGTAGGGGGAAGGGGGATGAGAGGAGGGATGATGGATGGGAGGGCATCCTTGGGGGGAGGGGAGGTTGGAAGTACCCACTATAGAAGAGGGACAGGAGCATGTAGGGAATGGACCAGGTGGGGGGTGGGATGAGTGGGAGGGAATTATAAGCAGCCTTGTACAATATATCTACTATGATAATGTTTTGCATAGCTAGACATGTACAACATATACTGAATTACTTATCTCCCAAGAAGGAATGGGTGACAAGGGAGGAAGGAAATGGATCTGAAATTCGAGGTCGTAACATTAAATGTTTCAAATATATATATAAATACTATTATTAATACTCTTGCCTATAATTGGGAGATAAGATGTGCAGGCATTGGGACACAAAGATTCATCTTCCTCTAATGGAAAAGTCGATGGGGGTATGGGAGAAGGTATGGGAGAGAGCAGATTGGAGGAAGCGATATCTTGTAGGACTGCTATTCTGGGAGGCTGGGTAGGGGAATAATGGGGGGAAAATGACTGTAACTCAAAATCTGGCGGAAATGAATGATGTAAAACAGAAGTTAATAAAGTATTTGTTTAAATAAAAAAAAAGATTAAATTAAGATATGTGAGAGGAATATAATGACAGGCGATGGGGATAGACAGAATGGGGTAAATTATCTCATATAGAAGAGGCACAGGTAAACTGTTACAATGGAGGGGAAGAAGCAGAAGGCAAAAGGGAATGAGTCAACCTTATTCTCAAAATAGTATTAATCATAGAATTTATATATTTTTAGAAGAATTTTGAATTTAAAAGGAAGATAAGCCACACTGCTGTATATGTGTAAGTATGCAAAACACTATCATAGTATATATATATATATTGTAAAAGACTGACTATATTTCCCTCCCTCCCATCCTTCCTTCTACCTGGTCTAGTCCCACCTTGATCCTGTCTCTTTTCGAAAGTGGAGGCTCCCAATTTCCCTTCTCTCCCAGCCAGCCCTCCCCTCCACGAACTTCCTCCATAGCACCCCCCCACCTCCGGTAGGGTGGGACACCCTATGTAGTATGCATGTCATTCTCTCCCTGGTCCAAATTCAAAGATAATAAGGTTTTGCCTTTTTGCCTTCCTCTTCCTCCCCTCCCCTGCAACAACCTTCCCCTGACTCCTCTACACAAGACAGTTCATACCATTGTCTCCCCGGATAACCCCTCACCACATTACTCTCTCACCTCTTAACCTCACCTTTTAAGTATCATCCCTTGCTTTTAAATTCGACCTATGGGGGGGAGGAGCCAAGATGGCGGAAAGGAAGCAGTAACCTCGCTGAGCTCCTCTGTCACTAAGTCCAAAAGGGTAAATCTGAGCGGATTCCGGAGTGACAGAGCCCACAGGAAGACAGAGTGTGACAGAATCCAGCACAGGAGGTTGCCCAGAGTGCCCGCACAGGTCGAGCGCAGAGCGCGTGGGGTCTGCACAGCTCAGACCTAAGAGCAGGCAAGCAGAATACACCAGAGAGAGAAAAAGCCCCAGCCTGCAGACTTACCAAGGACGAATCACAGTCATCTCGCAGAGGGAACGGATCATTGGAGCCAGGTAGGAGAGTCGGGCCCCCAGTGGAGAGAGTGGCTTCTCAGGCTGCATTCAGCCCCAGCCTGGAAGTTTAGAAACTGCCTGCCTGTATGATACAGGGGCTGGAATGGCAAAGTAAATTCTAGCTGCTCTGATCCTCCCATCCCTCCTTCATGAAGCAGAAAACCCAAAGATAAGTCTCCCACCCAGACTGAAACCCCAAGTTAATGGAAATAACCTCAGGCTTGAGAATCTCCAAGAAAGGGTGTAACTGAGACAGCCAGGAATCTGAAGAGAAGAGAGGGAGGGGACCCAACTAGCCCCACCTCACCTCACCAACAAAAGCCTACTTATAGCCCAGGGGTATAGAGGCAGAAATCTGAAGTGGTCAGACTCATCTCCACCTACACATCTACATTCCTCACTGACTTCCCTGACTTAGCCATAAACTAGCCACCCAGAGGTATTCAAAGTCAAGGATCAGGCCCCAAACTCATAGCCTGAGACACTAAGAAACAGGAAGTCACAATGGGAAGGAAGGAAGCTGAAAAGGAGAAGGGGAAGGCAAGAAAGTCTATTTGAGCATACTATGCAGGGCAAGAACAACAAACACACAGGACAATATAGACTCTCTGCCCACACCAGAGACCACAGAAGGAAACATGATCTGGTCTCAAGCCCAAATAGCATTCCTGGAGGAGCTTAAGAAAAATTTTAAAGACCAAATCAGGGAGGCAATGACCAACTTTGAAAAAGAAAATACCTCCCTAAAAAAGGAACTTCAAAAACTTATTGAAGACCATAATTCACTAAAAATTAGATACAACCAAACTGAAACTCAGAACTCTATGATGCAGCAGGAGTCAATCGAAAAAAACAAGATGATCGAAAATTTGCAAGAAAATGTAAAATATCTCACTGGAAAAATAACTGACCTAGAGAACAGATCCAGGAGAGACAACCTAAGAATTATTGGTCTACCAGAAAGCCATGATGAGAAAAGCAGTCTAGACAACATCCTCCAAGAGATTGTCAAAGAAAACTGCCCTGAGGTCCTGGAATCAGAAGATAAAATAGCTATTGATAGAATTCACCGGACTCCTCCTGAAAGAGATCCCAAACTGAAAATTCCAAGAAATATAGAAGCCAAATTCCAGAATTACAAGATTAAAGAAAAAATTCTACAAGCAGCCAAAAAGAAACAATTCAAATATCGAGGAACTACAGTTAGGATCACACAGGACCTAGCAGCTTCTACATTAAAAGAGCGGAGGGACTGAAATTTGATATTTCGTAGGGCAAGAGAGCTAGGACTACAACCAAGGATTAACTACCCGGCAAAACTGAGCATAATCTTTCAGGCAAGGAGATGGACGTTTAATGAAGTAAGGGACTTCCAGACTTTCCTAATGAAAAAGCCAGAGCTCAATGGAAAATTTGATCTCCAATTACAAGACTCCAGAAGAACATAAAAAGGTAAACAAGGGTAACATAGAATCACACATGCAGAAGTGCACATACCCACACCCACAAACACAAGCTCATTACTTGGGATGCAACAAGAGCAAAATGTTCACATCCCTATATGTGGAGCTGATAACTGTCAATATTTGAAATCTCTATGATTATCATGACCTGCAAAAGGGTTATACTTAGAGGGTGTGGGTATGAATGCACTAACATGGAGTCTAAAAAAAAAAGACTATTAAGGGGATCAATGGTACTGTAATGGGAAAAAGGAAAGGATGAGCTAGGAAAAGGTAAAATATGCCATCTGAAGAGGCATCAAAACACACTATAGAAGAAGGGAAAGTAAGAGGGAGAGGAACATCATTTAAACACTATTCTCACTGGTTCTGGTTCAAAGAAGGATCAAATTAATCAGTGAAGTTTAAGAATCTAACGTGAATAGACACATAAATTCATTAAATAGAGGAATTGGAGGGAGGGAGAGGAGCATTGTTTGAAATTAAATTCGACCTATGCCCTCTATCTATGTATACCTGAAAACATATATGCACACATTCACATATGTATTCATATGCCCATATACTCCTCTTCAACTATTTTCACACTGAGAAAGGTTTCATTGGTTACAGTTACTGTTTTATTTTCCCTGTAGGAATGTAAATAGTTCAACTTTGCTAAGTTCATAGTGATTTCTTTTATATTTTTACCTTCTCAAGCATCTCTTGCTTCTTGTATCTGAATGTCAAATTTTCTATTCAACTCTGTTTTTTTTTTTCCTCAAGAATGCTTGGAAGTCCTCTATTCCATTGAATGACCGTATTTTCCCTGAAACATGATACTCCATACTGCTGGGTAGGTAATTCTTGGTTTTAATCCCAGGTCCTTTGACCTACGGAATATCATATTGAATGCCCTTCGGTCCCTCAGTGTAGAAGCTGCCAGATCCTGTGTTTTCCTGATTGTATTTCCACAACATTGAAAGTGTTTGTTCGTGGCTGCTTAAAATATTCTCTCCTTGATGTGGGAATTCTGGAACTTGACTACAATATTCCCAGGAGTTTTGTTCTTTTTTGGGGGAGAGTCTTTTTTCAGGAGGTGATCTGTGGATTCTTTCAACCTCTTTTTTGCACTTCTGGTTCTACAACATCCAGGAAATTTGCCTTGAGAATTTCTTGAAAGATGGTTTCTAGATTCTTTGATCGTGGTTTTCAGGTAGTAGAATAGTTTTTAATTTGTCTCTCCTGGATCTATTTTCCAGGTCAGTGGTTTTTACCATTAGATAATTTACATTGCCTTCTATTCATTCATTTCTTTGGATCGGCTTAATAGCATCTTGATTTCTCATTAAGTCACTAGCTTCCATTTGCTCCAGTCTAATTCTCAAAGAATGATTCTCCTCAGTAAGCTTTTGAGATTCTTTTTCCATGTAGTAAATTCGTCTTTTTAAGGCATTCTTCTCTTCATTGCCTTTTTGAGACTCTATTGCCATTTGAGTTAGTCTATTTTTAAGGTGTTATCTTCCTCAGTCAGGCTGTTGATTCTCATTTCATACTTTTCTTGCATCTTTCTCATTTCTCTTCTCAATTTTCCCCCACTTCCCTTGTCTGCTTCCTAAGGTCCTCTGTAACCTGTAGCCAGCTTGTATTTTCATTTGGGGCTTTTGCTGCAGGAGTTCTGACCTCACAGTACTCCTCCTTTTCCATGCTTTGATCCTCTTTCCCCCCAAAAGAGGAGTGTAATGTTGCATTTTTCTGTTTATTTTTTTTTCCTTTGCTTAGGCACATTGCCACTCAATTGCTTGACTTTTGGCTTGTTGCCACAGTAGGACTTTGCCACCAGCCAGGGGAACTTCCATCCCAAATGTTGGGCTTTTCTCAACTTCCACAGGTATTAGTTGGGTGCCCTCTGTGAAGCCTGCACACACTCTGCAAAGCTGGTCAAACACCCCAAGACCTCCACCCCAGAGTGCAATCCAGATCCAAGAAGGGGAAAGCAAGAGTGCTTAACCCCCAAGACTGATTGCTGGATCCCCCTACACAGGCCAAGAGTTGAAGCTGCAACTCTGCAAAGTGGTGTAAACTGCTTCTTCTCCTCAGCAGCTTCTAGCCCCAGTGGAAGAATCTGATGCATTCTCCCAACCAGACCCAAAGTCCATAGCGTACTGACCTCTCACTTTGTCCTAGGCATTTATGTTTTCATAATTCTGGGAACTCCACAGCTCCTGGTGTTCTGGGGTCCCTCCAGCCAGCTGCTGGTCGGGCTGCCCTCAGCCTAAAACTGAGACTCATGGGGTCCTGGGCTCGGCTCCCAGAGCTCTGCCCTGGCCATTCCCTGCCGGGCTGCAGGACTGTCCTCAGCTGAAGGTTAGCTTCCTTGTGTCATTTTGTGCATTCTGGAGCTCCAGAGGTCATCACCGTCCCCCATTGTACATAATTTTGAAGTGGTGTTGACTGGAACTCCATGGAAGTGCTGTTTTTACTCTGCTATTTTGACTCTGCCCCATGTGGCATTATTTCAATATCATCTTGGAAATAAAAAGCTTTCAATCAAATTATTAAGATATTGAACATAGTGAGATTCCTGGAAATGACCCAGTTGGAGCTACAAGAACAATTACTGATACATTGAAAAAATCTCTATGCTGCTACTTCCCATATTGATCATTATAATAGTCTGTTGTATATTTGGACCTTGAATTATATGAATTATAAAATGCAATATTAAAACTTTAGGCGCTAAATTACATGCCTTTAGTCTCCTTAAAAAGGCGGGAAATGTGGAGAGCCAAAGAAGCCTGGTTCAGAACTCAGATATTAAATCCCAATAGCGAGTTTTAAAACTAAAATCTCTTTCAGATGCAACTTTTCATCAAGTTAGCTCCTGAGTTCATTGTCATGGGTTTCATTTATTAGTATGTTCCTTGAGTTCTGAGATCAATAGTCTACACCCCAAGATTTTAGTTATTGAGAACCAAAATATTTGATTCAGCAATCTGGTATCTTTGGGTGGTCAGCTCTAAACATGATGACTTTTGAGGATTGCAGATTTGGCTTTGAAGTTTGCTCTCAATTGTATATGTTTATGACTGTGGCTGCATTAGCAGGTACTTGAGACCAACATCAAAAGTCTAACCCTAAGACTTTAATCTCTAGATAACAAATCCTTATCAAGTTATCTAATCTGTGTTACATCCAGGATACAACAGGCTAAGGTAATGATTAGAAAACTTCAGTCCCCTTCCTTTGTCTCTTTTGATCTATAAAAACCTTGTCCTGAGAATCAATTAATGGAATTCATTGGCCTGGTAATTTCGTATTCATGTCTCCAGATCATGCTAAGTGCTGGACACTAAGCAGCCCACTGCAGCTAGCTAACCTGTTTGGATATTTAAGAACAATACACACACACACACACACACACACACACACACACACACACACACACACACACACATGAAATTAGGCATATTATTCACTTTCCTGTCATAAATTGTTTATGAAACCATTCTTAGCCAAATTACAGATAATAAAAGTCAAATAATGGAAAAATGTTTTAATGTTTTGTACCTTAATTATTTTAAGTGGTTATATTTACAAAGTGGAAAAGTTATAAAGAGTTGAATTGCTTATTCCCTGAATGGCATATCCTAAGATTATAAGACATATTAACAAGGAGTGGCCAATTTACTTCTTACAGTAAGTTCAACTTATTTTGACTTTAATGGATTGGCAACAAGAGGTGCAAATAAGCTGGGCCATCCCAGCTTGGAAAGCAAACTTCTAGCAATTGAGGCTCTGGATAATAGAGCCTGTGATCATGTCCTGATCCCAAGTAAAAGAAGTTTGGGAGACTGTGACCTGTATGCAGGAGCAGAGATCTACTTTAAAAGAAAAAAAATAGGTTAAAATGGACAAGAAATGGGGACCCAGGCCATAGAAAGCTACCATGATGAAAGGGATGATAAAAACAAACTTAGAGGGGGCAGAGCCAAGATGGCGGATTAGAAACAGTGCATCCAAGCCACTCTGCCCCCAGATCCGCCCAAACTATGTAAAAGTGGACTCTGAACAACTTCTGGAGACCCAGCACCCACAGAATGACACAGAGAAGCAAACCTCCCGCTGAGGACAGCCCAGCAGCCCTGCAGGAAGGACCAGCACTGCATTCTGGGAGCTGGCAACAGGCAGCACAGGGAGCTGAGCACAGCTGAGGACTGAGTCTTGGTTTTAGCCCAGGGCGTCAGGGCCAGCAGCTGGCTGGAGGAACCCTAGAACACCAGCAGCTGTGGCGATTCAAGAATTATCAACATAGAAATGCATAGGACAAAGTGAGAGGTTAGTGCCCTATGGACTTTGAGACCAGTATTTGGGGAATGCATAGGCTTCCTCCCCTGGGGGCTAGAAGCCGCTGAGGAGACATGCCATTTTGTAGTTTTCAGAGGCAGCTCCAGCTCCTGGCCTGCAAACTGTAGGGAGATCCACCGATCAGTCTTGGGGGGGGTAATCTCTCTTGCTTTAACCTCCCTGGATCTGGATTGTGATCTGGGGCGGGGGGGGGGGGGAGTGGTGGAGGTCGTGGGTGGGTTTCCACCTTGCCAGAAATGGAAGTTATCCCCCACATGTTTGGTAGGAAAATTCCTCTATCTGGCCTTAAAGCCATAGTGTGGCAACAAGCCCAAAAGTCAAGTAATTAAGTGGCAATATGCTAAGACAAAGGAAACAAATTAAAGAGAAAAATGCAACCCTAGACTCCTACTTTGGGGGCAAAGAGGGTCGAAGCATAGGGGAAGAGGACAGTGAGGTCAGAAGTCCTGCTCCAAAAGCCCCAGGGCAAAACATGAGTGGGTTGCAGGCCATAGGGGACCATAAGTAGGACTTTTAAAATCAAATAAGAGAAGTGGAGGACAATTAGAAAGAGAAATGAGAAGGATGCAGGTAAAGTATGAGATGAGGGTCAACAGCCTGACTGAGGAAAACAACACCTTAAAAAATAGACTAACTCAAATGGCAAAGGAGGCCCAAAAGGGCAATGAGGAGAAGAATGCTTTAAAAAGTCGAATTTGCCAGATGGAAAAAGAATCTCAAAAGTTCACTGAAGAGATTCATCCCTTCAGAGTTAGACTGGAGCAAATGGAAGCTAATGACTTTATGAGAAATCAAGATGCTGTTAAGCAGATTCAAACAAATGAAAGATTAGAAGGCAATGTGAATTACCTCATAGGAAAAACCACTGACCTGGAAATAGATCCAGGAGAGAAAATTTAAAACTTATTAGACTACCTGAAAGCCATGATCAAAAAAAGAACCTGGAAACCACCCTTCAAGAAATTTGCAAGGAAAATTGGCCTCATGTTTTAGATCCAGAGGGCAAAATAGAGGTTGAAAGAATCCATTGATCACCTCCTGAAAAAGATCCCAAAAAGAAAACTCCTAGGAATATTATAGCCAGGTACCAGAATCCCCAGATCAAGGAGAAAATACTAAAAGCAGCCAGGAAGAAACAATTTCAATATTTTGGAAACACAATCAGAATAGCACAGGACCTGGCAGCTTCTACACTGAGTGATTGAAGGGCATGGAATACGATATTCCAGAGGGCAAAAGAGCTGGGAATGAACCCAAGGGTCATCTACCCAGCAAAACTGAATATTTTGTTTCACGGGAAAATATGGTCACTCAGTGGAATAGAGGACTTTAAAGCATTCTTGAGGAAAAAACGAGAGTTGAATAGAAAATTTGACATCCAGACACAAGAAGCAACAGATGCCTGAGAAGGTAATCAGGGAAAAGAAATCAAAAGGAACTTATCAAAGTTGACCTATTTACATTCCTATATGGAAAAACAATAACTGTGACTGATGAAATCTTTCTCACTATGAAAATAATGGAAGAAAGTTGTATGGTCATATGAATACATATGTGAATGTGTGTGTAGATGGTTACAGTTATATACGCATAGAGGGCATAGTTTGAATTTGTTGGGAAGGGAGGATACTCAAGGGGTGAAATTATGAGATAAGAGAGGGAAGAGGCAAGAGGAGATTGGGAGGGACAGGGTAGGGTAAACTATCTCATGTAGAAGAAGCAAGGGGAAGTGGTTGCAAGGGAGGGGAAGAATAGGAAGGCAAAAAGGCAGAACCACATTCTCATTGAATTTGGTTCAGGGAGAGAATGACATACATACTAAATGGGATATCTCAACCTACAGCAGTATAGGGGGAAGGGGGATGACCGGAGAGATGATGTATGGGAGGGCATCCTTGGGGTGAGGGGAGGTTGGAAGTACCCACTATAAAAGAGGGACAGGATCATGTAGGGAATGGACCAGGTGGGGGGTGGGATGAGTGGGAGGGAATTATAAGCAGCCTTGTACAATATATCTACTATGATAATGTTTTGCATAGCTAGACATGTACAGCATATAGTGAATTACTTATCTCCCAAGAGGGAATGGGTGACAAGGGAGGAAGGAAATGGATCTGAAATTTGAGGTCGTAACATTAAATGTTTCAAATATATATAAATACTATTATTAATACTCTTTTGCTTGTAACAGGGAGATAAGATGTGCAGGCATTGGGATACAAAGACTCACCTTCCTCTAATGGAAAAGTCAATGGGGGTATGGGAGAAGGTATGGGAGAGAGCAGATTGGAGGAAGCGATTTCTTTTGGGAGTACTATTCTGGGAGGTTGGGTAGGGGAATAATGGGGGGGAAATGATTGTAACTCAAAATCTGGCAGAAATGAATGATGTAAAACAGAAGTTAATAAAGCATTTGTTTAAAAAACATAAAAAAAATAAGAATGTGTACAAGTGGTAGATCCTTTGCTCTGGCAGAGAATTTCAAAATAGAGTATGTAACACTGATCATGATTCAATTACAATGATGAAGACCTGAGGGGATAGCTACCTCCTTCACTTGTTCACTGGATGTCACTGTCTCTCTGAAAGCCAGCTGTAAGTGCACCTTTGACTGTAAATAAGGTAGTTCTCAAAGGCTGAAATTAGAATGAAGACATGTTCCTCTATAGTTAAAGATTATATTAAATAATGTGGAGGTCTTTTTTTCCTTCGTCTAATAAAAGCCAGATGCTAAAAAAAGGTCTAATACTGAACTAAGGTGAAAAAACTTTGCATAATTATCTGACTCATTGTAAAAAGTTGGCATTGCATGTTTGTTAGTACTATGAGTCATTAAAGCTTATTCCAGTTTTCATTGGTTTTTATAATAAGGAGTAAATCACAGTATTGTTGTTTATCTTTAGGTACTGAGCACTGGATTTCGTGGTTGACTATGTCTCTAGTCTACTATAAAATGTTTCATGTATTGCTAAGATCATGTTGTTAAACTGTATATTTTTCAGGATTAATTGATGCTTTAAAATTCTGAGACAAAAATAGTATAGAATTATGGGCATATTTTAATTTAAGTGGAAAATTATTAGAAATATTTGTTGTAGAGTTTTATATATTAAAGAGAGGTATTGGTTCAAATAAAAACTATAATATTATTGTAAAATGTGTATATCTTGCATTTCAGGGTAAGCATACCTGAAAGAAATTATTACTTTAGTATACCTACAGCTGCAACAGTTTTTAAGGGTGTGTCAACATTTCATTATAAATTATGGCTTCCTGGTTCAGCATCTCAGCTGTTTCAACTCTGTCAGCCAAGTTAAATCTTTTTTTGGTGTTGAAATTTAGTAAGTTGAGTAAGCTATTTTTTTTCTTCTACAGTAATCCACAATCTGTTCTTTGTGTGGGTTGGCACCTTTCTGTAACTCTTAAAATAAAGATATCTTAAAGGGAGCTAAGTACAATAGTTTCACTTGAGCTGCTGCTAAGCATGAGTAGTAGTAGAATTTTGTTCTCATTAAATTCAGTCTTCTCAGTGTAACCTAGGTCTCAGTGGTTAGTTATAGGTAACATCGAGTAGAAAGGTAGCAAATATGAACATTAAGAAAAGGGAGCTTTGCTCTTTGAACTCCTCGATGAATTAATAAACTTAACACAATGTCCCAATAAAAGCATGATTGACTTGAAATAAAAATATGCTTATTGACTCCCCAACATATATGTAAAAGGTATAATGCCAAGCACTAGGTAAAATATTCCCAGCTCTCAAAAATCATGACTTTCTAATAAGGGTATGGGAAATCTACACAGAAAAGTAAATAAAAAGGAACTTAATAGAAGGAAAGATCACTAATGACTGGGGGAATCAGGGTAGGCTTCATGAATAAGGAGGTTGATGCTTTTCTCTGAAGCTTTTAATTTATTTCCTTTTTATTCGTAAGAGACATTAATGGATGGGAAGGGAGACCAGCTGGAATAAAGGAGTTAGGAGCAAGCAGGGTTTTTTTCCTTTGTTTCAGGGCCCTAAGTACACAGTAATCCTTGTGTAACTGTAATCCTTATAACTGGAATTTCAGAATAATACAGTTGGTAGTAAATGTGACTATTTATCTTCTTCTACTTGCCATTTATTTTTAAAAACTCATTAGCAATCAGGGTTTGTTAAAGTTATTTAGCAGCCATTCCTTAGCAGAAAGTGAATAGGACCTACCTTCTTTTTTACTAAAGCTTACCAATGGCTATATTAAATTTTTAAATATGCCCAAGTGTTTTTTCTCAAGACACAAATTTCAGTAATAGCTTTAAATTTTTAAAAAGTGCTCATTATTTAGCAGAACAAAAAGAATGCAAGTGAGAAATATGTTTTTTGATGATTTCAAAACAATTTTATATGGCTTTGAGTCTTTCATCATTAGTATAAAGATTAACTTATAGTGTTGTTGTGTGCAACCTGAAGACCCAGATATCTTTAAAAGATACCATCATGATTTTATTTTGTTCTGCCTTGTTTCAAATTAGCTTTGTTAGAGTACTTTGTTTACATTTAATATTGATATTGCAGCATTTAATAGAAAAGATGGTGATGATGACTTAACTAAAAAAGAATATGAGCATGACTTGGTGTGGATTTAAAAAAATACGTGATGTGAATATTTTATAATGCGGAAAAATCATTTGAAACATCAGCTACTCTTTAATAATTGTATTTCCTGAATAAATGTATGTTTATGACTTTTCTAAATAAAAAAAAGAAAGTCTCAAGGAAAATTGCCCTGATGTTTTAGACCAAAAGGGAGAAATAGATGTTGAAAGGACCCACCAATTACCTCTTGAAGAAGATCTCAAAAAGAAAACTCCTAGGAATATTATAGCCAGGTTCCAGAATTCCCAGATCAAGGTGAAAATACTACAAGCAGCCAGCAAGAAACAATTTCAATATTGTGGAAACACAATCAGAATAGCACAGGACCTGGCAGCTTCTACACTGAGGGATAGCAGGGCATGGAATATAATCCAGAAGGCAAAGAACCGGGGGTTAAAACCAAGAATCATATACCCAACAAAACTGAGTATCTTGTTTCAGGAGAAACTATGGTCATTCAATGGAATAGAGTACTTCCAAGCATTCTTGAGGAAAAAAAAAAACAGAGTTGAATAGAAAATTTGACATTCAGACACAAGAAGCAAGAGATGCTTGAGAAGGTAATCAAGGGAAAGAAATAAAAAGGAACTTCTCAAACTTGAACTATTTACATTCCTACATGGAAAAACAATAACTATCACTGATGAAACCTTTCTCAGTATGAAAAGGTTATTGGAGGTAGTTTGAGTAGTTGACAATTTCCTGCTTTTACTCCACCATATTCAAGAAGAATCTTTCTAAAACATACCAGACAAGTGGTCATTTGGCTACTTATGGAAGACCTCTAGAGAGTTGGAATGTGGGAATCTATTGAAGCTGCCCATTCTATTTTTTGAAAACTCACTCTTTTAGGAAATTGTTCCCACCCCTCACCCTACACCATCCACGTACATCAAGCCTTAAATTTGCTTCTTTATGATTTCTAGCAATTGCTCATAATAATATTCCCTCTGTACAAAGAGAACAAATCTAATCCTGATTTACAACCCTCCAAAAATTGAAGACTTCTGTCTGCCCTGAGTTTTCTTTTTTGCTGGCAAATATAGTGTTTTCAGGCTCCTTTCTTTTCCCTTTTTTTGAAAATCATTAAAATATTTGTATCTCATGGGTCTATTTCCCTAAGTATCTGGCAACCTCTCCCCCACACTCCATTCTCTTTTTTTCCTTTTCTCACGCTCCCTAATTCTATCTTTCATTTCTCTTAAAAAAAAAAAAAACATGAAGGTCTATAGAGCACCTTGCATAAATGATCTTCACAATTCTATAAGGTGATATTCCAGGTATTATTATGCTCACCTAAAGTTCGGTAATATTAAGCAACTTACACACATTTAGCAGTCAAGGAAGCTATGCAGTACCAGTGGATTGAGTGTTGGGCTTAGAACAATGAAGATCTGAGATCAAGGCACTTAATGAATCTCAAGTTCACTTCTCACATTTCTAAAACAAGCATTATATTTTATTTTTCTCCAGTTACATTTAAAATATATTTAACAATTATTTTTAAAACTTTGGATTCCAAATTATCTCCCTATAGGTTATACTTGTGTAGTCATACAGTGCATTTTTATATTGGTTTTGTGGTGAAAAAAATGTAGACCAAAAAAAAAAAACCTTCAAGAAAAACAAAGTTAAGAAAAAGTATCCTTAAATCTGTATTCAGAAATAATCAATTCTTTGTCTAGAAAGATTTTTTCATCATAAGTCTTTCAGAGTTATCTTGGATGATTGTATTGCTGAGAATAACTAAGTCATTCATAACTAATCATCTTACAATATTGCTGTTACACTGTACACATTTTACTTTGCATCAGGTAATGTAAGTCTTTTCATGTGTTTCTGAGAGCATCCTGCTAATCGTTTCTTATACCACAGTAGTATTTCACCATAATTGCATGTCACAATTTGTTCTGCCATTTTTCAATTGATGGGAATCCCTTCAATTTCTAATTCTTTGCTACCAGAAATTATCCGTTATGTTGTTCATAAAGGTCTTTTTCCTTTTTTAAAATCTCTTTTAGTACACAGACATAGTAGTGCTATTGCTAGGTCAAAGGTGTGCATGGTTTTATAGCCCTTTGGGCATAGTTCCAAATTGCTCTACAGAATGATTGAATCACTTCAGAATTCCACCAACAGCACATTAAGGTCTCCTTTTCTCCCATATCCAGTCCAAAATTTGCCATTTCCTTCTTTTATCATTTTAGCCAATGTAATAAGTATGAGGTTATACCTCTAAATTGTTTTACTAGGCATTTTTGAGGAACCAACCAGCCTATGGAAGTGTGGGTTAAGAGAATATACAAAGCAAGTGTGTTGTGCACCTATATTTTGAAACTTAAACGCAATAAAATACAACAGATATTTTTCTGTTTGACAAATTTTAGGGTACTTGATAGATGGAATTTCCTGAATAATGAGAAGATCCCTCATTATATTTAGCACAGTGCCAGGTACACAAGGAAGTGCTAAACAAATGCCCCTTTCATTCATTATGGCAGCATATATTGACATCTCAGTATATCAGCACTAATAAAGGTGAGAAACAGATATCTTACACTTTCATGATCCAGAATCCTGGAGAGGTGAGCAAAAGTCTACAAATTAAAGATTTCTAGAGATAAGAGAAAAGAGGCAGTGTATAAGTAAGCAGAAAATACAGACAATAGGAAACTGTTATACACCAAAGGATTTATAAGGCCTGATCATTCCCTTACTTTGCTGGTGTATTTGTTGGGCTCAAAGCCTGAATTAAGAGAGTATAGTTTCTCTCCCTGCGTTTGCCCCTCTTTCATTGACCTAGTTTGCCCTGTTTAAATTTGACTCTATGAAAAAGCCCTTGGGCTAAATGTCTTACTTGTTCTGTTGATATCTTGGCAGACAATGTTTGTTGTTAGCAAGAGCTGTATTGCTAGGAGTTTCATGTGGGTAGAATGATCTGCAAATGTATCCCACAATGAAAGTTCTGTCACAGGGGGTACTATGCAGTAGCATCTGTTATCTTCTTTTATGGAGGATCAGAACACAGACAATGCTGCCAGTGAGGGCTTTACTGCATTATAAAACAACAATCTTCATTAGAATCAGTGTCACAAGAAGGAGGCAAACAGCTTGCTTTATGGAAGTTGCAGCCTTTTCTGCTGCCAAGAAATCACTGGTCTGATTTTAAAGGCTTGCCATTAGTCTTCCTTCACCCAAGCAGGTATCAACTGTTCCTCATTTTAGTTCAGCTCCCCAAAGTTAGAGTTGTGAACTTGGGTAATAGTGCTGTTTATTCTCTGCCAGGCTTAAAAGTCTTCAGGTTAATCTCCCTACCCCTTCTCCCACCTCCCTCAACCACACACACTTCTTTTCCTTGCTTCTTGTTAAGCAAACAGCCACAGATGTACACAGATGTGTCAATAACTATTCTGTATTTTCCTGGAGGTTGATTGCACTGCATATTTTCTGTAATCGTAAGTGATCAAGGGCAGAGTTCTTTTAGAAACAAAACAAAGCAAAAACTGGGATTGATTGTTCCACATACTAGTGATTTCTCTGTTTCTAAAAAACAAAACAAAAATTAATGTCACTCTGAGCATCCCGTAACTAAATTCCTGACACCTGTAGGTCTATTCTTCCAAGTATGTACTGCTTGAATGTGAGGTTATATGAGGCAGGACAGTCAATAATCAGAAGACAAACAACTTCTGTAATCTTGACTCATATTTTTATAACACTTTCAATTTTAAAATCCTTTCCCCAGAGTAACTTTCTGGGCAATGTAATAAAAATATTATCAACCCCATTTCAGAGATTAGTAAACTAATAGAAGCTTGCTCAGAGTCTCATAGCTATTAAGTTGGAGATCAAGGACTCAAAACTAAGTTTTCTGACTCTAAATAAAACCTCCCTCTATAGCTGTTTCAGAATTTTAACCCAGATATCCTATATAGAAGAAGATTATTAAATGATTAATACTGTGAAAGAAGGAACATGCAGAAAGCAGAATAGTTCTATCTGTAGTCTTACTGCTGATAGAAAGGAAAGAATGGATTCAACTAAAAAGCAACTTAAATAACTGGGCCTACAATTTTCTTTGGTCATACTTATGGCAGCTTAGAATATTTCCTAGCCCTAGCATTCATTCATCCATTATGGCAGCACATAGCAATGCCTTGGCAAAACAGTACTGAGAAATCTGAGAAAAAACATCCTGATGTTTGGTGACCCAAAATCCAGGGAAGAAGAGTGAAAACCCAGAAATTATAGGTTTCAAAATACGAGAAGAAAATAGCTAATACAGGGGTGGCTAGGTGGCTCAGTGAGTAGAGTGTCGGCCCTGGAGTCAGAAGGACCTGAGTTCAGATCCGACCTCAGACACTTAATGCACACACAAACAAAACCTAGCCATCTGACACTGGGCGAGTTACTTAACCCTATTGCCCTCCAAAAAGCAAAAAAAAAATAGCTAATACAAAAAATTAACCTTTTATTTATACAAGGACCTAATACCCATTCTGCAGTTAGGTGGCACATAAATAGAGTGCTGGACCTGAAGAGAGGAAGATCTGAGTTGACATTCAGTATCAGACACTTTCTAACTATGTGACCCAAGGCAAATCATTTAACCTCCTTTTGCCTCAGTTTCCTCATCTGTTAAATGAGCTGGAAAAGGAACTGGTGAGCCATTAAAGTTTCTTTGCCAAGAGAATCCCAAATGGGATCACAAAGAGTTGGACATGTGAACAATAACAAAACAAGTGAACAATAACAAATAATCTAGTCTGTGCCTTATTTAGCATAAAGCTGGAAAGGCACAGGATTTATAATCAGAAGATATGAATTCATATCCCAGTATTGTTACTTACTCTGAATTTGAACTCATTTATGCTCGTTGGCCTTCAGTTTTTTCGTCTATATTTAGTGAGTGCTTTGTATCTCTATGTCAGGTTCCAGGTATAACTCTGTAGGGTTGTAATGTCTTTCTTTAATATTATTGACTCAAAACTCCTTTCTATTGAGGTCACCTTTACTGTTAACAACTACTGAGTAATTTTCCAGTCCCATTTAATCATTTGGCATCAATTAGCTTTTACAAAGGGATATTTACTTTGAAGATATAGCAAGAACAGAAAAACAAGCATTTTCCTTGAAATCTTCTGGGACATATTCTCCTTTGTTACCTGGAAATAATGAGCTCAAACATGTAAGTTCTTATATATGACTGATTCCACCAAGTTCATGTTCAAATACAGCATTGCTATGGGATGAGATATTGTATCAGTTAACGATGGGCTATATACCTAAAACTTTGGAGTTACAGAACCCACAAAATGACACAGAGAAGCTAACGTCCCACTGAGGAAAGCCTGGAAGGCCAGCAGGGAGTGGCCTGCAAAGTGCTTTGGGAGCCAAACCCAATCCCCTGTGAGACAAAGGTTTTGGCCCCAGGGTGGGCCTGACCAACAGCTGGATGGGATCACTAGCAGCTGTGGTGGTTTCCAGAATTATCAACACATAGATACCAAGGACAATGTGAGAGGTCAGGGCACTGTGGACTTTGGGACACAGTAGTTGGGAATATGTCAGCTTTAGCTCCCAGAGCAAAAAGCCGTTGAGGAGCCATGGAAGCAAAGGAAGAAAAACAAACAGAAAAATCCAACATTAGATACTTACTTTGGGGAAAAATAAGGATCAAAGCATGGAACAAGAGGAAGACAAGGAAGTCAGAACTCCTGCACCAAAACTTTAAAGGAAAGTACGAGCTAGTTACAGGACATAGAGGAAGTTAAGAAGCAGATGAAGTGGAGGAAAAATTGGGAAGAGAAAAGAGAACTATGAAAGAAAAGTATGAAATGAGAGTCAACACCTTCACTGAGGAAAATGACATCTTAAAAATTGTACTAACTCAAATGGAAAAAGAGGTTCAAAAAGGCAATGAGGGGAAGAATGCCTTAAAATGCTGAATTTGCCAAAGGGGGAGAAAAAAGAATCTGAAAAGCTCACTGAGGAGAATCATTACCTCAGACTTAGATTGGAGGAAATGGAAGCTAGTGACTTTATGAGAAATCAAGATGCTGTTAAGCAGATCCAAACAAATGAAAGAATAGAAGGCAATGTGAAATAGCTCATGGGAAAAACCACTGACCTGGAAAATAAATCCAGGAGAGATAATTTTAAATTACTGGACTACCTGAAAGCCATGATCAAAGAAAGAACCTAGAAATCATGCTCTAAGATACTCTAAATGCAAACTGCCCTTATGTTTTAGAACCCGAGGGCAATATAGAGGGTGAAAGAATACAACAAACAACTCTTGAAAAAGATCCCAAAAAGAAAACTCTTAGGAATATTATAGCCAGTCTCCAAAATTCTCAGATTGAGGAGAGAATACTATAAGCAGCCAGGAAGAAACAATTTCAATATTGTGGAAACACAATCAGGATAACACAGCATCTGGAAGCTTCTACACTGAGGGATCAAAGGGCATGGACTATGATATTCCAGAGGGCAAAAGAGCTGGGAAGGGAATATGTTTATATTCAGAGGGTATATGTGCATATGAATACATATGTGAATGTTTGTATATATATATATATATATATATATATATATATATATATATATATATATATATATTCACAGGTATACATAGATAGAAGTCACAGGACCAATTTAATAGGAAAGGATGATAGCTAAAAGGTGAAATTAAGAGGTAAGAGAGGAATATAATGAGAGGAGATGGAAAGAGACAAAATGGGGCAAACTATCTCATATAGAAGAGGGAAGGGAAAATTGTTACAATGGGAGGGAAGAACAGGAAGGCAAAATGTAATGGGTCAACCTTACTCTCATTGAATTTGGCTCAGGGAGGGAATGGCATACACACTAAATAGGTTATCTCACCTTACAGCAGAGTAGGGGGAAGGGGATGAGAAGGGGTATGATGGAAAGGAGGGCAGGCTGGGGTGGGGTGTGGGAAGCACTCACTTTTGAAAAGGGACAGTACCAAAGTAGAGAATAGAACAAGTGTTAGGTGGGATAGGAGGGAAGCAAATATGTCTTTTACAATATATCTTCTATGGTAATGTTTTGCATTAGCTACACATGTACAACCTATATTGAATTGGTTATCTTCCCAGTAAGGGTGGGTGACAAGAAAGGAAGGCAATGAATCTGGAATTCAAACGTGTAAAACCAAATGTTGAAAGGTATGTGTGTGGTATAATAATAATAATAATAATAATAATTATTATTATTATTATTGATACTCTCTTACATGTAATTGGGAAATAAGATATACAGGCACTGAAGCATAGAGATCCAACATGCCCTATTGGAAAAGTTGAAGGGAGTGTGGGGGTAGATATGGGAAACAGCATATTGTAGAAGGGGATATCCTGTCGGAGTGCTATTTTGGGGCTGTAGGTAGGGGAATAATGGGGATAAAATTTGGAACTCAAAATCTGGTGGAAATAAATGATGTATACCAGAAGTTAATAAAACATTTAAAGACCAAAAGATCTAATCCTGAAACTTGTGAAAACTTAAACTCCTAACTTTTTGAAATTCACAAAGGTTAGCATTAAATGCCCTTAACTAAAACCAAATAGTTTCAACTATCCTATTCCTGAATTGATGGCTCCAGTCCAAACTTCTTCCCCAAGTGAAAGTCTAAAATTATCCCTGCTATATATATTTCACTTCTATGTCCTGTCAGTTTCTCAAATTCTACATATACAAGCCAATAAACTGTCCACATTACCTTCCCAGCTTCATTTCCTACCTTTATTAGTATTTACTTGGCTGAAGACTTTCTTGACATTTCTTGCTCCTCTATGTTCTTCATCTCTTTCCATAATCACATAAGTCATTTTGCTTATGGTCCTTTCTTTCCTTCCCATTAGCACCACCATTGTTCAGTGCCTTATTTTTCCATTTGTGTAAAAAAATATATTTTCACATATTTCTTCTCGCTTTCAGATTTTCACCTCTTAATTCTGACTCTTATCTGCCTAGGTTGATCTTTTAGATTCACATCATACACTAGTCATTCAGAGAATTTATCAATCTCCAACATGGTCTAAATGGAAATAGCAGGGGCTTTAGTTAGAAACAGTAGGAATTTTTTTTTCCTTAATACTTAATTCCTATATTATCAAAGGCATATCATTACTCTCTAGGTCTCAATATCCTCATTTTTAAAAGGAGAGAATTATTCTAAATAATATTTAAGAGTTCTTATACTCCTAAATATTTTTGTTCTGATCCTCTTCCATGTGTTTAATACATTTGTTGCTGTTCAGTCATTTCAATGATGTCTGACTCTTCATGATCTAATTTGATATTTTCCTGATAAAGATCCTTGAGTGATCAGACATTTCCTTCTCTAATCAATTTTTTTTTTCCAAATGCTTTATTAACTTCTGGTTTACATCATTCATTTCCACCAGATTTTTTGACATACAATGTTTCCCCTACCCACCACCCCAGAATAGCAGTCCCACAGGATATCCCCTCATCCAATCTGCTCTCTGCCATGTCTTCTCTCATAGCTCCTTTGACTTTTCCATTAGGGCAAGGTGAATCTCTGTGCCCCAAAGCCTGCACATCTTATCTCCCAGTTACAAGCAAAATAATATTAGTAATAGTATTTATATATATTTGAAACATTTAATTTTAAAACTTCGAATCCAAGATCCATTCCCTTTATCGCTTGACACCCACTCCCATTCTGAAAATAAACAGTTCAGTATATGTTTTACATGTATAGCTATGCAAAACATTACTATAGTAGTTATTGTAAAAGACTGACTATATTTCCATCCCACCCCCATGTAGTCCATTCCCTACTTTGATCGTGTCCCTTTTCAAAAGTGGGTGCCTCAAAGGTCCTCTCCCCCCAGCATGCCCTCCTCTAGATCATGCCCCCTCTCATCCCTCTTCCCCCTAGTCTCCTGCAGGGTGAGATATCGCATTTAGTATGTATGCCATTCTCTCCCTGAGCCAAATTCAATGAGAATATGGTTTTACCTTTCTGCCTTCCTGTTCTTCCCCTCCCCTGCAACCACTTCCCCTTGCCTCTTCTACATGAGATAGTTGACCCCACCAAGTCTCTCCCCATCTCTTCTTTTCACATTCCTCTCTCACCTCTTAACTTGACCCCTTATGTATCATCCCTTCCCACCAAATTCGACCTGTGCCCTCTATCCATGTATACCAGTAAACATATATACACACATTCACATATGTATTCATATGCCCATATACCCTTCTTCAATTATTTTCATAGTGAGAAATATTTCATCAGTCACAGTTATTGTTTTTCCATCTAGCAATGTAAATAGTTCAATTTTCGTAAGTTCTTTTTGATTTCTTTTCCTTTTTACCTTCTCAAGTATATCTTGCTTCTTGTGTCTGAATGTCAAATTTTCTATTCAACTCTGGTTTTTTCCTCAAGAATGCGTGAAAGTCCTCTATTCCACTAAATGACCAAATATTCCCCTGAAACATGATGCTCAGTTTTGCTGGGTAGGTATTCTTGGTTTTAATCCCAGGTCCTTTGCCCTTCAGAATATCATATTCCATGCCCTTCTATTGCTCAATGCAGAAGCTGTCAGGTAATGTGCTATTCTGATTGTTTTTCCACAATATTGAAATTGTTTCTTCCTGGCTGCTTGTAGTATTTTCTCCTTGATCTGGGAATCCTGGAAGCAGGCTATAATATTCCTAGGAGTTTTCTTTTGGGGTCCTTTTTCAGGAGTTGATTGGTGGGTTCTTTCAACCTCTATTTCCCCCTCTGGGTCTAAAACATCAGGGCAGTTTTCCTTGAGAATTTCTTGAAGGGTGATTTCTAGGTTCTTTCCTTGATCATGGCTTTCAGGTAGTCCAATAATTTTTAAATTGTCTCTCCTGGATCTATTTTCCAGGTCAGTGGTTTTTCCCATGAGATATTTCACATTGCCTTCTAATCTTTCATTTGTTTGGATCTGCTTAACAGCATCTTGATTTCTCATAAAGTCATTAGCTTCCATTTGCTCCAGTCTAACTCTGAAGGAATGAATCTCCTCAGTGAACTTTTGAGATTCTTTGTCCATCTGGCAAATTCGACTTTTTAAGGCATTCTTCTCCTCATTGACCTTTTGGGCCTCCTTTGCCATTTGAGTCAGTCTATTTTTTAAGGTGTTGTTTTCCTCAGTCAGGCTTTTGACCCTCATTTCATACTTTTCCTGCATCCTTCTCATTTCTCTTTCCAATTTTTCCTCCACTTCTCTTATTTGATTTTTAAAGTCCTTCTTAAGGTCCTCTATGGCCTGCAACCCACACATGTTTTCCCCTGGGGCTTTTGGAGCAAGACTTCTGACCTCACAGTCCTTTTTCTCCTCTATGCCCCCAAAATAGGAGGCTAGGTTGCATTTTTCTGTTTCCTTTGCCTTGGCATGTTGCCACTTAATTACCTGACTTTTGGGCTTGTTGCCACACTATGGCTTTAAGGCCAGATAGAGGAATTCTTGTCCCGAACGTGTGGGGGTCAACTTCCATTTCTGGCAAGCTGTAAACCAACCCACGACTTCCACCCTAGATCACAATCCAAATCCAGGGAGGTTAAAGCAAGGGCGATTACCCCCCCCAAGACTGATCGCTGGATCTCCCTTCAATTAATTGCAGGCCAGGAGCTGGAGCTGCCTCTGAAAACTACAAAATGGCGTGTCTCCTCAGAGGCTTCTAGCCCCCAGGGGAGGGAGCCGACTCATTCCCCCAAATACAGGTCCTAAAGTCCATAGGACACTAACCTCTTACTTTGTCCTAGGCATGTCTATGTTGATAATTCTGGAGTTGCCACAGGTGATGGTGTTCTGGGGTTCCTCCAACAGGCTGCTGGCCCTGCCGCCCTGGGGCTAAAACCTGGGCTCACGCGAACCTGGGATCAGCTTGGCTCTGCTTCCTGCGCTCTGCGTGTTGCACGCTGCCAGGTTCCAGACCACTGTGCTGTTCCTTCCTGCAAGGCTGCTGGCCTGTTCTCAGCGGGAGGTTAGCTTCTCTGTGTTGTTCTGTGGGTCCTGGGGCTCCAGAAGTTGTTCAGAGTCCCCTTTTACATAGTTTGGGGGGAATCTGGGGGCAGAGTAGCTTGGATGAGCTGTTTCTACTCCGCCATCCTTATTTACTATTTTTATGAGTTAACTTTTTTTATATTTAAATCTATTACTCATTTGAAAATCACTGTGTGAGGTGGCTAGGTGGTAAAATGTATAGAGTACCAGCCATGGAGTCAGGACAACCTGAGTTCAAATCTGGCCTCAGATATTTAACACTTATGAGCTGTGTAATCTTGGGCATGTCACTTAACCCCACTTCCCCTGCCCTTCCCCCTCCAAAAATCAGTTTAAAAAATCATTGTGGGGGGAGTGGAGTAAAAGCAGAAACTTGGTGTAGACTCCAGCTTCAGCAACTTAAAATACCTTTAAAAAATAATTCAAACAAATTTTAAAGCTGCAGAACCCACAAAGAGACAGAGGGAAACAAATAGCCTGCTGAAGGAAGCCTGGCAGGCCAACGTGAAAGGTCTATCCCAGCTGTGCTTGGAGCTAAGCACAATCCCCCTTGAGCTGTAGTTTTGGCCCCAGGGTGGCTTAGACTGGCCAGAGCAGACTTCAGGAGAGTGAATCACCAGCAGCTATGGTGGTTTCCATATTTGTCAACCCATAAACACCAAAGAGAAAATTAAAGGTCAGTGGGGAGCTCTGTTGAAAGGGAGAATGCAGAGTGAGGTCTGGGCCCTGCCCCCAGGGGGAGAAGTGGGAGAGGTAAAGCTGCTGCATCTGATGCCCTGTGGCTGCTTCCAGAGCATCTGGCCTACAAATTGTAGGGGGACCAAGCCACTAATCATAGGGTAATCATTCTTGCTTTGATATGCTTGTATCTAGATTGCTGTCTTGTGTGGTGATCCTGGGGTGAGTGTCCAGCATGACATAGCTTATGGGGACTACAGAGAGGGCAAAGAACTAAAAACATCAGAAGCTTCAAAAACCCCAGTGATTTGTGACAAAACTCTCTCCATACTATAAGTTGAGTTCCACCTTGGCAAAGAGCTCAAAAGTAAAGTATTGGCAAGATGAGCAAACAGAGGAAGTGCAATACGATCATAAAATGCTTTTGGGGGGACAAAAAGGATCAAAGCATGTAAGTGGAGGAGGACAATAAAGTAAGAAATCCTGCATCAAAAGCTTCCAAGAAGGGGCGGCTAGGTGGCGCAGTGAGTAGAGCACTGGCCCTGGAGTCAGAAGGACCTGAGTTCGGATCTGACCTCAGACACTTAACGCACACACACACACACACAAAAACAAACAAACAAAAAAAAAACCTAGCTGTGTGACCTTGGGCAAGTTACTTAACCCCAATTGCCCTCCAAAAATAAATAAATAAATAAATGACCATAGTAACCTTGTGTTTAATAAAAAAAAAAAAGCTTCCAAGAAAAAATATGAATTGGTCACAGGCCATGGAGGAACTCAAGAAGGATTTTGAAAATTAAGGAAGAGAAATGGAGGAAAGATTGGGAAGAGAAATTATAATGGTGCAAGATAATCATGACAAGTGAGGCAACAGCCTGCTAAGGGAGACCAAAAAATAAACTGAAGAAAATAACACCTTAAAATTAGACTAACTCAAATGGCAAAAGCATCCCAACCAGTGTTCAGTTTGTGTCCAAACCAGTCAACTGGGCTGATGAAACTGATGAAAAGGAAGAAGATGTTTTCACCACTTGGCATAGTAATGAAAATGATATGTATGGAGCATCTCCAATTGACTGTTTCATCCTGCCCATGGCTCCACAGGCTGCTCGGGAACCCAATATTGACTGGAGCCATCTTTCCAAGTCAGCACACTACACTGCTTTTCTAGGGACCATGGCCTATGATGTGACTGAGGATTCCATCAAGAAGTTCTTTAGATGAATGAATATCAATGCAGTATATTTGCCACAAGAACCCAGCAATCCAGAGAGGTTTAAAGGTTTTGGTTATGCTGAGTTTGAGGACTCACTGCTCAGCACTTTTTATTACTCAAAATCTTGTGGAAATAAATGCTCAAAAGTAAAAATAAATAAATAAATAAATAAATTTGGGGGGAAAAGAATGAAATCATTGTGTACGAATAGTGAAATTCTGATTAATGACTATTTTTTCCCAACAGCTTTTAATTTTTCAGTAATTCCTTTCAACTGCTGAGTTCTTCTCCAAGTAATGTATGGCCAATTTTGTTGAACACTGTGATGTTTTATTACATTGTGTCTGATCCTCACATATTCATTATTTATGAATTAAGTAATTTCCTAATGATTAGCAACTAATTTTTTATTTATAATCTATTGCAAAATTAACTGATCTTAAAGTGTTGTTCCTAATTCAATCTTCATCCCTACACACACACACACACACACACACACACACACACACACACCATTTCTAGACCTTTTATTCCTTGAAAATAATTTTTTTGAAATTATTTTGCCTAAGAATTTCCAATATCACCTTGGTAATTTTGTTGGTGTAGGTATATGTTGGGGTTTCAGGCAGCCTCTCTGAGTTCAGTTCTGATGCAACACAATACAGAGCAATCAGCAATATGTGCTGATCTCATCTGTGGTCAGGTTACCCTAATTTGTATGAAGTGCTGAGGTACCCAGATTGTGTGCTATCCCGAAATTTACCCTGTTACCTTGAGATTAATCTCAGTGACTAAGTGTAAGTGCACCAGAGTATGCCTGATGTTCTGGACACAGCCTCCCTCTTCTCTGATTGGCCCCCTTACCTTACCTCATGAGCTGTCCATGAGTTCTGAAAGTGCATTTTGGGGATTTAAGGGCTGAAGCATGAGGCGGGCAGGAGAAAAGATGTAACAACATACCTGTCCTGCCAATAAATCTGTCTTTCTTTCCATTTGCACTGGCTCGGCTCCTCCTTTTTGTGAACATGCAGGTCATGCCCAGAGTGTGCACTGAAGACCTTGGAAGAGGAAGACTAAGCAAACCCAAGGAGTACTACCGGTATAAATCTATATATTGGTGTAATTGGTATTTCTAATTATATTGATGTTGCACAAATACAGTGAATTTTCTTTCAATTATTTGTTTTTCTTAAATTGTTTATTTTGTTACAAAAGTATTGAATACAAGTTGCTAGATTGTATCTGAGATATTAAATGCAGCTAAGAATAATTTTGAATTGAACTTTGTTTCATTTTTTGTTTTAGATTTCATTATTACTAGATGGAAATGTTAGACATTTTGGTTTTTTTGTGTTCTGCTATTTTATTGAAATTTTAAATTATTTCCATTTTTTCTTTCCTGACCCATTGAGGTTTTCAGAGTTAACCATAAAATCTTTTGCACATAAGCATCTCTCTATCTAATTTTTGCTAAGATTTATACATTCAGCATTTGTAATCATGTTGTCAAGCTAAAATTGTTATTTTTATATTCATTTTTCCCCTTTCCCGTGTAATAGAGAGACGGATTATCATTCTTCTACTATTGTATTCAAGATAAAGTATATTACTTTCCTTATTATTGAATCAGTTTTGAATATCTGGTTTAATGTTAAAAAATAATAATTTTCAATGTATTACTATAGTCATGTTGCTAGGATTTTATTTAATATTTTGCATCAATATTTATTAATTCTATTGTTCTATAATCCCCTTTGTTTAATTCTATGGTATTTCAATATTAGGACTATATTTGTCTTTTAAAAGATGTTACTGGAATGCTTTTCAGTTTATGAAAAAAAATAAAAGTTTTAACTTACCTTTATTATCTTATGAATTTAATGTGTAAAACCATTTGGTCCAGGGCTTTCTTTTTTTCTTATTCTGATGATTTTATTTGGCTTCTATTTTATTTTTTGAAATTGTGCTATTATAGATCTCTATTCCATTTTAAGTTGATACAGATAAATAATTTTCTCTGAATATAACTCTTTCTACATAAAACATATAAATGCGGGGTGGAGCCAAGATGGCGGAGTAGAAACAGCTCACCCAAGCCACTCTTCCACCAGATCACCTCCAAACCCCCAAAAAGGGGACTCTAAACAACTTCTGGAGACCCAGCCCCACAGAAAGACACAGAGAAGCTAACCTCACACTGAGGACAGCCGAGCAGCCCTGCAGGAAGGACCAGCACAGGGCTGGCAGCACAGTGCACAGTGTGCTGGGAGCCGAACACAAGTCCACCTGAGTCTCGGTTTTAGCCCCAGGGCGGCAGGGCCAGCAGCCAACTGGAGAGTCCCCAGAACACCAGCAGCTGAGGCAATTCCAGAATTATCAACATAGACATGCCTAGGACAAAGTGAGAGGTTAGTGCCCTAGGACCCTTTGGGACCAGTATTTGGGGAATGAGTCGGCTTCCTCCCCTGGGGGCTAGAAGCCAATGAGGAGACACAACATTTTGTAGTTTTCAGAGGATGCTCCAGCTCCTGGCCTGCAAACTGTAGGGAGATCCAGCAATCAGTCTTGGGGGTAACCCCTCTTGCTTTAACCTCCCTGGATCTGGATTTTGATCTGGGGTGGAGGTCGTGGGTGAGTTTCCAGCTTGCCAGATATGGAAGTTAGCCCCACACACACACTTCAGGACGAAAATTCCCCTATCTGGCAGCAGAGACATAGTGTGGCTACAATCCCATAAGTCAAGTAATTAAGTGGCAACATGCCAAGGTGAAGGAAACAAATCAAACAGAAAAATGCAACCTTAGACTCCTACTTTGGGGGCAAAAAGGATAGAAGCATAGAGGGAGAGGACAGCTGTGAGGTCAGAAATCCTGCTCCAAAAGCCCCAGGGGAACACATGAGAGGATTGCAGGCTATAGAGGACCTTAAGAAGGACTTTAAAAATCAAATAAGAGAAGTGGAGGAAAAAATGGAAAGAGAAATGAGAAGGATGCAGGAAAAGTATGAAATGAGGGTCAACAGCCTGACTGAGGAAAACAATACCTTAAAAAATAGACTAAGTCAAATGGCAAAGGAGGCCCAAAAGGGCAATGAGGAGAAGAATGCCTTAAAAAGTCAAATTTCCCAGATGGAAAAAGAACCTCAAAATTTCACTGAGGAGATTCATTCCTTCAGAGTTAGACTGGAGCAAATGGAAGCTAATGACTTTATGAGAAACCAAGATACTGTTAAGCAGATCCAAAAAAATGAAAGATTAGAAGGCAATGTGAAATATCTCATGGGAAAAACCACTGACCTGGAAAATAGATCCAGGAGAGACAAATTAAAAATTATTGGACTACCTGAAAGCCATGAACATAGAAAGAGCCTAGAAATCACCCTTGAAGAAATTCTCAAGGAAAACTGACCTGATGTTTTAGATCCAGAGAGCAAAATAGAGGTTGAAAGATTCCACAGATCACCTTCTGAAAAGGATCCCAAAAAGAAAACTCCCAGGAATATTATAGCCAGGTTCCAGAATCCCCAGATCAAAGAGAAAATACTACAAGAAGCCAGGAAGAAACAATTTTAATATTGTGGAAAAACAATCAGAATAGCACAGGACCTGGCAGCTTCTACACTGAGGGATAGAAGGGCATGGAATAAGATATTCCAGAGGGCAAAAGAGCTGGGAATGACCCCAAGGGTCACCTACCCAGCAAAACTGTATTTTTTTCAGGGGAAAATATGGTCATTCAGTGGAATAGAGGACTTTCAAGCATTCTTGAGGAAAAAAAAAACAGAATTGAGTAGAAAATTTGACATCCAGACACAAGAAGGAAGAGATGCCTGAGAAGGTAATCAGGGAAAAGAAATCAAAAGAACTTATCAAAGTTGAACTATTTACATTCCTATATGGAAAATCAATAACTGTGACTCATAAAATCTTTCTGAAAATAATGGAAGAAGGGAGTATGGTCATATGAATACATATGTGAGTGTGTGTATATATGTTTACAGTTATACATGGATAGAGGGCACAGGTTGAATTTGTTGGGAAGGGATGATACTTAGGGGCTGAAATTATGAGGTAAGAGAAGAAAGTGGCAAGAGGAGATGGGGATAGACTGGGTAGGGTAAACTATCTCATGTAGAAGAAGCAAGGGGAATTGGTGGCAAGGGAGGGGAATAATAGGAAGGTAAAAAGGCAAAACCACATTCTCATTGAATTTGGTTCAGGGAGAGAATGACATACATAGTAAATGGGATATCTCAACCTGCAGAAGAATAGGGGGAAGGGGAATGAGAGGAGGGATGATGGATGGGAGAGCATCCTTGGGGGGAGGGGATTTTGGAAGTACCCACTATAGAAGAGGGACAGGATCAAGTAGAGAATGGACCAGGTGGAGGGTGGGATTAGTGGGAGGGAATTATAAGCAGCCTTGTACAATATATCTAACATGGTAATGTTTTGCATAGCTAGATATGCACAACATATACTGAATTACTTATCTTCCCAGAGGGAATGGTTGACAAGAGAGGATGGAAATAGATCTGAAATTCGAGGTTTTAAGACTAAATGTTTCAAATATATATAAATGCCATTATTAATACTCTTTTGCTTGTAATTGGGAGATAAGATGTGCAGGCATTGGGACACAGAGTTTCAACTTCCTCTAATGGAAAAGTCGATGGCGGTATGGGAGAAGGTATGGGAGAGAGCAGATTGGAGGAAGAGATATCTTGTGGGACTGCTATTCTGGGAGGGTGGGTAGGGGAAAAACAGGGGGGGAATAATTGTAACTCAGAATCTGGTGGAAATGAATGATGTAAAATAGAAGTTAATAAATCATTTGTTTAATTAAAAAAAAGAAAACATAAAAATGCAAAATATACATAGGGATAAAAAGGAAACCTAGTATATTAAAACAGTTATCAGAGAATTTTAAGTTCATTTTCCCCTATTTTCCTATGTAAAAAATGAATTTTTAGTTGTACAGATTTTTAGCAGTTTTTCACAAAGAAAATCAATGCCCTTAGTATCATTATAAGAACATATGGATTCAAGGAAATATCTACAAGAAACATAATTAATAAAAATTTTTCATCTAAACCTATATTAATTAGCACAGATCTGCAAGAGCAGGTCATTACCTCAGAGCTATATATATATATATATGTGTGTGTGTGTGTGTGTGTGTGTGTGTGTGTGTGTGTATACACACATATATCTATACACACACACACACACACACACACATATATATATGCATATATATAATATATATATATGTATATATGTATGTATATATGTCTTGGACATTACAATGCCTTTTTAATTTTTCTCCTTTCCTAGAGTCTGTCTCCCATTTACTTCATAATCTATTTAGCTGCCAAGGGAATTTAATTACTATCTATAAGCTAGTGATTCTTATACCTGTCTGTCCTATCCAATCTCTCTGCTGACCTCAGATTTTACATATTTAACTGTCTTTAAGACTTTTCAAATGGATTCACAGTAGTTATCTTAAGTGAAACATGCAAATTTGGGGGTGAAGCCATTGAAGCACGAAAACTCCATATGCCCCCTCCATAAACACCTCAAATATCTATAAAAATGACTCTAAATAAACTTCAGGGCTACTGAAACCATAAAGTGATAGAGAGAAAACCTCCCACTGAAGAGTGCTCGGCAAGCCCATAGGCAGGGTCCATCTCAACCTGCTGGGAGCAGAGCCCTGGCCCCCCTGAGTCTGTGGTTTTACCCTCAGGGAGGCCATGACCAGCCCAGGCTGGAGGGACTTCAGGAGAGTAGAACAGCAGCAGCTGGGGGCTTTCCACAAATATCAACCCATAAATGCCAAAGAAAAAGTGAGAGTTCAGTGTGGACTTTGTGGGAACAGGTGGTGTTTGAGTGGTGTTTGAGGCTCTGCCCCTGGATGGAGAAGTAGCTGAGGCTCAGGAGCCACTGCTGTGTGGCTACTTCAGAACACCTGGTCAGCAGATTTTAGGGGGACCAAGCAACCAATGTGAGGTGTAATTGCTTTTGCTTTAACCTGCTTGGATCTGGATTGCTTTCTTGGTTAGAGGTCCTCGGGTGCAGCACCAGTGTGTTAGAGCCAGCGGAGGCTTCAGAGAGTCAGGTAACTAATAGCTCTGGCAGCTAGGAAAACCCCAGTGATTTGGGACAAAGCATTCCTCTCTGGAAACAGAATTCTATGGTGGCAAAAAGTCAAACGTCAAATAATTGAGTGGCAACATGAGCGGATAAAGGAAGCAAAGAAAGCATGGCAATCCGACTTTGGATTCCTTTTTTAGGGACAAAAGGGATCAAAGCATGGAAGAGGAGGAAGACAACATAGTCAGAACTCCTACCCCAAAAGATTCCAAGAAAAAAATGAACAGGTTACAGTCCTCTATAGGACTTTTAAAAAGATTTTGAAAACAAATAAGAGAAGTTGAGGAAAAACTGGTAAGAGAATTGAGAATGATGAAAGAAAATTATGAAAAGTGAGTCAACAACCTGACTGAAGAAAATAACACCTTAAAAATATACTAACTCAAAAGGCAAGAGAGGCTGAAAACGCCGATGAGGAGAAGAATTCCTTAAAAAGTTGAATTTTCCAGATGGAAAAAGAATCTCAAAGGCTCATTGAAGAGAATAATTCCTTCAGAATTAGATTGGAGCGAATGCAAACTAGTGACTTCATGAGAAATCAAGGTACCATTAAACAAATTCAAACAAATTAAAAAAAAAAAAATAGAAAAATCACTGACTCAGAAAAAGATCCATGAGGGATAATTTAAAAATTGTTGAAATACTTGAAAGTGATTATCAAAAAAAGAACCTAGAAATCATCCTTCAAGAAATTCTCAAGGAATATTTACCTGATGTTTTAGAACAACAGGGCAAAATAGAGCTTGAAAAAGATCCCCAAAAGAAAATTCCTAGGAATATTATAGCCAGCTTCTGGAATTCACAGAGAAAGGAGAAAATATTAAAAGCATCCAAGAAGAAATAATTTGAATATTGTGGAAACAAAATCAGGATAATACAGGATCTGGCATCTTCTACATTGAGGGATCAAAGGGCTGGAAATATGATTTTCCCGAGGTCAAAGGAAGTGGGATTAAACCAAGAATCACCGAACCAGCAAAACTGAGTATCATGTTTCATGGGAAAATATTGTCATTCAATGAAATAGATAACTTGCAAACATTCTTCATGAAAAAAACATATTTGAAAAGGCCATTTGACATTCAGATACCAGAAGCAAGAGAAGCGTGAGAGGGTAAACAGGGAAAAGAAATCATAAGGAAATTATCAAAGTTGAATTATTTACATTACTACATCAATATTAACAATTGTAATTTATGAAACTTTTCTCAGTATGAGTATAGTTGAAGGGAATATAAATAATATGTGTGTGTATATACATATGTATGTCTATATAGGACAGTATTTGGGAGTATGAATATATATAGTCAGAAAATATAGTCAGTCTTTAGCACTATATCCTCTATGGAAATGATTTCCATAGCTAAACATGTACAACTATATATGTGTATATATGTATACAGGTATATATAGACAGAGGGCACAGGACCAGTTGAATGGGAATGGATGATACTTAAAAGGTGAAATTGAGAGGTGAGGGAGGAATGTAATATGAGAGAGGAGATGAGGAGAGAGAGAAGGGTATAAATTATCTCATATGAAAGAGGCAAGAGGAAACTGTTACAATGGAGGGGAAGAACAGGAAGTCAAAAGGGAATGAGTCAACCTTACCACCTTTGAATTTGGCTTAGAAAGGGGATAACAAACACAATAAATAAGATATCTCACCCTACAGGAGAGTAGGGGGGATGGGATGAAAGGGGAGATGATGGAATGGAGGGCAGGTTCAGGGGGAGGGAAGTTGGAAGCACACACTTTTTTTTTTGGAGGGCAATTTGGGCTTAAGTAACTTGCCCAAGGACACATGGCTAGGTTTTTTGTTTGTGTGTGCATTAAGTGTCTGAGGCCGGAACTGAACTCAGGTCCTTCTGACTCCAGGGTCGACGCTCTACTCACTGCACCACCTAGCTGCCCTCGGAAGCACACACTTTTGAAAAGGGACAGGAGCAAAGTAGAGAATAAAACAAGTGGGGGGTGGGATAGAATGGGGGGAAATATAGTCAGTCTTTGACAGTAAATCCACTATGGAAATGTTTTATGTAGTTACACATGTACAATCTATATTGAATTGCTTATCTTCACAGTAAGGGTGAGTGATGAGGCAGGAAGAGAAAGAATCTGGAATTCAAAGTTTCCAAATAAAATGTTAAAAATAAATATTATCATTTTTTTACATGCAACTGGGAAATAAAATATACAGGCACTGGGATATAGAGATCCATCTTGCCCTACTGGAAAGTCAGAGAGGGGTGGGGAAGGATATAGGAGAGAGCAGATTTGGGCGAAATACAATGGGATCACTATTTTGGGGTAGTGGGCAGGGGAAAGACAGGGAGAAAATTCATAACTCAAAATCTTGTGGAAATGGATGATGTAAATTAAAATAATTTTTTTAAAAAATGAATTAAAATATAATAAAAATAAAATAAATATGCAAGGTTGTCACCTTTATTTTCCCTCTAAACCTAATCCTCTCTTTTATCTTCACTATCCTCTGTAGAAGGCAACACCATTCTCTTAGTCAAATAGGTTTACAACCTAAGAATTATTCTCACGTCCTTACCATCTGTCACCTCCTATATCCCAGCTGTTTCCAAAGCCTATCAATTTCATCTTCATGGTATGTTCCCTTCTCTCCTCTGAGACTACCACCCCTCTGTTACAGGTCCCCATAAGAGCATATCTGGTCTATTGTGATACTTTTCTAGCATAACTGCCTGTTTTAAGAAGATCCCCAATTCCAGACTACCCTCCACTCAGCCACCAAAGTTATTTTCCCAAAGAACAGATCCAACTATGTCAGTCCCCTACTCAACACGAATTCCATTTTCTTTCCAATACCTCCAGGATTAGCTTAAAAATGCTGTTTGGCAATGAAAGTACTTGATAATGTAGCTCCCTTTATTTTCAGTCTTTATACAGCTTATTCCCCATCATATATTCTTGAGTAAAGTGACACTAATCTCCTGGTTGCTCAATGCACAAAACATCCATCTCTTGACTTTAAGCATTTTCTTTTTTTTTTTTTTATATTTAAATTTTATTTTATTTTATTTTTTTAATTAATTTATTAGTTTAGTTTCAGTTAACAAGATTCAATTCCATAGTTCCTTGATTTTCAAATTTCCTTTACTTCCCTCCCCCCTCCCCTCATGACATCATATAGTACAGTATAGGGTCTGCAAATGCATTCATATTAAACATTATTCCAATTACAAAGGCATATTGTACTAGGTGGGATGAAAGATGGTAAGGAAGAAGTAAAACCAAACAATGAGAAGAACAAGATCATTTAGTTTGCTTCCATCAGGATTCAGGCTCAGTTCTTTCTAGTTATATCTCTGGATGGCGCATTTCTCATTTTCTTGAGTCATTCGGGATTAACTTATATCACTGCATTGCTGAAAAGAGTCCAGTCTGTCATAGTTGGTCGTTACAGATATGGTATGTCTGTGATTGTATACAAATTTCTTCTGATTCTACTCTTCTTGCTCAGCATCAGTTTGTATAAGTCTCTCCAGGTAATTATGAAATCCGTCACCTCCTCGTTTCTTATAGCACAATAAAATTCCATTACATTCATATACCACAACTTGTTTAGCCATTCCCCAATTGATGGGCACCCCTTTAGTTTCCAATTCTTTGCAACCACAAAAAGGGCTGCTAAAAATATTTTTGTACATATGGTTCTTCCTCCCACTACTATGATCTCTTTGGGATATAACCCTAGGAGTGGTATGGCTGGGTCAAAGGGTATGAAATTATTTATAATCCTTTGGGCATAATTCCAGATTGCTCTCCAGAATGGTTGGATAAGTTCACAACTCCACCAGCAATGTATTAGCGTTTCAATTTGCCCACATCCTCTCCAGCATTTGTCACTTTCTTGTTTTGTCATCTTAGCCAATCTGACTGGAGAGATGTGGTATCTCAGAGTTGTTTTGATTTGCATTTCTCTAATTAATAGTGATTTAGAGCATTTCTTCATATGCTTATAGATATCTTTAATTTCTTTCTCTGAAAACTTCCTATTCATATCCTTTGACCATTTCTCAATTGGGGAATGACTTGTATTCATATAGATTTGGCTCAATTCTCTATAAATTTTAGAAATGAGTCCTTTATCAGAGACACAGGTTGTAAAAATTCTTTCCCAATTTCCCACCTCCCTCTTGATCTTGCTTACATTGGCTTTGTTTGTGCAGAAGCTTTTCAATTTAATGTAATCAAAATTATCCATTTTGCATTTTATATTGCTCTCTAATTCTTGTTTGGTCCTAAAATCTTCCCCTCTCCACAGATCTGTCAGGTAAACTATTCCTTGCTTTCCCAAATTGCTTACAGTATCATCCTTTACACCTAGATCATGCACCCATTTAGACTTGATTTTGGTATATGGTGTTAGATAGTGATCTATGCCCAGTTTCTGCCATACTGTATTCCAGTTTTCCCAGCAGTTTTTGTCAAATAGTGCATTCTTGTCCCAAAAACTGGGGTCTTTGGGTTTATCGAACAATAGATTGCTATATTCATTAACTGCTGGGTCTCCTGCACCTAATCTATTCCATTGATCCACTACTCTACACCTCTGCCAGTACCAAGCAGTTTTGATGACTGCTGCTGTATAATACAGATTAAGATCTGGCATAGCTAGTCCACCTTCCCTAGCATTTTTTTTCATTAATTCCCTTGATATTCTAGACCGTTTGTTTTTCCAAATAAATTTTGTTATTATTTTGTCTAACTCTACAAAGTAGTTTTTTGGTAAATTGATTGGAATGGCGCTAAATATATAATTTAGTTTGGGTAAAATTGTCATTTTTATTATATTAGCTCGACCCAGCCACGAGCAATTGATATTTTTCCAACTATTTAGATCTGTTTTTATTTGTGTGAGAAGTGTTTTGTAGTTTTGATCATATAGATTCTGGGTTTGTTTTGGCAAGTAGATTCCCAAATATTTTATAATGTCTACAGTGACTTTAAATGGGATTTCTCTTTCTATCTCTTGCTGTTGAGTTTTATTAGAGATGTACAGGAATGCTGAGGATTTATGTGGGTTTATTTTATATCCTGCAACTTTGCCAAATTTATTCATTGTCTCAAGTAATTTTTTACTTGATTCTCTAGGATTCTCTAAGTATATCATCATATCATCTGCAAAGAGTGACAGCTTGGTCACTTCTTTGCCTAATTTGATTCCTTTGATTTCTTTTTCTTCTCTAATTGCTACTGCTAACGTTTCAAGTACCAAATTGAATAAGAGGGGTGATAGTGGACACCCTTGTTTCACTCCTGATCTTATTGGAAAGGCTTCTAGTTTATCCCCATTGCATATAATACTTGCTGATGGTTTTAGATAGATGCTAGCAACTATTTTAAGGAAGGCTCCATTTATTCCTATACTTTCTAGTGTTTTTAATAGGAATGGATGTTGTACTTTGTCAAAAGCCTTTTCTGCATCTATTGAGAGGATCATGTGGTTTTTGCTAGTTTTGTTGTTGATATGCTCAATTATATTGATGGTTTTCCTAATATTAAACCATCCTTGCATTCCTGGAATGAATCCTACCTGATCAGGGTGTATTATTTTTGTGATAAGTTGTTGGAGTCTTTTGGCTAATATTTTATTTAGAATTTTTGCGTCTAAATTCATGAGGGAGATTGGTCTATAATTTTCTTTCTCTGTTTTATCTCTTCCTGATTTAGGAATCAGTACCATATTTGTGTCATAGAAAGAGTTTGGTAGGACTCCTTCTTCACTAATTTTCCCAAATAGTTTGTAGAGTATTGGAATCAATTGTTCTTTAAATGTTTGATAGAATTCACTAGTGAACCCATCTGGCCCTGGAGATTTTTTCCTAGGGAGTTCATTGATGGCTTGTTTGATTTCTTTTTCTGAGATGGGGTTATTTAGGTAATTCACTTCCTCTTCAGTTAATCTGGGCAATTTGTGATTTTGTAAATATTCATCCATTTCACTAAGATTGTCATATTTATGTGCATACAATTGGGAAAAATAATTCCTCATTATTTTTTTGATTTCGTCTTCATTGGAGGTAGATTCACCCTTTTTATTTTTGATACTCATAATTTGGTTTTTGGCTTTAAGCATTTTCTCTAGCTGTCCCCTATGCCTAGAACACTTTCCCTCCTCAACAAGGTCTATGGATTTCCCGGACTTCTTTTAAGATCCAATTAAGAAGATGGTGGAGTAGAAACAGCTCATCCAAACGACTCTGCCCCCAGATTCCCCCAAAACTATGGAAAAGGGGACTCTGAACAACTTCTGGAGCCCCAGCACCCACAGAACGACACAGAGAAGCTAACCTTCTGCTGATGACAGTCCAGCAGCCCTGCAGGGAGAACCAGTGCAGTGCTCTGGGAGCCAGGAGCCCACAGCACACGTAGCGTGGGGAGCCGAGCCGAGCTGAGCTCAAGTCCCCATGAGCCGAGGTTTTAGCCCCAGGGCGGCAGGGCCAGCAGCTGACTGGAGAGACCACAGAACACCATCAGCTGTGGCAACCCAAGAATTATCAACATAGACATGCCTAGGACAAAGTAAGAGACATTGGGACCAGTATTTAGGGAATGTGTCGGCTCTCTCCCCTGGGGGCTAGAAGCCTCTGAGGAGACTCGCCATTTTGTAGTTTTCAGAGGCAGCTCCAGCTCCTGGCCTGCAAACTGTAGGGAGATCCAGCGATCAGTCTTGGGGGGTAATCGCTCTTGCTTTAACCTTCCTGAATCTGGATTGTGATCTGGGGTGGAGGTCGTGGGTGGGTTTCCAGCTTGCCAGAAACAGAAGTTGGCCCCCCCACACGGTTGGGGAAAAAGTTCCTGTCTGGCACCAGGCCATACAGTGGCAACAAGCCCAGAAGTCAAATAAGTAAGTGGAAACATGCCAAGTCAAAGGAAACAGAAAAATGCAGCCCTAGACTCTTATTTTGGGGGCATAGAACGGGAAAAAGACTGTGATGTCAGAAGTCCTACTCCAAAAGCCCCAGGGGAAAACATGAGCGGGTTGCAGGCCATAGAGGAGCCTAAGAAGGACTTTAAAAATCAAATAAGAGAAGTGGAGGAAATATTGGAAAGAGAAATGAGAAGGATACAGGAAAAGTATGAAATGAGGGTCAACAGCCTGACTGAGGAAAACAACACCTTAAAAGATAGAATAACTCAAATGGCAAAGGAGGCACAAAAGGGCAATGAGGAGAAGAATGCCTAAAAAAGTCTAATTTTCCAGATGGACAAAGAATCTCAAAAGTTCACTGAGGAGACCCATTCCTTCAGATTTAGACTGGAGCAAATGGAAGCTAATGACATTATGAGAAATCAGGATGCTGTTAAGCAGATCCAAACAAATGAAAGAGTAGAAGGCAATGTGAAACATCTCATGGGAAAAACCACTGACCTGGAAAATAGATGCAGGAGAAACAATTTAAAAATTATTGGACTATCTGAAAGCCATGATCAAAGAAAGAACCTAGAAATCACCCTTCAAGAAATTCTCAAGGAAAATTGTCCTGATGTTTTAGATCCAGAGGGCAAAATAGAGGTTGAAAAAATCCACAGGTCACCTCATGAAAAAGATCCCAAAAAGAAAACTCCCAGGAATATTATAGCCAGTTTCCAGAATCCCCAGTTCAAGGAGAAAATACTACAAGCAGCCAGGAAGAAACAATTTCAATATTGTGGAAACACAATCAGTATATCCCAGGACCTGGCAGCTTCTACACTGAGGGATAGAAGGGCATGGATATGATGTTCCAGTGGGCAAAAGAGCTGGGAATGAAACTAAGGGTCACCTACCCAGCAAAACTGAGTATTTTGTTTCAGGGGAAATATGGTCAGTCAGTGGAATAGAGGACTTTCAAGCATTCTTGAGGAAAAAACCATAATTGAATAGAAAATTTGACATCTAGACACAAGATGCAAGAGATGCTTGAGAAGGTAATCAGGGAAAAGAAATCAAAAGGAACTTATCAAAGTTGAACTATTTACATTCATATATGGAAAAGCAATAACAGTGACTGATGATATCTTTCTCACTATGGAAAGAATGGAAGAAAGGTGTGTGGTCATATGAATACATATGTGAATGTGTGCTTATATGGTTACAATTATATATGGATAGAGGGCATAGGTTGAATTTTATGGTAAGGGAGAATACTCAGGGGATGAAATTATGAGGTGATAGAGGAAAGTGGCAAGAGGAGATGGGGAGAGACAGGGTAGGGTAAACTATCTCATGTAGAAGAGAAGCAAGGGGAAGTGGTTGCAAGGGAGGGGAAGAATAGGAAGGCAAAAAGGCAAAACCACATTCTCACTGAATTTGGTTAAGGGAGAGAATGACATACATACTAAATGGGATATCTGAACCTACAGCAGAATAGGGGGAAGGGGAATGAGAGGAAGGATGATGGATGGGAGGGCAACCTTGGGGGGAGGGGAGACTGGAAGTACTGACTATAGAAGAGGGACAGGATCAAATACGGAATTTTTCAGGTGGGGGTGGGATGACTGGGAGGGAATTATAAGCAGCCTTGTACAATATATCTACTATGATACTGTTTTGCATAGCTAGACATGTACAACATATACTGAATTACTTATCTTCCCAGAGGGAATGGGTGACAAGGAAGGAAAGACATGGATCTGAAATTCAAAGTCTTAACATTAAATGTTTCAAATATATAAAAATACTATTATTAATGCTCTTTTGCTTGTAATTGGGAGATAAGATGTTGCAGGCATTGGGACACAAAGATTCACCTTCCTCTAATGGAAAAGTCGAAGGGAATATGGTAGAAGGTATGGGGATAGAGCAGATTGGAGGAAGCTATATCTTGCATGACTGCTATTCTGGGAGGGTGGGTAGGGGAAAAACAAGGGGGGAAATGATTGTAACTCAAAATCTGGCAGAAATGTATGATGGAAAACAGAAGTTAATAAAGCGTTTGTTTAAAAATATTTTTTTTAAATCCAATTAAAATTCCATGTCTTACAGGAAGCATTTGCTAATGCCCTTTTAATTCTGTTGTCTTCCTTCTGTTAAGGAATATATGTGTGCATATTTGTCTTTTTGTCTGTATGTGTTTATATATGTCTTGGTATGTATATCTTGTGTGTATATGTGTATGTATATTTGTATGTATGTGTAGATCCTTTGTGTATATATGCGTGTTGTATCTATGCCTATATCTATCTATGCAAATATGCATATATGTGAGTGTGTTTATTTAAGTACTAGATTGCATGTTGCCCTCCTCATTAGCTTAAAAGGTCCTTGAGAGCAGGACCTATTTATTGTCTCTCTTAACTTCCCCAATGTTTAGCAAAGTCTTTGGCACATGTACATGTTTATTAATTCATTGATTGACTGAGTAACACATTATATGATCTATCTAAACTCTTTTACTTGCTACTTCTTTTTTTTAGACAAATGCTTTATTAACTTCTGTTTTACATCATTCATTTCTGCCAGATTTTGAGTTACAGTCATTTTCCCCCCATTATTCCCCTACCCAACCTCCCAGAATAGTAGTCCCAGAAGATATCGCTTCCTCCAATCTGCTCTCTCCCATACCTTCTCCCATACCCCCATCGACTTTCCCATTAGAGGAAGGTGAGTCTTTGCGTCCCAATGCCTAAACATCTTATCTCCCTATTACAAGCAAAAGAGTATTAATAACAGTATTTGTATATATTTGAAACATTTAAAGTTATGACCTCGAATTTCAGATCCATTTCCTTCCTACCTTGTCACCCATCCCTCTTGGGAGATAAGTAATTCAGTATATGTTGTACATGTCTAGCTATGCCAAACATCATCCTAGTAGATATATTGTACAAAGCTGCTTATAATTCCCTCCCACTCATCCCACCCCCCACCTGGTCCATTTCCTACATAATCCTGTCCCTCTTCTATACTGGGTACTTCCAACCTCCCCTCACCCCAAGGATTCCCTGCCATCCATCATCCCTCCTCTAATCCCGCTTCCCCCTATCCTGCTAGAGGTTGAGATATCCCATTTAGTATGTATGTCATTTTCTCCCTGAACCAAATTCAATGTGAATGTGGTTTTGCCTTTTTTGCCTTCCTTATTCTCCCCCTCCTTTGCAGCCACTTCCCCTTGCTTCTTCTACATGGGATAGTTTACCGTACACAGTCTCTCCCTATCTCCTCTTGCCACTTTCCTCTCTCACCTCATAATTTCATTCCTTGAGTATTCTCCCTTCCCAACAAATTCAACCTATGCTCACTATCAATATATAACTGTAACCATATACTCACACATTCACATATGTATTCATATGACCACACCCCCTTCTTCCATTCTTTTCATACTGAGAAAATATCTTCAGTCACGGTTATTGCTTTTCCATATATGAATGTACATAGTTCAACTTTGATAAGTTCCTTTTGATTTCTTTTCCCTGATTACCTTCGCAGGCATCTCTTCCTTCTTGTGTATGGATGTCAAATTTTCTATTCAATTCTGGTTTTTTCCTCAAGAATGCTTGAAAGTCCTCTATTCCACTGAATGACCATATTTTCCCCTGAAACAAAATACTCAGTTTTGCTGGGTAGGTGACCTTTAGGTTCATTCCCAGCTCTTTTGCCCTCTGGAATATCATATTCCATGCCCTTCGATCCCTCAGTGTAGAAGCTGCCAGGTCCTGGGCTATTCTGATTGTGTTTCCACAATATTACAATTATTTCTTCCTGGCTGCTTGTAGTATTTTCTCCTTGATCTGGACATTCTGGAACCTGGCTATAATATTCCTGGGAGTTTTCTTTTTGGGATCTTTTTCAGGAGGTGACCTGTGGATTTTTTCAACCTCTATTTTGCCCTCTGGATCTAAAACATGAGGGCAGTTTTCCTTGAGAATTTCTCGAAGGGTGATTTCTAGGTTCTTTCTTTGATTATGGCTTTCAGGTAGTCCAATAATTTTTAAATTGTCTCTCCTCGATCTATTTTCCAGGTCAGTGGTTTTTCCCATGAGGTATTTCACATTGCCTTCTAATCTTTCATTTGTTTGGATCTGCTTAACAGCATCTTGGTTTCTCATAAAGTCATTAGCTTCCATTTGCTCCAGTCTCATTCTGAAGGAATGAATCTAATCAGTGAACTTTTGAGATTCTTTGTACATCTGGCAAATTCGACTTTTTAAGGCCTTCTTCTCCTCATTGCCCTTTTGTGCCTCCTTTGCCATTTGAGTTATTCTATCTTTTAAGGTGTTGTTTTCCTCAGTCAGGCTGTTGACCCTCATTTCATACTTTTCCTGCATCCTTCTCATTTCTCTTTCCAATTTTTCCTCCACTTCTCTTATTTGATTTTTAAAGTCCTTCTTAGGTTCCTCTATGGCCTGCAACTCGCTCATGTTTTCCCCTGGGGCTTTTGGAGCAGGACTTCTGACCTCACAGTCATTTTCCTGCTCTATAGCCCCCAAAATAAGAGTCTAGGGTTGCATTTTTCTGTTTCCTTTGCCTTGTCATGTTTCCACTTAATTACTTGACTTTTGGGCTTGTTGCCACACTATGGCTTTAAGGCCAGATAGAGGAATTTTCGTCCTGAACGTGTGGGGGGCAACTTCCGTTTCTGGCAAGCTGTAAACCCACCCGCGACTTCCACCCTAGATCCCAATCCAGATTCAGGGAGGTTAAAGCAAGAGCGATTCCCCCCCAAGACTGATGGCTGGATCTCCCTACAATTTGCAGGCCGGGAGCCGGAGCTTCCTCTGAAAACTACAAAATGGCGTGTCTCCTCAGCAGCTTCTAGCCCCCAGGGGAGAGAGCCGACACATTCCCTAAATACCGGACCCAAAGTCCATAGGATGCTAACTTCTTACTTTGTCCTAGGCATGTCTTTGTTGATAATTCTGGAGTCGCCACAGCTCCTGGTGTTCTAGGGTTTCTCCAGCTGGCTGATGGCCCTGCCGCCCTGGGGCTAAAACCTTGGCTCACGTGGACCTGGACTGGGCTTGGCTCCTGCGCTGTGTGCACTGCCCGCTGCCAGGTCCGAGACTGCTGGGCTGGTCTTTCCTGCGGGGCTGCAAGGCTGTGCTCAGCAGGAGGTTAGCTTCTGTGTCGTTCTGTGGGTGCTGGGGCTCCAGAAGTTGTTCAGAGTCCCCTTTTACATAGTTTGGGGGGAATCTCGGGGCAGAGTGGCTTGGACGAGCTGTTTCTACTCCACCATCTTGGCTCTGCCCCTACTTGCTACTTCTTACATTTAATATTTCATAATCCTGTCTCTATGCCCTTGAACTGTCTTTTGCCCACATTTCTTCATCTCTGCTTCTTAGATTATCAGGCTTCCATCAATAAAAAGCTTAAATGATATCTTGTGCAGGAGGTCTCTACCACTGGTAAAGTCTTTCTTTCTAAGATTATCTCATACAAACTCTATAAATATATTTCATCTACCTATCTTTGTCATTATTTTCAATTGAGAATATTAATTCCTTGATAGTTTGGTCTGCTTTACTTTTCTTTTATTCCCAGCATTTAATATAGTCCTTGGCATATAGTGAATAATTAAGAATCTTTTTTGTTAAACATATCTCAATTACATATCAGTCTTGTTCTGGCTGCTCTCTGGACTGAGGATTTCTTTTTTTTTTTTTGCTTTTTGGAGGGCAATTCGGATTAAGTAACTTGCCCAAGGTCACACGGCTAGGTTTTTTTTTGTTTGTTTGTTTGTGTGGGTCAAGTGTCTGAGGCCGGATCCAAACTCAGGTTCTTCTGACTCCTGGGCCAGTGCTCTACTCACTTCGCCACCTAGCCGCCCCTGGACTGAGGATTTTGATAAGTTACTTGTCTTTTGACCCTAAAGTTTAACACCTCTGACCTAAAACACTAAAACATTAAATAAATTGCCCTGCATCACATTATCAGCATGTGACAGTGACCCAAGTTAAAAACTCATCTCTTCCTATAGACCAATTCTTTTTTCCAGTAAGCCAGGATGCTTCTCTTGAACTAATAGGGCATGGCATTCTTTCAAACAGAATGTTTGTGATATGAAAGTAAGTTAATCTTTCTGATTCTTTTTACTTCAGAGAGGAAAAACACTGCTACTTTTTAATTGCTTCAGATTAAGTATATTTAGAGAAGATACCACTGTAATTTACTTCACAGGAATAAAAATACATGATTAGTGCTAGATTTAAAGTATACTTTAAGTTCTGTGGCTAAAGGTTTCTGTGATGCTGAAGGATTGAATATAAGCTGCAAAAAGTGGTGGGGGGACAAAATTATATTACTTCCATATATATGTATGTATGTATATATATATATATATATATATATATATATATATATATATATATATATATATATATATATACACACACATACATATACTTTGTGGCATATGTTTAGATGGGTGGAATACTGTGGTTTTCCCATTATACAATAAATTACATCATGGGAAGCAGCATCTGTCAATTTCCCTAGATATTCTGAAGGATTTGTCTTGAAATGGATTCACAGCTTAAATAAATTTCACTCCTGCCAGTAATCGTTGACTTCATGACAAGGGCATAGGGAACATTTGCAGGTCTTGGATTCTATAGCCAAGTTTGACATCTGGGGAAAGGGGAGGAATTGGAGAGACAATCATGTTTTCCTACTGCAACAGATATTTTACTAAGGTTACCAGTGAATATAATCCAGTTTTAATCAATGTAGGTCAATTGGTACTTTCATTGCTCTCTAGGAAAATGTTAATCAATAAGTGTGTTCCAACTCAATCATAGTATTCATCTCATGAAAATATTGTTGTTTTTGTGGAAAGGTACTGTAAATAAAAATTTTCCCCTCCCAACTTCAAGGTCCTACAAAGTGGCAAATAGATCATATGATTTGTTTCAAAGGATCCTAGATGACTTCAAAGTCTTGGCAATTTTTCCCCTCTTTTGGGATGAGATGGAAGGAGAGAGGCAATAAGGGTTTGCATTATTCGGTAATGAAAGGCCAAATTAATTTTTCACAACAGGATCCACCATGGACCATAAGTAGAGAAAACAAAATTACACAGTTATTGCACTACTAGCATCTAACACATTAGTTGGTAAATTGCTTTGAGATTAAGAAGAGGTGGGCCAGTTTGTGTAAGACAACCTGGTCTGTGGTCCATCCCTTCAAGATGATCAGACCACATCTGTGTTCCATAAAACAGGGGGCTCTTATGGACATTTTATACACAGAGCTGGCAGTAAAAATCAATACAGCCTTAGTGCATACATTTTTTAGAGAGTAGCAAAAGACTAGTACAGGGGAGTGTAATTTAGGTTGGTTTAATCATTGAATAGCAGAGGATTCATGCTGTGAGAGACTTAAAAATGAGGCCCATTTAGACGCAAGTGGAGAGTTTTTCCATTTATCTATCTGCTAGCAACTTGATAAATTCGTATAAAACTGATCTGAATTGAATTAAAGCAGAGTGATAGGTAAGGTCCAGTGAGAACTTTCCAGGGGGGAAAGATACTTTCACTTGTACGAATTCAAATAGGTTAAGTCATAAGATGTAATGTTGGAGTCTGACCTTGAAGGAATGGAAACTAAGAAGATATAGAGAGAGGAAGGCACATCTATTCCAGATTTTATGATTATGTGAATAAAAACATAAAAATGAGAGAGTATAGAAGGAAAATGAGCAATAAGAGTAAAAGATTCAAATTAATCATGAAGGCAAATAGCATTGGATGAAGCTGGCTTCAGTAACCAAAGTCATGCTTTTCAATAGGGACTCTTGAGTATTGATCCAACTAATAATTTTTTTGAATGTCAGAATTAACAGAAGAGACTCTTTTCAAATAGGGTACATTTTCCTTCCCCAAGTTAGAAGTATGTCTTCTAGTCATTAAATGATTAATTTTCACAACTATTTTTATAGGTAAAGAAATAAAATCAGTCAATAGACATAAGTAAATTTTCAGAAAGACTTAGACTAGTCAGCTAAATTGCTAATATGCCACACACTGCTACAGTTTTGCAATTTGCCTGTCTTTTGAATTCCAAGAATGGAATTCTAAAAGAGGAATTGTTTTTTTTTTTTTTTTCGGTTCTGCTGTTGCCCAGCATAGAATCTGATATCTAGTGTGATGGAAAGAGTATGTAAAGGCAACAAACCACATGGGAAAGTTAATTTAGAACTCCCTACTTTGGTAGATACAATTTCTATCCTTGACTTTACTATATTTACAATCAACCAACCAGTGAATCAATTAGCAAGCATTTGTTACAAGTCAAGAACTATGAATGATGCTTAGTATACAATGATTAAAATAAAAATGAAACAATCTTGGTTTGAAAAATAGTAATATTGTTCAATTCTATTGGGGTAGACAAGAACATACAAAAGAAATACATGTACATAAAAATAAACACATGCAATTGGAACTAGTGGGCAAAGCCAAGAAGGCAGACTAGAAGAAGAAATTTCATAAGCCCTGACCACAACCATCTCCAATACCTGTAAAATATGACTCTAAACAAATTAGAGATGCATAACCCACAAAGTGACAAAGAGAAACAAATTTCCAGCTGAAGCGATCCTGGAAGGCCGACAGAAAGGGCCTATTAAACCTCTGGGAGCCGAGAGCATGCCGTGCAAACCTCATTGAGCCTGGGGCAGGCTTGACTAGTGGACAAGGTTGGCCAGAGAAGACTTCAGGAGAGTGAATCACCAGCAGCTGTGGTGGTTTCCAGACTTCTCAACCTATGGATTCCAAAGAGAAAGTAAAATACCAGTGGGGAACTCTGTTGGAACTGGGTGACAGAAGAGCATGGTCCAGCCGCTGCCTCCAGGTTGAGACATGGCAAAGGTACAGCAGCTGCAGCAGCTGCTGTGTGGCTGCCTACAGAGCTCCTGGCCTGCAGGAGCAAACATTCATAGGGTAATTGCTCTTGCTTTGTCCTGTTTGGATCTGGGTTGCTGTTTTGGGTGGTGGTACTGGGCTATGTGGCAGTGTGCAGAGCTTGAGGTATCTCTAGAGAGGGTGCCCTCCTCAGACTTCTGACAATATTTACAAAACCCCCAGAAGTTTGGGACATAGCTCTCTCTACTCTGTAACATGAGTTCTACTGTGGCAAAGTCCTCAAAATCAAGCAGAGGAAGTGAGTTGAGCTCATACAGTCCTTTTGGGGGGACAAAAAGGATCAATACATGGAACACAAAGAAGTTAAGAAAGGCAAAACTCCTGAATCAAAAGCCTCAAAGAAAAGTGTGAATTGGTGATGGGCCGCAGATAAGCTCAGGAAGGATTTTGAAAATCAAGTAAGATAGGTGGAGGAAAAACTGAGAAGAGAAATAAGAACGATGCAAGAAAATCATAAAAAGTGAGTTAACAGCCTGCTAAAGGAAGCCCAAAAACATTTTGAAGAAAATGACCCCTTAAAAAGGAGACTAGCTCAAATGGCAAAAGAGGCCCAAAAAGCCAGTGAAGAGAAGAATGCTTTAAAAAGCCGATTTGGCCAGAAGGAAAAGTAATTTCAAAAATTCATGGAAGAGAGGCAGAGCCAAGATGGACAAGTAGAAACAGCACTTCCAAGGCACTCCAGTCCACACCCCCTCCAAACCATGTAAAAGGTGCACTGTGAACAACGTCTGGAGCTCCAGCACCCACATAACGACACAGAGAAACTAACCTCCCACTGAGGACAGCCCAGCAGCCAGCAGGGAAGGGCCAGCTCAGCTCGCTGGGAGTCAACAGCACAGAGCTGTGGGAGCTGAGCCCAGTCCTGACTGAGTTGCGGTTTTAGCCCCAGAGCAGCCAGACCACCAGCCTGTTGGAGGGAGCTCAGAACACCAGCAAGAGTGGGGATTCCAGAATTATCAACACAGATATGGCTAGGACAAAGTAAGAGGTTAGTGCCCTATGGACTGTGGGACCAGTATTGGGGGAATGCATCGGCTTCTTCCTCTGGGGGTGAGAAGCTTCGGAGGAGACGCATGACTTAAGCCATTTTGCAGCTTCAGTGGCAGCTTCAGCTCCTGGCCTCTGAAATTTAGGGAGATCCAGCGAATCAGTCTTGGGGGATAACCGCTCTTGCTTTAACCTCCCTGGATCTTGATTGTGGTCTGAGGTGGAGGTCTGGGGTGGGTATCCAGCTTGCCAGAGTGTGTGGAGGCCTCACAGAGGCTACCCAACTAATACATATGGAAGTTGTGAAGACCCCAACATTTGGGACAGAAGCTCCTCTATCTGGTGGCAGAGTTCTAATGTGGCAATAAGCCCCAAATTCAAGAAATTAAGTGGCAACATGCCTAGGAAAAGGAAAAAATAAACCCCAAAATGCAACATTAGACTCCTAATTTGGGGGCAAAAAGGATAGAAGCATGGAACAGGAAGAGGACTGTGAGGTCAGAAATCCTGAACCAAAAGCCCCAAATGAAAATATGAGCGGGTTATAGGCCATAGAGGATCTTAAGAAGGATTTCAAAAACAAAATAAGAGAAGTGGAGAAAAAATTGGGAAGAGAAATGAGAAGGTTGCAGGAAAGGTATGAAATGAGAGTCAACAGCCTAACTGAGGAAAATAAAACCTTAAAAAATAGACTAACACAAGTGGCAAAGGAGGCTCAAAAGGGCAATGATGAGGAGAATGCCTTAAAGAGCCAAATTTGCCTGATTGAAAAAGAATCTCAAGGGGCAGCTAGGTGGCACAGTGAGTAGAGCACCTGCCCTGGAGTCTGAAGGACCTGAGTTTGGATCCTGCCTCAGACACTTAATGCACACACAAAGAAAAAAACTTAGCCGTGTGACCTTGGGCAAGTTACTTAACCCCAACTGCCCTCCAAAAAGCAAAAAAAAAAAAAGAAAAAGAATCTCAAAAGCACATTGAGGAGATTCATTCCTTCAGAGTTAGACTGAAGCAAATGGAATCTAGTGACTTTAAGAGAAATCAAGAAGCTGTTTAAACAGATCCAAACAAATGAAAGATTAGAAGGAAATGTAAAATATCTCATGGGAAAAACCACTGGCCTGGAAAATAGATCCAGGAGAGATAATTTTAAAAGTATTGGATTACCTGAAAGCCATGATCAATGAAAGAACCTAGAAATCCTCCTTCAAGAAATTCTCAAGGAAAATTGGCCTGATGTTTCAGACCCAGAGGGTGAAATAGAGGTTGAAAGAATTTATCGATAACCTCCTGAAAAATATCCCAAAAAGAAAACTCCTAGGAATATAATAACCAGGTTCCCGAATTCCCAGATCAAGGCAAAAATTCTACAAGCAGAAAGGAAGAAACAATTTCAATATTGTGGAAACACAATCAGAATAGCACAGGGCCTGGCAGCTTCTACACTGTGGCACTGAAGGGCATGGAACATGATATTCCACAGGGCAAAGGACCTGGGATTAAAACCAAGAATCACCTTCCCAGAAAAACTGAGTATCTTGTTTCAGGGGAAAATATGGTCATTCAGTGGAATAGAGGACTTTTTTTTTTTAAGCAATTGGGGTTAAGTAACTTGCTCAAGGTTACACGGCTAGTCATTTTTTTTTTGCGTGGGAGCTCATTTTCTGAGGCTGGATCTGATCTCGGGTCATCCCAACTCCGAGGCTGGTGCTCTAACTCACTGCGCCACCTAGTCTCCCCTTTAGGGCAGTTGGGGTTAAGTAACTTGCCCAAGGTTACAGGGCTAGGTTTTTGTTTGTGTGGATTAAGTGTTGGAGGCTGGCTCTGAACTCAGGTCCTTCTGACTCCAGGGCTGGTGCTCTATTCACTGCGCCACCTAGCCGCCCCAGGAATAGAGGACTTTCATGCATTCTTGAGGAAAAAATCGGAGTTGAATAGAAAATTTGACATTCAGACACAAGAATTAAGAGATGCTTGAAAAGGTAATCAGGGATAAGAAGTCAAAAGAAACTTATCAAAGTTGAATTATTTACAGTCCTACATGGAAAAACAATAACTGTGACTGATGAAACCTTTCTCAGTATGAAAATAATTGAAGAATATATGGACATATAAATACATATGTGAATTTGTGTATTTATGTTTACAGGTATACATTGATAGAAGGCACAGGGATAATTTGGTGGGAAGGGATGATACGTAACGGGTGAAGTTAAGAGGTGAGAGAGGAATGTGTCAAAAGGAGGTGGGCTAGGGTAAACTATCTCATGTAGAAGAGGCAAGTGAAGTGGTTGCAGGGGAGTGGATGAACAGGAAGGCAAAAAGACAAAACGATATTCTCATTGAATTTGGCTCAGGGAGATAATGACATATATATTTGATGGGATATTTCACCCTGCAGGAGAGTAGGGGGAAGGGAGATTAGGGGGGATGATGGAGGGGAGGGCATTCTGGGGGGCAGGGAGGTTGGAAGTCCGCACTTTTGAAGAGGGACAGGATCAAATTAAGGAATGGACCAGGTGGGCGGTGGGATGGGTGGGAGGGAAATAAAAGCAGTCTTTTACAATATATATACTATGATAATGTTTTGTATAGGTATATATGTACAACACATGCTGAACTGCTTATCTTCCCTAAGGGAGTGGGTGACAAGGGAGGAAGGGAATGGATCTGAAATTCAAAGTTTTAAAATTAAATGTTTCAAATATATATAAATACTATTATTAATACTATCTTGCATGTAATTGAGAGATAAGATGTGCAGGCATTGGGGCACAGAGATTTACCTTACCATAATGGTAAAGTCCAAGGGGCTATATGGGAAGATATGGGAGAGAGCAGATTGGATGAAGGGTGGGACTGCTATTCTGGGGTGGTGGGTAGGGTTAAAATGGGGAAAAAATTGTAACTCAAAACCTGGCAGAATTGAATAATGTAATCCAGCAGTTAATAAAGCATTTGTTTAAATAAAAAAAAAAAACTCATTGAAGAGAATAATTCCTTCAAAATTAGATCAGAGCAATTGGACACTAATGACTTTATGAGAAATCAAGATGCTATGAAATAGAAACAAAATAATGAAATAATAGAAGGCTTTATGAAATATCTCATTGGAAAAACCACTGACTTGTAAAATAGATACAGGTGAGATAATTAAAAATCATTGGACTACCTGAAAGCCATGATCAAAAAAAGAGCCTAGTCACCACATTTCAAGAAAATATCAAGACGTATTGCCCTGATAATCTAGAACCAGAGGGAAAAATAGGAATTGAAAGAATTCAGTTATCACCTCTTGAAAAAGATCCTCAAAAGAAAACTCCTTAGGAATATTGTAACCAGATTTCAAGTTCCCAGGTCAAGCATAAAATACTGCAAGCAGTCAGAAAGGAACAATCTGAGAACTGAGGAAACACAATCACAATAACACAAGACCTAGCAGCTTCTACATTAAGGGGTCAAGTGGCTTGGAATATGATATTCCATAGGTTAAAGGAGCTAGGGCTAAAACCAAGAATCACCTACCCCACCAAACTGAGTATAATGCTACAGGGAAAATATGGTCATTCAATGAAATAGAGGACTTTCAAGCATTCTTTGTGCAAAAACCAGAGCTGAACAAAAAAATTGATTTTCATATATAAGAAGCAAAATAAACATGAGAAGGTAATCTGGAAAAAGAAATCATAAGTAATTCATTAAAGTTAAACTTTTAACATTCATGGAAAAATGATAATTGTAACTCATGAGATTTTTCTCAGGATGTGGATAGTTGAAGGGAATATTTATGTGTGTATATATGTGTGTGTATATATATATATATATATATATACACATATATGTATATATACATATATATGTATATATATACACATATATATGTATATATACGTATATATGTATATATATATGTGTGTGTGTATACATACATATATATGTATACACACACAATAAATATACCCCAGTATACATACATATATACATATATACATATATATATATATATATATATATATATATATATATATATATATGGGAAGTTACTTCCCCCTATATATATAGGGGGAAGTAACTTCCCCCCTTCAAAAGAAAAAAAAATGAAAGTTAAGGTAGCCAGTGACAAAAGGTGCTGGCATTATGTGATCAGCATAATTATTGAAAAGGTGTTATTTGAGCTATGTCATAAAAAAAGTTAGGGATGGTGATACATTCCAATTTCATTATGATAGCTAGTGGAAAAGGAATAGGAAAGACGTTGGAGTGCTGTTTCTGAGGAGCAGAGAGAGAAAAAAAACAGCTTAGCTGAAGAACATCCAGGCAGGATAGCATAAGATACTGGAAAATATAATTGAATTAAGTTGTAAAAAAGTTCTAAAAGCCAAACCAGATAAATTATATTTCAGCATAAAGGCTCTAGGGAATCAATGGAGTTTGTGAATAGGGGGTGGAATGATATAGTTGAATCTGTGATTAAGGAAAATCACACTGGCAGTGTGTAGAAGAGAAAATGGATTTTAGAGTGACTTGAGGCAGGGAGACTAAAGAGGAGGTAATTTCAACAAAGCAGACAAGAGGTTAAAAGATACTGACCTACTTGATAGCAATGTACCTAATAAAAGGGTCAGATCAGAAGGATGTTTGGTCAATCAACCCCATTCTTTAAGCAATATTAATTTAAAATTTGAGATGTCAGTATTTGCTGTATCAAATTTGGGGACAGATGATTTATTATTTTTTTTGAGATATTTTCAAGCTAATTCTTCATTACTGCATAAAATTAAGTTACTGAGAAAACTGATAGCATTGCTTTTCAACATCCATTTAAACAACAAAGGGAGAACTTTTGGAAACAAGATGGTGGAGTAAGCAGTAATTTGCTCTCACTGTCCTTTACTGAACTTGAACAACCCATAAAATACCACCCTAGGAAAAATCCTAGGAACAGTGGAGTTAGCACAAAGATGGGGAGCAGCATTTTTTTTTAATTAGTGAGGCTAAGAAGATTGACAGGGAAGGTCCCTCTTGCTGTGACTGAAGGGAAGCAGTACAGGAGAGTAGGCATCTCAGCAGATCAGTAACAAGCAACACCTCAGCAAAATAGCAGGAGGTCTTCAGTCCCAGGGTGGAAGAACAGACAAGCGCTAACCCCAGGACCCCTTATGTACCTTCACACAGACAAGGGAACCGGCAGGTGTCAGGGTGGAGAACCACTATTTTTAAGGTGGATGGGTGTCCACCAGTGAGTGGGCCTACACATACTCTAGCTCTACACCTGGGGAGAAGGTGACTTCCAGTAGCCAAGCCACCCACAGCCCCACACCTCAATTTTTGAGTTTCTGTGTAATGGGGAAAACACAATAAACTTCACTTGGCATCTGCACAGAACAGCCACTTCTGATAAGTAAACTACAGCTTCTATAGCCTCCTGTTGCAAGAACAGGAGACTCCAGCACAATAAGCAGGTCTCTAGCCCCTAGCCAAGAAGTGTGGATCAGTGTTCTTATGCGCCAGAAGCAGAAATTAAAGTCAAGAAAAAAGGCAAAAAATATGATCAAGAAACAAAACAGAAAATCAAAGACCATGAATTCATTTTTCCCCACCAAGTCAAATGACTGAGTGTATTTGGGATATTTCCTTTTCAATAGGGGTATAAAAGAAAATTCCTATGAGACATAATTTCTCTTTTTCTTAATTTTTAATTAATTCATTTAAGTTCTCAACATTCATTTTGAGTTACATTTTTTCTCTCGATCTTTCCCATACACTCACTGCCAAATATCAAGCATAATGAATACCCCTCCCCCAATTTGTTCTCTCCTATATCCTCCCCCATCACCCCGCTAACTTTCTAGCAGGGCAAGACAGACCTCTATGCCCCAGTGCTCTACATCTTATTGCCAAGTTGCATGTAAAAACATTTTTTAAAGATTTGTTTTTAAAACTTTGAATTCCAGATTTTTCTCCCTCCTCACCTGCCCCCACTGGGAATACAAGCAATTTAATAAAGGTTGTACATGTGCAGTTACCCAAATCATTTCCATAATTGTCATATTGTGATAAACCATTTATATTTCCCCCCATGGTATACTGCCTGCCACTTCTTCCATTTTCTCCTTTGACCCTATAACTTTTCAAAAATGTTTACTTCTAACTACCCTCTCCCCTAATCTGCCCTCCATTCTATCATCCCTCCTCATATCCTCTACCCACTTATTTTCCTGTAGGGTAAGATACCCAGTTCAGTGTGCATGTTATTCCCTCCTTAAACCAAATTCAGTGAGAATAAAGTTGTTCCATGCCCTTTAATCTTCTTGTTCTTCCCCTCCATTTTAATATGTTTCTCTTCCCTCTTTTATATGAGATAATTTACCTGAATCTACATCCTCCTTTCACCTCCCACTAAATTTCTCTCTCACCTCTTAATTTTATATTTTTGATATCATCCCTTCATATTAAAATCATCCTGTGCAATCTGTCTATGTTAACATACATATTCCCACAGTCACATATATCTTTATATACATATACACCCTCCTACACGCACACATACACACATTATATATAAGTATACACTCATATATTTCCTTCAAATATCCTTATAATGAGAAAAGACTTATGAGTTACACTTATTGTTTTGTGATATAGGAATGTAAATAGCTCAAATTTATAAAATTCCTTATGATTTCTTTTTCCTCTTTACATTTTCTTGCTTTTTGTATTTGAAAGGCAAATTTCTGTTCACCTCTGTTTTTTTTTTATCAAAAATGCTTGAAAATCCTCTATTTTATTGAATGACCATATTTTCAAACCCTGAATCATTACATGATGTTTTGTTGAGTAGGTGATTCTTGGTTTTAGTCCTAGGTCCTTTCACCTCTGGTACATCAATATTCCAAGCCCTTCCCTCCCTTAAGGTAGAAACTGCTAGGTCTTGTGTTATCCTGATTGTGTTTCCACAATACTCAAATTCTTTCTTCCTGACTGCTTGCAGTGTTTTCTCCTTGACCTGGGAACTATAGAATTCAGCTATAATATCCATAGGAGTTTTCTTTTTTTTTCTTTGTATTAAATTTTATGTTTATTTTTAGTTTGCATCATTCATTTCCACAAGCTTTTGAGTTACAAATTTTCTTGCCTTCTTTCCCATACCCAACAAGCCAAAACAGTGATTCCACTGGATGACACCTCCCCCAATATGCTCTCTCCTATATCTTTCCACATGCCCCCTCTGACTTTCCAGTAGGTCAAGATAAATCTCTATGCCCAAGTACCTGTGTATATAATTTCCCAGTTGTATGAAATACACACACACACACACACACACACACACACACACACACTTAAACATTTGATTTAATAATTTGAATTCCAGATTCTTTACCTTCCTCCCTCCTCACACACCCTTACTGGGGAGACAACTAATTCAAAATATGTTACACATTTGTAGCTATGCAAAACCTTTCGGTAATGGATATATTGTGAAAGACTGACTATATATCCATCCTTCCTGTCCTGTCCCCCATTTGTTCTATTCTTTGCTTGGACACTTGGACCCTGCCCATTTTAAAAAATGCATGCTTTCAAATTCCCTCCCCCCCATCCTGCCCTCCCCTCATCATCCCCCCCTCATCTCCTTTCCCCCTAATCTCTTGAGGGTTAGACACCCTATATAGTGTGTATGTCATTCCCTCCCTAAGCCAAATTCAATGAAAGTAAGTTTGACTCATTCCCTTTTGCCTCCCTGCTGTTCCCATCCATTGTAACAGTTTTTATTGCCTCTTCTATGAGATAATTTGTCCCCTTCTGCCTCCCCGATCTCCTCTCATTATATTCCTCGCTCAATTCTCAATTACACATTTTAAGTATCATCATTTCTTATTAATTTGGTCCTGTACCCTCTGTCTATATGTGCCTATTCATACACACACACACACACACACACACACACACACACACACACACACACAATACTGAACTTAGTTACAAAATACAAGGAATGAATAAGGATGTATATAGGGTATTCCGAATGGGGAAACTTCATTGCAAGTTATCCCTCACAATCCTCCCTCTTCTCTTATACCTTTGAACTTTCCCCACTTTTCTTAATTATAATTCCTGTAGTTGCATTGACAATATACAAGGAGGCAGGCCACTTTTGTGAGTGCAGTTATAGACATTCAAAAGAAAACAATGGCAAACAATTATCCCTTCCAAAGTCCAAAAGTCTCTTGCCACACTGTTGTCTGGAAGGTGTATACCATCTGAAGGAAGTCCTTGCTTAGGGTCATCTGTCTTCAGTTCTGCATCCCAGCCTCTCTTTCTTCTGCCTTCTTTCATTCATTTACACACAAAAAGATCATTGGAACCAATTTAAAAGACCAGAACCCTTATCATGCTCACAAAATTATAATTGGAATCTTGGTCAATTGTCATGATCATACATTAAAATCATTTTTGTTTGTTTTGTATTTTGCATTAATCCAGTATTAATTCCTCCTCTAGGAGGATGGGACTTTACTAAAGGATTCATATTAAGCCCATGATTCAAATAGTTAATTTTTTTCCAAATGCATAGATTATCCTTCTTTTAACATTGACTAATTGTGAGAAAGCTGAGACAAGTTTGATACTAACAGAAAAAAAAAATATTTCCACAAACCCTTGATCTATTTGTCCTTTTACTATCACAAATATCTAAAGGACCTTGATTTCTTCATAAATACCTATACTAAATCCTAAGCATAATAGCTTTATCTTATAGTAACTTGAGATGTCCCAGAATCAAATATTTAATAGATTTGTTTTTGTGTTTTCAAAACTTTTGATTATTGAAAATTGCCAGCAAGAATAGTGATGATACTGTAATGAGGGAACCAATTTTCCCAACTTCAGAATGTCAATTCCAGGCAAAATGTATACCAGGCTGCAATCTGCAATGACCAAGCTCGGAGTCTGTCAGGTGTCACTGGGAGGTTTGTGTCAGGATATTCCTACCTCACTTCATGTGGAATAGCTCTTCTCCTGTCCTTTCATAAGCATACTTCACAGGCCTTCTATACCTGTACCTCATTGGGTCTGGCATCATGGATATGTGGCTCAGATAGTTTGGATAGCCTTTTTTAATATCGATACCTGGAGTTAGACTCAGAGGAATAGTCAGTTAACAGTCCCATTAAATCTTAAATAACAAGCTCCAACAATAAGGTTAAGATATGATTATAATCTCACATTCATTAAGGAATATCTCTAAAGTGAGCCTCAAATAACTTGTATTAATTTATACATTTATTGCTGTTCATAAAAATCAAATCTCTGATCAGGATTACAAATTATTGCTCTAATAGATTTGAATCTACTTCCCAAGCTTCCCTATCTTCCTGGAACTATGCTTAATCTGAACTCACAATGTAATCCCTATTTCTAACCAAATCTTCATTTATCTTCTCAACCCTCTGATCTCTATGACTAAGTGTTCTCTACTGGAATCCTAGAATAAATAAACAAAGAACTTAATGTCTACCTCAAAAGATAATTATTTATATATGTAACTATTCTCAAAAATATTCTGGAAGAATGTCCTTAAAATGCCAGAATTTCATACATTATGCCTAACATTCCATTGAATTGCCATAAAGATGAAAAATAGGGACATGATTGGACAAAGTATACACGAGCACTATAGTCACAAAACCTTTTTACCTTAACATCAATTTACTATAATTGAGATGAAGTATACCACAAAGATTTACCTGTACTCACATACATAAGGGATTCCCTTTAACATCTTTCCCTTCACAATTTTTTGAGCTCATCCTGGTGAAGCCAATTGTTAGAGATCCTTTTTAATCTTTTGTACATAGACTTGCTACTTCTCAGCAAGTCAAGTTTATTGCTTAGGAAATTAATAACTAAAACAAGCTCCCTTGCCATGCTGAATGACTTTGCCTAATAGAGATAATTTCTAGGGGCTTTGGCAGTTTTATAACATCATACAACATCATGCAGGACAACTGTTCTGAATGAGCAGAACTAGTGAAAATAAAGTTTACATCCAGTCTCCCCCCTTTCCACATCAGTAATCAATTAAAAATTTTAGGTTTTAGCATTAAACCAGTACCCCCACAGTTTCATCAAATCATTCTGATTGTAAACTATTCACTAGAGATAATATCTAATGCACTAATGGGTAGACTTTTGTACCTGTTGTCCTTCTCTCCCTGCTCTCTTTACCAGGACTGATGAGATTTCTTCCCCATCCTGGAGTATAAAATTTTCCTTGTCTCTCTTATCTTGCGTCTCTCATCTTTCCCATAAAAACTTCTGAAACTACCTCACTATTCTGGAACCCATAAGCACTGCTCTCCAAATCTCAGGGTGTGTTTCTCCTAGCTTTCCTGCCAGGAGACTCATACTGCTTTCTTAATACCCTTTTGTGTACTTCCTTGCATATAAGACACTTCACAGATTTGTTTAGCAAATATATATACACCTTTATTTCTTTAAAGCTAGGACACACATTACTTACACTCCCCAATAGAATCCTTGATATGAAAATAGACAAAATTTTCCTCAAGATTAACCATTTCTCTCAAATCAAGCAATAACCAATGGCCTTGCTCAGTTTCAGTCTTCTCAAACTTAATAATTTTTTTTTTCTTTTAAGCTTCTATGAACACAAGTATTGCTTTTGTCTTAGGCACATGGGGATTCAACACATACATCTTCATAGCTTCTATGTACAGGGCAGCCTCCTTAACTTTCTTGTCTGCTAATCTTTTCCCCATCATCTCATACCAAAGATCTTATGAAACATTTCTTCATAAGAATATTTCCCTTTTTCAAAAACAGTTTATCCTAATATCATTAACAACTACACAATCCCTAAATTCTCTGGTCATAAAATCTTTCCCAAATAATTGACAGAACTTATACAAGGGGGTTAACACAGGTCTTTTCTTCACATAATTACCAATAATTATCTTTCATGAGCATGTAAAGTTAGGCATAAGGCACATGTATGAAATTTTGCTCTTTTAAGGACATTCTTCAAAATTCTTGTAAAAATACTTTTTGTTATGCAAAAACTCCAAATAGTTCGGTCAACAATATTACAAGTTTAAACAATGTTAACTGAAACTTTATTTCAATACAACTGTTTATCAGTAACAATATCATAAACAATTATCATATACCTACATTTAAACTTTGAAACTAAAATCAATTACCAATCAGTTTATCACTACAAATCAATTACATACTGGAATCTCACATAGAAATTAACATAAATACATCCTTAGATGAAGCCAGCTTGAAAAACCACATCCTTATATTTTTCTCTCCCTTTTTTTTAAAGGATTCTCATTTGCTCAGTAAGAATTTTACAAATTGTGAGAGCACCATAGAATAACCTAGCACAGACTTACTGTGTCTAAAACTTTAATTTTCTTTGGCTGAGAGAAGACGTGAATGGGAGAAAAGGCCTCTAATCAGGAAGCGGGGACTCAAGAATCCAGAACCTTCAGGAAAAGCTTTCTTGAGAAGATGGAGGTTGTACGCAGGCTCTAGTACCCAAGAGGTTCGGATGTGAACAGCATGGATTCTGTGGACAGTGGATGTGGCCTTAGGAAGACAGAAAGTCATTCGAGTTCCCAGGCAGGCACTGAGACCAACAAGGTTGAGCTCACAATCTGGGAGACAGAAGTGCCAGAGCACTTGGTTGGTTGGCTAATTGGCAAGCAGGGTCGATATGTGAGTTTCCTGAAACAAACGTCTGGTGCCAAGATTTATATTTCAACACCACCTTATACTCAGAACTTCCAGATCTGCCATATAGAAGGGTCTCAGCACCATGTAGACAAAGCACTTAGTTTAATTGGTAAGAAGTTCAAGGAGTTGAACCTGACCAATATTTATGCTCCTCTGCTTCCTTCACTGACTCTGCCGTCTCTTCCAATGACCTCCTGGTTCATGCTCCCTGATGGTGTCACTGTGGAGGTGATCGTGGTCAACCAGGTGAATGCTGGGCACACATTTGTTCAGCAGCACATGCACCCCACCTTCCATGCGCTCCGTAGTTTGGACCAGCAAATGTACCTCTGTTACTCTCAGCCAGGGATTCCAACCTTACCGACACCAGTGGAAGTAGCGGTTATCTGTGCTGCCCCTGGGGTAGATGGGGCATAGTGACGGGCCCAGGTTGTTGCCTACTACAAAGAGAGTGATGAAGTTGAGATCTGTTATGTGGACTATGGTGGATACAAAAGAGTGAAAACTGAAATTCTTCGACAAATCAGATCTGATTTTGTCACACTGCCATTCCAAGGAGCAGAAGTCTTACTGGATAATGTGGCACCTCTGTCAGATGAGGATCATTTTTCACCAGAAGCTGATGCAGCTGTAAATGAAATGACCAGAGGCACACCATTGCTTGCTCAGGTTACCAATTACAATTCCACCGGCCTGCCTCTCATACAGCTATGGAGTATGATTGAGGATGATGCGGTGTCCATAAACCGAACGCTGGTGGAAAGACGACTTGCTCAATGGATAGACAGCTACTACACAAGCCTTTGATACCGCACCCCCCCCCCCCCAGGCAACCACCTCCTGAATCCTTTTTTGCACTGTATTAGAATTGGACTTGGCACTCATGGGAAAGACTTGTTTCACATCAGAATACAAAATGTTGTCCTACCCCAGTAATAGTAATTTTTTGGGCCATATTGTGGTCACTGTGAGGAAACATAATCTCATCTCTATGGAAAGCAGGGATATTTTTTTTAAAGCCACAAAGCAATAACTTTTACAACTCCCTAATGTGGTTTAAACCTTAAAAAAATTTTTTTAAAACATCCTACAAACTAGGGAAGGGTCTTAATAAAATCAAATTACTTTCTTCTCTTCCTTCCCCTCCCCCGCTAAAAATTATGACTATTCCTGTTTCATGAATACAATAGCATTTTAAGCAGGGGTATATTGCCTGCTCGAGAAAGAAAGTTTGTTTTACTTTTAAAATCTGTTGCTCCTAAGCTCCCTAAGTCTGTGTGTCTAGTGTTAATGTGTACAGCCTGCTTGTTTAAAAAGTAGACATTGTACACACCCTCCTCAAGGAACTCATCCGTTGATCAATAGGAAACCAAACTTTGCAGAAGTTAGGTACAGGACAACAGCCACAGTTTTGGCCTCTGGAGACTCCCCTCACTCAGTGGGGCCAGGAAGGTGGGCAAAGGAGATAACCTGTCAGACTGCCAAGCCTAATTGTAATTTGTAACCATTTTCTATTTGTGCAAAGTTTGTAAATATATAAAGAAAAAACAATTTACAAAATGCATTTCCAATTCACCTTGCACAGATAATCATTCATCCCATAATCATTGACATAAAATTCACAGATAAAGAGGGTGAAGCCAAGATGGCAGAGTAGAAACAACATTTCCAATGTGCTCTGCCCCACACAAATTTCAAACAATGTGAAAGGGAGCTCCGAGCAACTTCTGGAGCCACAGCACCCACAGAACGGCACAGAGAAGCTAACCTCCTGCTGAGGACAGCCCAGCAGCCCTGAAGGGAGCGACCAGCAAAGCACTCTGAGAGCAGGCAGCACAGCCCGCTGGGAACCAACAGCGCAGCCCACAGAGCCCAGGTTCGCGGTTTTAGCCCCAGGGAGGCCGGGCCTTCAGCCGGCTGGTGGAACCCCAGAACACCAGCAATTGTGGCGATTCCAGAATTATCAGCACAGATATGCCTAGGACAAAGTGAGTGGTTAGTGCCCTATGGACTTTGTGACCAGTATTTGGGGAACACGTGGCTTCCTCCCCTGGGGGCAAAAAGCTGCTGAAGAAACAGCTGCACAGAAGCCATTTTGCAGCATCAGCAGTGGCTCTAGCTCCTGGTCTTCGAAATGTAGGAAGATCCAGCAATCAGTCTGGGGGTTAATCACTCTTGCGTTAAACTGCCTGGATCTGGATTGTGGTCTGGGAGGGAAGTTTGGGGTGGGTATCCAACTTGCCAGAATGGGTGGAGGCTTTACAGAGGCCACCCAACTGGTGGAAGTTGTGAAGACCCCACGTTTGGGTGGAAGCTCCGCTGTCTGGTAGCAGAGTCCTACTGTGGCAACAAGCCCAAAAAACAAGTAATTAAGTGGCAATATGCCTAGGCAAACGAAACAAAATAAACAGAAAAGTTCAACATTGGACTCCTATTTTAGGGGCAAAGAGGCTCAAAGCATGGAGGAGGACTGTGAGGTCAGAACTCCTGCACCAAAAGCCCCAAATGAAAATACAAGCTGGCTACAGGCCATAGAGGACCTTAAGAAGCAGATAAGAGAAGTGGGGGAAAATTTGGGAAGAGAAATGAAAAAGATGCAAGAAAAGTATGAAATGACAGTCAACAGCCTGATTGAGGAAAATAACACCTTAAAAAATAGACTAACTCAAATGGCAAAAGAGGCTCAGAAAGGCAATGAGGAGAAGAATGCCTTAAAAAGTCAAATTTGCCAGATGGAAAAAGAATCGCAAAAGCTCACTGAGGAGATTCATTCCTTCAGAGTTAGACTGGAGCAAATGGAAGCTAGTGAATTATCAGAAATCAAGATACTATTAAACAGATCCAAACAAATGAAAGAATAGAAGGCAATGTGAAATATCTCATGGGAAAAACCACTGACCTGGAAAATAGATCGAGGAGAGATAATTTAAAAATTATTGGTGTACCTAAAAGCCATGATCAAAGAAAGAACCTAGAAATCATCCTTAAAGAAATTCTCAAGGAAAATTGCCCTGATGTTTTAGACCCAGAGGGCAAAATAGAGGTTGAATGAATCCACAGATCACCTCCTGAAAAAGATCCCCAAAAGAAAACTCCCAGGAATATTATAGCCAGGTTCCAGAATCCCCAGATCAAGGAGAAAATACTACAAGCCGCCAGGAAGAAACAATTTCAATATTGTGGAAACACAATCAGGATAACACAGGACCTGGCAGCTTCTACATTGAGGGATAGAAGGGCATGCAATATGATATTCCAGAGGGCAAAAGAGCTGGGAATGAACCCAAGGGTCACCTACCCAGCAAAACTGAGTATCTTGTGGTCATTCAGTGGAATAGAGGACTTTCAAGCATTCTTGATTAAAAAACCAGAGTTGAATAGAAAATTTGACATTCAGACACAAGAAGCAAGAGATGCTTGAGAAGGTAATCAGGGAAAAGAAATCAAAAGGAACTTATCAAAGTTGGACTATTTACAGTCCTACATGGAAAAACAATAACTGTGTTTGATGAAACCTTTCTCATTATGAAAATAATTGAAGAAGGGTAGATGGCATATGTTCACAGGTATACATGGATAGAGGGCTCAGGTTGAATTTGATGGGAAGGGATGATTATTATTTTCTTTTGGAGGGCAATTGGGGTTGGGTGACTTGCCCAGGTTCATGTGCCTGGGTTTTTGTTTCTGTGTTGGGTGTCTGGGGCCAGATCCGAGCTCGGGTCCTTCTGGCTCCGGGGCTGGCTCTCTGCTCACTGCGCCACCTAGCTGCCCCAAGGAAGGGACGTTTTTTAGGGGGTGAAGTCAAGAGGTGAGAGAGGAAAGTGGCAAGAGGAGATGGAAAGAGACAGGGTAGGGCGAACTATCTCATGTAGAAGAGGCAAGGGGAAGTATTTGCAGGGGAGAGGAAGAACAGGAAGGCAAAAAGGCAAAAGCATGTTCTCATTGAAGTTGGCTCAAGGAGAGAATTACATACATACTAAATGGAATATCTTACCCTCACTCACTCTCCTGTGTAGGGGAAAGGGGATGAGAGGGGGGATGATGGAGGGGAGGGCATTCTAGGGAGAGGGGAGGTTAGAAGTACCCACTATCAAAGAGGGACAGGATCAAAGTAGGGAATGGACCAGGTGGGAGGTGAGACAGGTGGGAGGGAAATATAAGCAGTCTTTTACAATATATCTACTATGGTAATGTTTTGTATAGATATACATGTACAACACATACTGAATTGCTTATCTTCTCAGAGGAAGTGGGTGACAGGGGAGAAAGGAAATGGATCTGAAAATCGAAGTTTTAAAATTAAATGTTTCATAAGATGTCCAGGCAGTGGGGCTCAGAGATTCACCTTGCCCTAATGGCAAAGTCGAAGGGGGTATGGGAGAAGATATGGGAGAGAGCAGATTGGATGAGGGGATATCCTGTGGGACTGCTATTCTGGGGAACTATTTTTCCAAGTGTATGCTGATAAATTTGACAATCTTAGTGAAATGGATGAATGTTTACAAATACATACATACATATTTTTTTTTTTTTATATATATATATATATATTTCCAAGATTAACAGAAAAGAAAAAAAAGCACTTAAATTATCCATTTCAGAAAAAAAGGAATTGAACAAGCCATTAATGAACTCTCTAGGAGAAAATCTTCATGGATAGATAGATTTACAAGCAAATTCTATCAAACATTCCAATTCTATGTAGAACATTTGGGGAAATAGGTGAAGAAGGAATCCTACCAAATTCTTTTTATGATGCAAATATGGTGCTGATAACAAAACCAAGAATCATCAAAACAGAGAACGTAAATTATAGGCAAATAGACAAAGAAGAAACTCAGCTATCACTGTTTGCAAATAGTATGATGGTATACTTAGAGAATCCTAGAGAATCAAGTAAGAACTACTTGAAATAATAAGTTCAGCAAAACTGAAGGATATAAAATAAACACACATAAATCATCAACATTTCTCCTTATTATTAACAAAGCCCAACAGCAAGAAATTAAAAAAAAAAAGAAATTCCATTTAACATTACCCTAGACATTATAAAATATTTGGAAGTTTACCTGCCAAAACAAAACCAAGGACTATATGAACACAATTGCAAAAGACTTTTCACAAAAATCAAGTCACATCTAAATAATTGGAAAATACCTCAGTTGCTCATGGATAGCCCAAGTTAATCTAATAAAAAATGACAATTCTACCTAAATTGATTTATTTATTCAGTGCCATACCAATCAATGTACCAAAAATACCTTATAGAACTAGAAAAAATAATAACAAAATTCATCTGGAAAGGAATGCTAGGGAAGGTGGCCTAGTCATAACACTACATGAATTGAATTATATATTAGCAATCCTCAAAGCTACTTGGTACTAGCTAAGAAATAATGTGGTTGATCTATGAAAGAGATTAGTGTATCAGCGAGCACCCAGGATGACTGCTTGCCCAGGTTCTTTGATCTGCTTTGGTAAAGGAAAGCAACTGAATAGGGGTTAACAGTCTTACTTTAATCAAGCATAGATATCATTCTCTTACTTCAGGAGAAAAAGTCAGTTCCCTGAACTTCAAAAAATACAAACAGAAATTAGAAGCAGACAAAAAAATACTGACAGAGAAAATAAGACAATTCAACAGACAAACAGACAGAACTCTTAGCTGTCTTAGCATTAGATACATACTGTGTTAGGTACCAGATAGAGAAGAAGCAACATCTGCATTTTCAAGTCATGTGGCTCAATGGCTACCCAGAGTCTCATTTGACCAAATCACACAACTCTTCCAATAAATAAGCCCCAAAGCAAAATCTCATCTCATGGAGTGTGTGTGTGTGCGTGCGTGCGTGCGTGCGTGCGTGCGTGCGTGCGTGCGTGCGTGTGTGTGTGTGTGTGTGTGTGTGTACCCACTGTCTAATTACAAAGTAACTAGTTACAGAGCTTTTTGAAAAGGAAGCCTCCCCTAAGCAAGCTTCTCTTCTTGGGCTCCAAGTGAGGCCCATTAAGAGACAGGGAAGATTATCAAATTCTCTAGGAGTATTAAGGGGCAGGGGAGATCATTAAATTCCCTTACCATTACAATTGGGTACACAAGACATAGTAGTCCATGTCTATAATAATGTACCATTTGATAAACCCAAAGACCCCAGTTTCTGGGATAAGAACTCAGTATTTGAGGAAAACTGCTGGGAAAACTAGAAAATAGCATGGCACCAACTGGGCATAGACTAGTATATTACAGCATATACCAAAATAAAGTTTAAATGGTTTAAAATTTAGATATAAAGGCTGATACTATAAGCAAATTAGAAGATCATGTAATAGTTTACCCAATAGATTTTATGACAAAGAAGATTTAGAGAATATTATTAAACGCAAAATGGATAACTTTAATTACATTAAATTGAAAACATTTTGAACAAACAAATCCAATATAAAGAAGATTAGAAAGGAAGATGAAAATTGGGAAATATTTTTTACAACCATTGTATCTGATAAAGTCCTCATTTGTAAAATATATGGAGAATTAAATACAATTTATAAGAACAGAATCCATTCCCCAGTTCATTAATGGTCAAAAGATATAGACAGGCAGTTTTCAGAGGAAGAAATAAAATCTATCTATAGTCATATTAAAATGCTCTTAATCATTATTGATCAGAAAAATGCAAATCAAAACAACTCTTAGGTACAACATCACACCTATATGATTGGCTAACATGGCAAGACAGTAAAATGAGAAATGATGCAGATGTGGGAAAATTGGTACACTAATGCATTGTTGGTAAAGTTGTGAACTGATCCAATTGTCTAGAGAGCAATTTTGAACTATGCCCAAAGGGCCATAAAAATGTACATACTCTTTGACCCAGCAATACTACTTCTAAGGCTACATCCCCAAAACATGTTAGAATCGGGAAAGAAACCACACGTACAAAAATGCTTATAATACCTTTTTTGTGGTGAGCAAGTACCAGAAATGGAGGGGATATCCATCAGTTTGGGAATGGCTGAAAAATTTTGTTATGTGTATGTAATGGAATACTATTGTACTATAAGAAATGATGAGCAAGGGGTCTTCAGAAAAACTTGGAATACCTCATATGAACTGATACTAAGTGAAGTGAGCAGAATCAGGAGAACATTGTACACAATAACAACCATGATGTACAATGACTGACTTCTATATACTTAACTTTTCACAGCAATGCAAGGACCTAAAACAACTCCCACAACGAAAAATTCTATCCATATCCAAACAAATATGGAATCTGAATGCCGATTGAAGCATACTATATACACTCCCTTTTTTGTTTGTTTGCTTGCTTTGGTTTGGTTTTTCCTTCCTCGTGGTTCCTCCCATTTATTCTAATTTTTCTATACAACATGACTAATGTGAAAATATGTTTATTAGGAATCCCTATGTAGAGACTATATCAGATTTCACACCATCTTGGGGATATGGAAGAGGAGAGAGAAAAATTTGAAACTTATAAAATTGAATATTGAAAACTAAAAATAAAAAATAAATTTGATAAAAATTAAAAATAAATAAATAACACAGGGAAGAAAAAGAAAAGAAGATGCTCAGCTTCAAACTATCTTTCGATTGCAGATTACACATGTATTCCTCTCAAGCACTGGCTACTTGTTTTTTCTCTATATATGACATTTCATCTCTCATTCCCAGGGTTTGGGACAGGCTATCTACTTTCCTCTTATTTTTACTTTAAGTTGTTAATTTCTTTAAATCCTTAATGTCCCTCAAGGTTTAACTCAAATGTTTATTTTCATGCAAGGGCTTGCCCAATGCCAATAAGGTATTAATGTCTTCTCCTAAGAAATTACTTTTATGTAATTCATGTTAGCTTATCTGTGCTCATGCTTTTTTTCCCTATAAAATGTAATCTCCTTGAGGAAAAGGAAACATTCATTTTTGTCTTTCTATTCCCAGGACTTGGTACTGTGGTTTCAACACATTATTGTTTAGTCATTTTTAGTTGTGTCTGACTCTTTCTCACATCTCTGGGGTTTTCTTGTACAAGACACTAGAGTGGTTTGCCATTTCCTTCTACATGCTATTTTATACATGAGGAAAATAAAGCAAACACAGTTAAATGATTTGCCCAGGGTCACATAGCTAGTAGGTACCTGAGGCTAAATTTGAAATCAAGTCTCAATGACTTCAGGCCTGGCACTCCTTTCTCTATGCAACCAAGCAGCAGAAGATCAATAAATGCTGATTAAATATTGAATGAATGAATTAAAAAATGAAAGAAAGTGTAGAGTAACATGTTCACATACAGGGACCCATGTATCAGGATACTTGTCAATGGGATCCCCCTCTTTATGAACCTGTTTAATGTTCTCTCCTTGATGTAATCTCTTCATCAAGTTTAAAGTATACACAAATACTCATTTTAGCCTGCTTATCACATGACTGGCTATTGGTTTTGAACAATTGCTATAATTATCTAAATTCATTTTAACCCCTATCTATCCTTGTTAAAGTAATGCTAAGTTTCTTTCCTTCATGTCTCTTCTTTTGCACCTTCCATCATCCCTTTCTTCCTTCATTCTTTAATTTTTTCCTTCTTTCATTCCTCCTTTCCCTCTTCCTTTCCCTCCTTTATTTTCTTTTCCCTTTTATTCTCCCACTTCCCTTCCATTCTCCTCACTCACATCCTCCCTCTTTCTTTCCATCCCTCCTACCCTCCTTTTTCCATTCCTTTCCTTCCTCCCTTATTTCCTTCCTTTCTTCCTTTTTTCCTTCCTTCCTTCCTTCCTTCCTTCCTTCCTTCCTTCCTTCCTTCCTTCCTCCTTGCCTCCCTTATTTCCTTCCCTCCTTCCATCCTTCCTTCCTTTCCCCTCTCTTCCACAATTTGTTTCTAACTTCTATTGGAACTATAGTTATAATGATCTCATATGTGTTGATTGAGTCTATTCTAAAATTATCCTTTTTTTTAATCTGAAGATAGATGTATTTGCAACCGAAAAGAGGCAAATAGACCATAACCAACTTTTTTTTCTACTCTTCTGAGAAAGTCACTTAAATTTGACAGGAACTGAAACTACAGAACCTTATGTTCAATGGAGAAGAGGAGGGAGAGTGAGATGGAGGAGGAGTGAGGGTGAGAGGGGACAGAAGGAGAAAGAGGCAGCCTCATGTGTTTTATTGTGAATGTATTTCACATTATTCTGAAATCTACTTCTCAGTAGTGTTTGATCCACCATACGAACTTAGAGTATTTCTTAGTTACTTTGCTACAGATGACATTTTGCATCATAAATTACCCGAATAATCTGTTGGTGAAATTTCCAAAGGTATGTCACTTAGGTCTCATAGCAATGGCCAGAGGAGCATAAGTGGGCAAAGCAGAGGGCATGGTCTATTTGGCAAGTGCTTACATAAACCACAGAAAATTTCAGAGGAAAAATGCATTTCCCGAGGCTGTGAAGTTACTGAATATTTCATTCCAGGCAATAGATAATATAGGAGAGTAAGGGAAAATTTCCTAATTTCTTGAGAATCTCTTGAAGAGAAATCAGTGAACTGAGTTCCTTTGAGTGTTGAAATATATTTTCTACATGTATTTACAAGGAAAAAAATAGCATCTTAAAAGGAAAATAAAAATCTATCACCTGGAGAATATACACATTTCTCCTACCAAAGGGTCACATTAAATGCTAAGCACCAGAGAGATTAGAAAAGACCAGTGAGAAAGCTATTTTTACATCTTCTCCACACACATTAGTTCCTTTGTACATGGAAGCAATTTCTGAAAGAGAAAAGCAAGGAGGGAGGGGGCAGTATAAAAAAATATGACTGGATGAGCCTGGCATCTTTTAAGATTTATGAACTGCTAAATTTAGAAATGTCATTTTGTTATTGCCTGTGTACTGTTAGCCTCTTTGTATGAGTCACTAAGAAAAAATAGCAGTCACCTCTTTTGCAAGAGCGAGTATGAGTAACATAAAATGGGTTCAATTAATCATTTCAACCACTGAATTTGCTCTGGATAAACAGAATATGTATCAGATGATATGCCCTAGAAAAGTAGCCATCCTTACAAAATGCTACTCTTTGCAGCTCTGCTCCTCTAATTACCGTATTGCAAATAGTTCACTGAAAGTAACAACTATTCAAGCAAAATATTAAACATCATTCATTTGTCATTATCCTTCACAGACCAGGCAGAAACCTGATGTGCCTGAAAATGTGTGGTCATTATGAAGCCAGTATTGAATTGTTTGTTTATCTTTAAAGATGGAGAGTGGCCTTGATGATGTCATGTTGTGATTGGTAATTCCTGATTATTTTGGCTTTTTAGAGCATCGTTGTTAATGCAGAGTGGAAACTAATAGATGCATGTTAATGTTCAGTTTCACTTCGTTCTTTTTAATATTTGTATCATTTTCCATTTACAACACATACCTCTTTGTTATTTAAGCTATTTTAGATCAGAAAGATTCAGGATGTTTACTCTTTCTGAAGCCAGGAAAATTTTCAATAGTAGATAGTCTGAGAGGGGACTTGCTAGGGTAATATGACATTCCATGACAGCATAGCTTTCTAACTTCCCTTCCTTTATAGGGACAGAGTTGACACATACGTGACAAATGAGTCTTTCTCTGTCTTTCTCTCTCTCTCTGTCTCTCTGTCTCTCTCTCTGTCTCTGTCTCTCTCTGTCTCTCTGTCTCTGTCTCTCTCTGTCTCTGTCTCTCTGTCTCTCTGTCTCTCTCTGTCTCTCTCTGTCTCTCTGTCTCTCTGTCTCTCTCTGTCTCTGTCTCTGTCTCTGTCTCTGTCTCTCTCTGTCTCTCTGTCTCTCTCTCTCTCTCTCTCTCTCTCTCTCTCTTTCTCTCTCTCTCTCTCCTTCACTCCCTTAAGATGCAAAAGTAGCATCAGTGTGTTTGTGAAACACAAGAAAATGTGTATTTCTTCCTTAATGCTTTCATTCATGTTGGTACAGCATATCATAGGATGTCAGGTCTAGGAACAGACTTTGAAAGGTCATATGATCCCTTTCTGCACATAAACAGCCTCAGAAAAATGGAAAATCTAACTCACTTTTAAAGGATTGCATACATTTACCTTATGGAATACAGTTTAGTTTTTGGTAATCTTTACTAAGATTCCTGTGCTATAATTTTACTTCATTTTTCTTGTTTGGTCTGCAGTGGAGAAAAAGAACTAGCCACCATGCTCTGAATAATAGACATTCACCCACTAAAAGATTATTAAATTACTTTTAGTTTATTTTTTTCAATATGCATAATGGTTAGTTTTTTTTTTTTTATTCCTTCCTCATAGATTCTGCTTTCTATAGGTTTAATATATTTTTAAAATTTACCTCTGTGTATTCTCTGGTATTCTCCATATACCCTTTCAGAAGGTATCACAGGATGGTACCCAAGCCTCTGATATTTTTTCTCATATGGAAGGTAAGATATAAAGAGCAAAATTAAAAGACATATTAGCAAGCCTAAGAAGAAAAAAAAATTTTTGAAGAAATGTCTGCTCTCATATGTTAGACAGAATATATTACATCTAATTCAAGGGTTTATCAAAAGAAGAAAATTGACTGCCAAGGAATAATAACATACTTGGAATGGATCTCCCTATACCACCCTCCCCTATTTCAGTGACAATAGAGATAAAAAGTGCTTATTCTTTGGAAATATATATATATATATTGTGTTGCTTTTTTGTTTTAGTTTTGGGAAATAAACCACTGAGAGAAACTAAAAGTCAGTTGTTAAAGTAGTTCTGTTGTCTATGTCCTTTGTGTTGCTGTGGTTGTTCAGTAGGTTTTCAATCATATCTGACTCTGTGATTTCATTTGACATTTGCTTGGCAAAAATACTAGAATGGTGTGTCATTTCCTTCTCCAATTCCCTTTGTAGATGAGTAAACTGAGGCAAACAAGGTTAAGTGACTTAGCCAAGGTCACACATTTAGTAAGTTTCTGAGCCTGTATTTGAACTAGAAAGATGTCTTTCTGACTCTAGGGCCAGTGTTCTATCCTCTGTGCCACTTAGCTGCTGTCCATGTCCTGGAATTATTTTAAATATCCTCTTCCACCAACAATGCAGTTCCTTAATATGAATAGAGCACTGATTTACCATAAGAAAGATGTGGCCTCAGATACTGCTTCTGATATTTATTATGCTGCTGTGAGATACTTTACAGGTATATGATCACAGGCAAGTCATTCAACTTTCTGAATCTCTTTACAGAACTCCTGAAAGAGGCCTTTACTGCTATTATGAAAGTCCTGGGACTTTACTGCTGCTTTGTGTTTGATTTCTCAGACAGAAGCTTTGTCTTTTAGTTTTTGTTACTTTTGTCAGACAGAAAGTGAATTGAGATTGATGGGGGTTAGGCACTGGAAACTCCCTTGAATATTCCCATTTGAAGAGGCATTTGCCTGAAGTCATAAGCCTTTCATTATCCTAGGCCCAGATCTCTGTTACTCTTAACCTACCTAGCCCTCCATTTTCCAGCTACTTCCCACAATTCATCCTATCAAAATATCTATATCCAAATTTGCTACCCTTAAACTAGCCTAACCGTCCATTGTCTATCATCTCCTTGTAGCCTTAAACTATTTCCCACCCTTAACCCCATTCCGGGATTCTGACTTCAGCAATCAAGATCCCACTTAGACTCTTCCTCAAAACCCTCCCCAAACTACTCTTCTAGACCACCCCCAGACCTCTCCTATAATCTTTCTGTATATAAGATCCATCTTGCCTCCATGAAGGTGTGGAGATTCAATCTAGCAAAGTCTCAGTCTGTTTCAGATTGTTCTGGCCCACTTGTCTAACACAAGCTTCATAATAATTAGATTCCTTAAGAGTTTACATATTATGGGAAATCTTTAATAAACTTTGCTTTTCTTTGAGAGAAAGCTTGAGTAAATTCTATTTGGCAGAAACTGGTGTGATAGAATTTTGGGGGCCTGTGCACCCCTAAACACCCAAACATCAAAAAGATGATAGCGCTGGCAAAGTGTGTAAATATTGCTGTAACTCTGCTAAACTTAATGTGTAAATGTTGTTGAGGCTCAGTTAAGCTTTGTTTGCCCAGAAACAGAAACTGTGAAGGGCTTGAAGTGAACTAGTCACTGTGAGCTACTATCAGATAGCTGCCCACCTGTGGATCCAAGCAAGAGCTGGGAGAATGGAAGAGGAGTCATGGAGTTTAGAAGTCAGCCTCCATTTAAGATGAAAGGACACTTACTTGAGCACTCAGTGCTGACTGATGATATTGCAACTTACTTGTGACCTAGAGGTGGATGTTTTTATACTTTCCACTACCCCTTAAGAGGGTACTTAGTAGTGACTGATTATATTGTAACTTAAGTGAGACCTGGGGATGGATAGCCTTTGGATTTTGCACTATCCCTTAAGGATAATTAGCTTAAGGATGAGTGAAAGTCAGCCTGGAGTCAGGATGAAAGGGGATTTTGACTTGGTTACTTTATGCTGATTGATGAGATTGTGACTTACTAAATGATATGTTTTATTTAAAACTATGTGGCCATCTTAGTAACAAGTTGTTAGGCTATATTGCTGCAAATGTTTTGCTTTAGTTTATTACTGATTAAATAGAGAGTTCACTATACTATGTGACCAGAACCTGAAATTTATCCAGGAAAGGAGTCCTCAGGAGAGCTGCTCATTATTGTCTTTATATTTAAAAAAATGTCTAGTGATGAAGAAAGCCAGGAGTTATTATGCAAATGTCTCAAAACATTTGATGATAAATCATTCTAGAAAAAATGAGCATTCTCCCCTAATATATGTATATTTCCATATTTATAAATTACACATATCTGGTATAATACAAATAATAATACACATTACAAAATAGGTAAAATAAATATTTTTAAATGACATAAAGATGGGATAATTTGACCCTAGGGTCAATCAGGAACCACAAGAGTTTTCTATTTTGTTGTTGTTTTTGGTTTTGGCTTTGTTTTTGTTCCATTTATTTTTCCAGTAAAAATGTCACATAGTCAGAATTGAGGAAAATGACTTTGGCAGTTTTGTACAGCATGAATTGAAAAGGGGAGAGACTCAAGGCATGGAGAAAGTTTTCTGTTTTGGTAAAAATGTCAATAGAGATAACGTGAAAATACAAATGTGGGAGATATCCTAAGGGAGATATGACTACACTGAGTTAAGGAAAATGACAATGTTGCACATTTCTGTAAATAAAGTGGTGGTGGACAAAATAAAAGTAATAGAGAAGTCCTACATGGAAAGAGGGGGTAAAAATGTGTGTGTGTGTGTATGTATGTGTGTGTGTGTGTGTGTGTGTGTGTGTGTGGATAATGAGAAGAGGCTAGTTATGCATATTGAAAAACATCCATATCATCCTAGCCTATGGTATTCTGTCTCTCCCACTTTAGAGCCGTGGTTAGAGAAAATACTCTCCTGTCACTTTCCTAAATTATTCTATTGCACCCTCCAAGGGGCAAGTGTTATCCATACATTGATCAGGAAGCAGGAACATATTTGAAACACTGAAAGATGGAGATTTCCATAATAACTCCTACACAATTGCAGATGACTATATATTATTTTTTTAAAAGCAATTGGGGTTAAGTAACTTGCTCAAGGTTACACAGCTAGTCATTATTTATGCATGGGTGCTCATTTTCTGAAGCCAGATCTGATCTCGGGTCATCCCAACTCCGAGGCGCTCTTACTCACTGTGCCACCTAGCCACCCCTTTAGGGCAATTGGGGTTAAGTAACTTGTCCAAGGTTACAGGGCTAGGTTTTTGTTTGTGTGGATTAAGTGTCGGAGGCTGGCTCTGAACTCAGGTCCTTCTGACTCCAGGGCCGGCGCTCTATTCACTGCGACACCTAGCCACCCCAACTATATATTATTTTTTTAAATCTATTTGAAACATTTCATTTTAAAACTTCGAATTCCAGATCCATTCCCTTCATCCCTTTTCACCCACTCCCGCTAGGAAGATAAGCAATTCAGGATATCTTGTACATGTATAGCTATGCAAAACATTACCATAGTAGATATATTCTAAAAGACTGGCTATATCTCCATCCCACCCATCCCACCACTACCTGGTCCATTCCCCTACTTTGATCCTGTAACTCTTCAAAAGTGGGTACCTCCAACCTTCCCTCCCCCCGGCATGCCCTCCACTCCATCACCTCTTATATGAGATATTTTACCTCCCAGTCTCTCCCCTCTCTTCGTGTCACATTCCTCTCTCAACCTTTAATTTAACCCCTTAAGCATCATCCCTTCCCACCAAATTGGACCTCTGCCCTCTATCCATGTATACCTCTAAACATATATACATACATTCACATATGTATTCATATGTGCATTTAGTCTTCTTCAATTATTTTTATACTAAGTAAAGTTTCATCAGTCACAGTTATTGTTTTTCCATATAGGAATGTAAATAGTTCAACTTTGATAAGTACTTTTTTATTTCTTTCCCCTGTTTGCCTTCTCAAGTATCTCTTCCTTCTTGTGTCTGAATGGCAAATTTTCTATTCAACTCTGGTTTTTTCCTCAAGAATGCTTGAAAGTCCTCTATTCCTCTGAATGACCATATTTTCCCCTGAAACAAGATACTCAGTTTTGCTGGGTCGGTGATTCTTGGTTTTAATCCCAGGTCTTTTGCCCTGTGGAATATCATATTCCATGCCCTTTGATCCCTCAATGTGGAAGCTGCCAGGTCCTGTGCTATTCTGATTGTATTTCCACAATATTGAAATTGTTTCTTCCTGGCTGCTTGTAGTATTTTCTCCTTGATCTGGGAAATCTGGAACTAGACTATAATATTTCTAGGAGTTTTCTTTTTGGGATCGTTTTTCGGGAGGTGATCTGTGGATTCTTTCAAACTGTATTTTGCCATCTGGGTCTAAAACATCAGGGCAATTTTCCTTGAGAATTTCTTGAAGGGTGATTTCTAGGTTCTTTCTTTGATCATGGCTTTCAGGTAATCCAATAATTTTAAATTATCTCTCCTGGATCTATTTTGTAGGTCAGTGGTTTTTCCCATGAGATATTTCACATTGCCTTCTGTTCTTTCAATTGCTTGTAATTGTTTAACAGCATTTTGATTTCTCATAAAGTCACTAGCTTCCATTTCCTCCAGGGGAATTCTGAAGGAATGAATCTCCTCAGTGAGCTTTTGATATTCCTTTTCCATCTGGCAAAGTTGGCTTTTTAAGGCATTCTTCTCCTCATTGCATTTTTGAGCATTTTTTGCCACTCGAGTTAGTCTATTTTTAAGGTGTTATTTTCCTCAGTCAGGCTGTTGACTCTCATTTCCCACTTTTCCTGCATCCTTCCCATTTCTCTTCCCAATTTTTCCTCTACTTCTCTTATTTGATTTTTGAATCCTTTTTAAGGTCCTCTATGGCCTGTAACCTGCTCATATTTTCGCTTGGGGCTTTTGGTGCAGGATTTCTTAATGTGCAGTTCACCTCCTGCTCGATGCTTCTATCCTCTTTGCCCCAAAAATAAGAGTCAAATGTTGAATTTTTCTGTTTATTTTGTTTCCTTTGCCTAGGCATGTTGCCACTCACTTACTTGACTTTTGGGTTTGTTGCCACTGTAGGATTCTGCCACCAGACAGGGGAACTTCCATCCCAAAGGCTCGGGTCTTCTCAACTGCCAGAGGTATTAGTTGGGTGCCCTCTCTGAAGCCCCCACATGATCTGGCAAGCTAGACACACACCCCAAAACCTCCACCCCAGAATGCAATCCAGATTCAAGAAGTTTAAAGAAAGAGCAATTACCCCCCCCCCCGGACTGGTCACTGGATCCCCCTACAGTTAGCATGGTAGAATCTGAAGCTGCAACTGAAGCTGCAAAATGGTGGTTGTGCCACCACTCCTCAGCAGCTTCTCACCCCCAGGCAAAGAAGCTGTCATGCTCCCAAATACTGGTCCCAAAACCCATAGGGTACTAACCTCTTGCTTTGTATATGGCATCTATATGTTGGTAATTCTGGAAACACTACAGCTGCTGGTGTTCTGGGGTCCCTCCTGCTGGTTGCTGTTCTGGCTGCCCTGGGGCTAAAGCCTCTGACTCACCCAGTCCTGGGCTCAGCTCCCAGAGTGCTGAGCTGGCTGCTACCTGGTGGGCTGGGGCTGCCAGGCTGTCCTCAGGGGAAGGTTAGCTTCTCTGTGTCATTTTGTGGGTTCTAGAGCTCCAGAGGTTGTTCAGAGTCCCCCTTTTACATAATTTTCAAGTGGTGTGGGCTGTTTATACACTCCATCTTGGCTCCACCCCAACTATGTATTATTAAAGTTATAATTACCCCCAAGGCTGATGGCCTGCTTCAGAATGAGGAAAATTGGGAGACTGGATTTCAGAAAGAGGGGAAAATTAGAGAAATGTTTGGCAACAAAAATATGTGTGGATGAAGTGAACACAAAATCCCATTCATGGAAAGGGTAGAATGTGACTTAACTTTACATCCTCTGAATTTTTTAAAATCATGTATACCTTGATGTCATGCCTGAGCCCTTTTGGATTTATGTGAAAGTTCCTGAGGCCTTCTCAGAAGGCCACTCACCTTCTCATGCAGACCACTGCCATATGCACATAAAATCATAATAGTGGAGCAAAATCAAATCTTGCCATCATTGTCATCATCGTTGTCGTTGTTGTCATCATCATCACTGATTTATATGAAGAGTAGCTTCTTAAATTAAACATACTGTGGGGTCTGGAGTAGGCAGAAGAGTAAATTTTGCAGAGAAGGATCAGAACCAAATCAAAACTTCTTTCAGAAAACTATAAAGTTGTTCTCCCAGCTAGAAAGTAGACAATTGCAGATTGTATTACTGTCTGAGTGAAGGAGCTATAATTGCTCAGAAATATTGCCATGTTTCTTTGCCTCATTAAGTGTATTAACAGTCTAACCTTGTGGTGGAAGCACACTGACTTTTTAAATACGGTTTTAAAAAAGCCATAGGCAAAATATTAAGCTTATATCAATATGATTTTTAAAAAGTACCATTCTGACCTAAAGATTTTAAAAGCTTCCCTCACCACACATCCTTAAACTCATGCTAACTATTAAATATCACCACTTTGGTCTGAAAGATGGTGTCCTAAAGTATTCTTACTCCCCTGACCTCCAGAGCTGCCAAAATGAATACAAGTATAAGGCCACCCTCAAGACCAAAATGCAGGGGCAATAAATTGTATGAAGATGGGGGCAAATATTTATCTCTTCCAGAGAAACCCATCTAGGGCAATGGAAAAGACAAAGATGAGCATATCTGAGTATTCTATTTTTTAATGACCAAGCTGTTTATGTGAACAATGGAATCATAGTCTCTGTGAGGTTATCACTCTCATTATAAAATTGTTGTAGTCATTGGCTTTTAAATAAAATGCAAAATCCCAGTCCTTTAAAGTATGTCTAATGAATTTCATTTTATTCTGTTGTTAAATTGTATTCTTTAATCCCTAGCATTTTATGTGAGCCACAAAATTACAGGTCTGTGTCTTATTGCACTTTATTGTTTGGTAACTTTGGCTTGGGTGATAACCTGAGGGAATATTAATAGTCCTTCTTCTATTCTAAATATCCTATTCTCAACTAAATCTAAAATTTATGCCACTGTGAAAAGTTAGTAACACTTCTATGTTTGGTATACAGGATCACTGACTACCAAGGAACAGTAGTAGAAACCAATGGTGCAAAATATATTTGTGTGTGTGCACAGAAACATCTGTATGTGAGTATATACATGTATATAAATTCTCTCTTCTCAGATTCTTCAATATGTATATATGTATGTATATATATATATATGTATATATATATGAATATATATATTCATATATACATGGAGTTATGCATGAATGTATGTTTTTGCTTGTATGAGTATTAATAAAGAGTAAGTCCTACTTAATTACAGGTGCTATTTACAGGTCTAGTCTCACTCTAATCTACAAGGGAAGTTTTTACATGTTCCATTATGAACCCTGAGCAGTTTGACCCTCCTTAGGATTAATAGAATTCCTGGATGCTCATTGTATTAATGCTGAATTTAATATGAACACCTGCTTTTTTTACACTGATGCACAGAATCCGAGCTCAAGAGTTCTGTAAGCCTCAACTTCTCCATAACAGGAATTGGAGGGATATTTTTAGAGCCCTAATTCAAATTTTAGGGTGTCTAATTTTCCCTTGACTCCTAATGAAGATGGTGGCATTAGCCGTTGCCATTTCTGGGAATCTTACAAATTCAAAGTCCACTTACAGTGCTAGCTGTAAGACCACAGCCACATTGAGGTTAATAAGCATCTGGTCCACACAGAACACTTCAACTACAGATAGACACTTAGAGCCTAGGCCTGCTCCAGGAAAACCTTGCTACTTTGAGTGATCAAGAAGATAGATAGTGAACTAGGGGATTCCCCTGACTCCCTGATTATAGTCAAAAACTCTTAAATTTATGAAGCACAAAGTAGAGACAGCTAGGTGGCTTAGTGGATAGAGCCAAGATCTGAGTTCAAATCAGTCTTTATTGTTAGCTTTGTGACCCTGTACAAGTCAGTCAATCTCTGTTTTTTTTTTTTTTGCTTTCTCAGAGGGCAATTGGGGTTAAGTAACTTGCCCAAGGTCACGTGGCTAGGTTTTTGTTTGTGTGTTTTAAGTGTCTGAGGCTGGAACTGAACTCAGGTTCTTCTGACTCCAGGGCCAGCACTCTACTCACTGCACCACCTAGCTGCCCCTAATCTCTGTTTTCTTAATACACTTGCAAAAGAAATGGTAACCCAGTATAGTACCTCTGCCAGGAAAATCTCATGGACAAAATTGTCATGGTTAGGTCCATGGGGATATGAAGAATTAGACACGGGGGCAGAGCCAAGATGGCAGAGTAGAAACAGCACTTCCGTGGCCCCCCAGCCCACGCCACTTGAAAGTTATGTAAAAGGGGACTCTGAACAAGCTCCGGAGCTCCAAAACACACAAAATGACACAGAGAAGCTAACCTCCTACTGAGGACAGTCCCGCAGCTCGGCAGGGAGCAGCCAGCACAGCCCTCTGGGAGGCCACAGGTTCCTCATTCCTGGGCCTAGGCTTTACCAAGTGAGGGAAGGTCCAGAAATGGGTCTTTGTGGTAGAGGGGAAACTGTTCTTACTGATGATAACCTCTCTCTCCCAATTAAATGGCATAAGGACACCCATGATGACTGGTTAGCTGTCAATTATGAAGAAGGCTGAAGTTATCTAGGGAAGCCCTTAACTTTCCAGGGAGAAATGTGGAGTGTTTAGCTTGATTCTTTTCTCTGGAAACAAGCTGCTATTATTTTAGATGTAGCCCCTTTAGAAATGACTCCATACCCACCCCCACACTCAGCCTGCCTTTTCTGTGGGGCTCTGCAGTCCAAATGGCTGTTTGTAAGCTAGGATAGCAGTTTTTGCTCAAAATAAAGCTACAGTTGGGGTCAAGGGGGTATAGAAACACCAAGGTCCTAAAAGGCTAAAGCTGTATTTGGGTTGGCTAATAACCATGGCAGGCTCTAAGTGATTCCCCAGTCCCCATTTAAAAAGCTAAGGGAGGCAGCCCTAGGTTTGAAAGGCTGAGCCCGAGTTTTCCTATCTCAGGGGTGTGGTGTTTTGTGTTGCTGATCACACCAGGGCAGGGCATAGCCCATAACCAGATTCCTCAGGCTATGAGCTAGAATAACATTCCCTGTCACTGGCATAACTACAGGGTTAAGGACATTTACAAAGAAAATGAAGAAAGGGAGAATTAGACATAGCCCGATGTCACTTCGGATAAAGATAAACCCTTTGCCAAAGAGAAAGCCAGGGGTAAGGGGAAAAGAACCGAAATGGGGTTGGGACTGCAATCTACCTTCTGTTCCATCATCCTGGTTTTCAGAGAATGTTTGTGTTGGGGAGAAAGGACAAACGTGTGTGTATGCCCTTCAGAATATGTGGAGTCTGGAGACAGGTTACCGGTGCTGCTGCCTCAGTGATGGATTTCTCCAACTGCCCTTCCAAGGAAGCTGAGTACATAGCCTTGGGAAAAATGGGGGTTCAAATGTCAATGTGGGGTCCAAGTGGCATGTAGGCTAGGCAGTTTCCAGTTTGCCTGAGCCCATGAGATCTTAGCTTTCACACCTGGAGGTCAGGCTTGACAGTGGCAGCTCCTTACTGGTGGTGTCTTCATGGAACTTGATATTTAGGTAAAACTCACTGGTGTACAGTAGGAGGAGGGCGCCTAGACACAAAGAGTTCTCTCTTGCTGAACCAAGTCAATGTAGAAGGTGTTGCAGCCCACGAAGGTGATGGCATCCTGAAGCTCATAGTTATGCACACCATTCTGGTAGTCTTGATAGGGGATCACTGTGAGGGTAAAGGGTCCCACACTTTGCTTGCTCCAGTTGGTTAGTGGCACTTCAAGTAGGATGGAGTCACCAACTCGGCAGTCTGTCACAACATCACAGTCACACAGCTGTCCGTCCACCAGCATATCCCACTGCAAAGGAGCCAACTGGAGATGCTCCTGGAACAGCTGGCTGAGGATCCTTTCAACACTTGCCTCCCCATTTCGCATCAAAGATGGGGTATTCCAGTGGATGTCTAACTTGTTGTTGATCTCCAGACCTAGGGTTTCCTGTCTCTCCTCTTCAACCAGTTTGGGGTTAGTAAACTGAGTCCTTTCCTCAGGTAACTCTGAGAAACTCTCAAAGTTGAACTTGTCTACTCGAATCACCATTCTTTGACATTCCCCAGCATGTAGAATAAGCTTTTCATTGTTCTTAGCACTGATAGTTCATGCTCTGAGGAGTTGAATACATCCAGAAGCAGATGTTACTTACATATCCGACCCCCTTTGGCCCCTGTCCTGTTCACCTCTCCAGCCTCCCCCAGGCACGGTCCTGTCCTGGTACTTAGCAAACTTTAAGACAAGACCCCCTAGTAAATTTGAAAAATCCCCAGGCAGGCTTTCCCATTCTTGTTCCCCAGTCCATTCTCATGGCACACCTTTGTCAGGTGCAGAAGCTGGATGTTAGTGGGGTTCTCACATATAGACCCTCATCCTAGAAGGGCCCACTTTCAAAAATGACCATCCATCCTCCACAAGCAAAACGCCACTATAGGTTTAAATTATCTTTAGTTACTGCTACTCCATAATTCCCCAGGTCTCTCTAGAACAGATGAAAGTGCCACTATCAACTGATGCTGCCCCCAGACATCTTTCCATATTACCCTGTCCTGCCCTGCCCAAGGAGATGTGACTCTATTCTCGTTCAATGGAAGAGAAGGTATTTGAATGGTTCTTGAGGGAGAACCAGAGCCCATATATGCAATATGTCAATGAGCCCTTGGCAAAGTGAGAATACAGAAAGGAGGTTAAGCTAAAGTTGAGGATTACCCTGGGTTCTTGGCCGTCTCTAGAATTGTCCTGCTTGTTGTAACACTCAGAACATCTGCTCTCGATAAATATGGGCCCCATCTAAGTTCAGTTGTCCAAATAAAAACCTTAACTTGCTAAAAAAAAAAAAGAAAAGACTAACTCAAATGGCAAAAGAGGCTCAAAAATGCAATGAGGAGAAGAATATCTTAAAAAGCCAACTTTGCCAGATGGAAAAAGAATCTCAAAAGCTCACTGGGGAGATTCATTCCTTCAGAATTCCCCTGGAGCAAATGGAAGCTAGTGACTTTATGAGAAATCAAGATGCTGTTAAACAATTCCAAGCAATTGAAAGAATAGAAGGCAATGTGAAATATCTCATGGGAAGAACCACTGACCTGCAAAATAGATCCAGGAGAGATAATTTAAAAATTATAGGTCTACCTGAAAGCCATGATCAAAGAAAGACTATAGAAATCATCCTACAAGAAATTCTCAAGGAAAATTGCCCCGATGTTTTAGACCCAGAGGGCAAAATACAGTTTGAAATAATCCACAGATCACCTCCTGAAAAATGATCCCAAAAAGAAAACTCCTAGAAACATTATAGTCTAGTTCCAGAATTCCCAGATCAAGGAGAAAATACTATAAGCAGCCAGGAAGAAACAAATTCAATATTGTGGAAATACAATCAAAATAGCACAGGACCTGGCAACTTCTACACTGAGGGATCAAAGAGAATGGAATATGATATTCCACAGGGCAAAGGACCTGGGATTAAAACCAAGAATCACCTACCCAGCAAAACTGAGTATGTTGTTTCAGGGGAAAATATGGTCATTCAGTGGAATAGAGGACTTTCAAGCATTATTGAGGAAAAAAACAGAATTGAATAGAAAATTTGACATCCAGATGCAAGAAGCAAGAGATTCCTGAGTAGGTAATCAGTGAAAAGAAATCAAAAGGAACTTATCAAAGTTGAACTATTTACATTCCTATATGGAAAAACAACAACTGTGACTGATGGTATCTTTCTCACTATGAAAATAATGGAAGAAGGATGTGTGGTCATATGAGTACATATGTGAATGTTTGTTTAAATGGTTACAGTTATATATGGATAGAGGGCATAGGTTGAATTTGTTGGGAAGGGAGCATACTCAAGGGATGAAATTATGAGGTGAGAGAGGAAAGTGGCAAGAGGAGATGGGGAGAGACAGAGTAGGGTAAACTATCTCATGTAGAAGAAGCAAGGGGAAGTGGTTGCAAGGGAGGGGGAGAATAGGAAGGCAAAAAGGCAAAACTACATTCTTATTGAATTTGGTTCAGGGAGAGAATGACTTACATACTAAATGGGATATCTCAACCTACAGCAGAATAGGAGGAAGGGGGATGAGAGGAGGGATGATGGATGGAAGTGCATCCTGGGGGGGGGGGGAGGTTGGAAGTACCCACTATAGAAGAGGGACAGTATCATGTAGGGAATGGACCAAGTAGGGGGTGGGATGAGTGGGAGAAAATTATATGCAGCCTTATACAATATATCTACTATGATAATGTTTTGCATAGCTAGACATGTACAACATGTACTGAATTATTTATCTTCCCAGAGGGAATAGGTGACAAGGGAGGAAGGAGATGGATCTGAAATTCTAGGTCCTAAGATTAAATGTTTCAAATATATATAAATACTATTATTAATACTCTTTTGCTTGTAATTGGGAAAAATGTTATTTTATAAGTAATGCCTATATGATTGCAATCACATCAGCCTGTCACAAGACGATGTGTTTCTACAACTTACCACAACCCACTGGAGCTCCTAAAATTATGACAGAAAGGAAATACTTGTTTTTTGTTTTTTGGGTTTTTTTTTTACTTTCTTCATAGCTCCTTTGAATGGTGCATTAGATAATTAAATACTTTTATTTTTTTGCTGAAAGTATTACACTAACATTTCACTGCTGGATGAGGGTGATACTGGGTTGTTGAAGCTTAAAGCACTTAAATTCAACTTCTGGAAATTTCAAGCAAGATGGAAAGGCTTCAAGATTTACTATCATCCCAAAATAAGCCTATCTATGTATAGAGAACCTCATGACTAGGAAACTGACCACTAGTTAATAAATTCTTTTTTTATAACTTTCCATAAAACAACAAAAAATACAATATTATTCTTAATCCCATATAAACCATCTCTGCTTCATCATAGATCATAGCAGAATGGTGGCAAAAGGACCAGAGATTGCTAAGAATTAAAAGGTTGTAGATGGTTTATAAATATTAGTCCTTTGTCCAATGAATAAAATGTCTATCTCGTTCTGGTAAACTGATAACATAGACATTATCACTAGAAGGAAAAATGAAGAACATATTGAGCTATCATTATTTAGGATATTAATCTAAGGATTTTTTAGCAAAATTGAAGTTTGGACTGCAGGTTCATCTTGGAGAGGCAAACAAAGATATTGGTTTCATTGATTCAAAAGTCATTAAGAGCAAAATCTCAAAAAATTGTATCATATTATATGAAAGTATTGAAGAACATAACGGGGAACATATAAGCACCTTAGACCTTCCTCCCACACCAAGGGAAAAGAGAAAGAAAAATATAGAGGAAAATAATGTCGTTCAATGTGAACCAGTGTCCCCATTGCAGATAACCCTTGCTTTTGGCTTTAGGTTAATAATTCTCGTCATTCTAGGAAAAGCTTCATTTTCCTATATGTTTTACTGTCTTTAATAAGATTGGATTTTTTTCAAATGGATTACTAATTTCTGGTCTATATCATTCATTTCCACTAGCTTTTGAGTTACATTTTTCCCCATTTCCCCCCTACCCACCACCCCAGAAAAGCAGTCCCACAGGATATCCCCTCATTCCATCTGCTCATTCCCATACCTTCTCCCATACACCCTTCGACTTTTTCAGTAGGGCAAGGTGAATCTCTGTGCCCCAATACCTGTATATTTTATTTCCCAATTATAAGTAAAATAGTATTAACAATAGTATTTATATATTTTAAATACCTGATTCCAAAACTTTGAATGCAACATTCATTCCCTTCCTCACTTGTCCCACACCCCTACTGGGAAGATAAGCAATTAAGTATATGTTGTACATGTGTAGCTATGCAAAACATTGCCATATAAGATATATTGTAAAAGACTGAATATATTTCCCTCCCTTGCATCCCACATCCCACTTGGTCTATTCCCTACTTTCATACTGTCCCCTTTCAAAAGCAGGCACTTCCAACATCCCTCCCCCCTTTCCCTGCCACCCTCCCTTCCATCATTCCCCCTGTCATCCCCTTCCCCCCCTATGCTCATGTAGGGTGGGATAACATATCTAGTATGTATGTCATTCTCTCCTGATCCAAATTCAATGTGAATAAAGTTTTGCCATTTTGCTTTCCTGTTCTTCCCCTCCCCTGCAGTCATTTCCCCACACCTCTTCCACATGAGACCGTTTATCCAGTTCTGTCTCTCCCCATCTCTTCCTGCCATATTCTTCTACCACCTCTTTTTTTCTTTCTTTCTTTTTTTTAACAAATGTTTTATTAGCTTCTGGTTTACATCATTCATTTCCGCCAGATTTTGAGTTAAAATTTTTCCCGCGGGGACAGAGCCAAGATGGCGGAGTAGAAGGAGCAGTTCCAATGTGCTCTGCCCCACATAAATTTCAAACAATGTGAAAAGGAGCTCCGAACAATTTCTGGAGCCACAGCACCCACCGAATGGCACAGAGAAGCTAACCTCCCGCTGAGGACAGCCCAGCAGCCCTGCAGGAAGGACATTAAAAGTTTCAAATATATATAAATACTATTATTAATACTCTTTTGCTTATAATTGGGAGATAAGATGTGCAGGCATTGGGACACAATGATTCACCTTCCTCTAAGGGAAAAGTTGAAGGGGGTATGGGAGAAGGTATGGGAGAGAGCAGATTGGAGGAAGCGATATATTGTGGGACTGCTATTCTGGGAGGTTGGGTAGGGGAATAACGGGGGGAAATGATTGTAACTCAAAATCTGGCAGAAATGAATGATGTAAAACAGAAGTTAATAAAGGATTTGTTTAATAAAAAAAAAAAAGAAATGTTAACCACTACTAGAAGTAGTAGTAGTTGTTGTAATAGACACTTAATAAACACTCATTGATTGAAAAAAAAAGAAAGAAAAGAAAATTTGCCATTCAGACACAAGAAGCAAGAGATGCTTAAGAAGGTAATCAAGGAAAAGAAATCAAAAGGAACTTATAAAAGTTGGACTATTTACATTCCTACACGGAAAAAGAATAACTGTGTTTGATGAAATCTTTCTCATTATGAAAATAATTGAAGAAGGGTACATGGCATATGTTCACAGGTATACATGGATAGAGGGCTCAGGTTGAATTTGATGGGATGGGATGATTATTATTTTTTTTGGAGGGCAATTGGGGTTGGGTGACTTGCCCAGGTTCACGTGGCTGGGTTTTTGTTTCTGTGTTGGGTGTTTGGGGCCAGATCCGAGCTCGGTTCCTTCTGGCTCCGGGGCCCACACTCTGCTTGCTGAGCCCCCTAGCCGCCCCAAGGAAGGGATGATTCTTAGGGGGTGAAGTCAAGAGGTGAGAGAGGAAAGTGGCAAGAGGAGATGGAAAGAGACAGGGTAGGGCGAACTATCTCATGTAGAAGAGGCAAGGGGAAGTAGCTGCAGGGGAGGGGAAGAACAGGAAGGCAAAAAGGCAAAAGCATGTTCTCATTGAAGTTGGCTCAAGGAGAGAATCACATACATACTAAATGGAATATCTTACCCTCACTCACTCTCCTGTGTAGGGGAAAGGGGATGAGAGGGGGGATGATGGAGGGGAGGGCATTCTGGGGGGAGGGGAGGTTGGAAGTACCCACTATCAAAGAGGGACAGGATAAATATAGGGAATGGACCAGATGGGAAGTGAGAAGGGTGGGAGGGAAATATAAGCAGTCTTTTAGGATACATCTACTATGGTAATGTTTTGCATAGCACCTTCCCAATTTCCAACTTGACACCACCAGAAAAGAGCTAGTATAAATATTTCCTTGCATCTAAGTAATCTTCCCTTCTTTTTATATCCTCTTCATTACACACCCAGTACTGGCACTGTTAAGTCAAATGGTATGCAGGGTTTTATAGTCCCTTACACATAGTTCCAAATTGCCCTGCAAAATTGTAGAATGAGTTCACAACTTCACCAACAATGCATTGATTTCTCATTTTTCCAACATCCCATCTAACATTATTCGTTCTTCTTTTCTATCCTATGAAAAAATCTAATAAATATGAGGTAGAACCTCAGAGTTGTTTCAATTTGCATTCCTCCCATCAATAACAATTTAAATTATCTCAAATGGCTGTAGATGCCTTTGATTACTTCATCTTATAATTGTTTATTTCTTTTGATCTTTTATGAATTGGACAGTTGCTCTTAGTTTTATAAATTTGACTCTGTTCTCTATATGTTCGTGAAATGAGGCCTGATTATCAAAGAAACTTGTTTCAATGTATTCACATCTATGATTCTTAACTGTAATTCCCTCCATGCTATTCTTCCTTGTTTCTTTTATTCTCTCTCTCATCACCCTGTCATTCATCAAAAGTTCTTGGGTTTTTTTTGTCTTGTTTTGTTTTGTTTTGTTTTTTGCTTCTGACTACTACCTCCACCAATATGTAGTCCCTTTCATCAAGGCCCCCAGTCCTACTCTTATCCCCTTTCCCTCCTAATATCTTTTCGGGTAAAATAGATTCTATACCAAATTAATAGTGTATGTTATTCTCTCTTTGGGGCAGTTTTGATGAAAGTAAAGTCCACTCACTCTCCTCCACCACCCCGTTCTTTCCTTCCACTGCAAAAGCTTTTTCTTGCCTCTTTTATGTGACAGAATTTACCCAATTCTACTATTCCCTTTCCATTTACCCGAGTGCATTTCGCTTTCACATAACTTATTATTTTTTGATAGCATCACTTCATATTCAACTCACATTTGTGTCATATTTACTGTTTTTGTCTCCCCTAATAATAATAATAATAATGATAATAATAAATTTCCTATGAGTTACATCTTCCCAAATGGGAATTCAAACAGTTTAACCTTAAGTCTCTTATGATTTCCCTTTACTGTTTAACTTTGTATTCTTCTCTTAAGTCTTCTATTTGAAAGTCAAATTTTCTATTCAGCTCTGTCTTTTCATCAAGAGTACTTGAAAGTCCTCTATTTCATTGAATATTCATTTTTCCATTTAATGATTATACTCAGTTTTCCTGGGTAGGTGATTATTGGTTGTAATCATATACCCTACAGAAAATTTTATTCTAAATATTACAAGTCTTTAATATAAAAGCTACTAAATCATTTTTATCTGGACTGTGGCTCCATAATAATTGAATTGTGTGTGTGTGTGTGTGTGTTTTTTTTCCTGGCCGATAGCAATATTCTCTTCTTGACCTGGGAGCTCTGAAGTTTGGCAATAATATTCCTGTCAGTTTTCGTTGGGGAATCATGAAATGATTGGAGGTTTCTTTCCATTTCTATTTTTCCCTCTGGTTCTGGAGTATCAAAACAGTATTCTTTGATAATTTCTTGAAAAATGCTGTTTATGCTTTTTCTTTTGGCCTGAATGTTAGGCTGTCCAATAAATTTTAAACTATCTTTTCTGGATCTGTTTTCCACTTCTGTTGTTATTTCAATGAGATATTTCTCATTGTCTTCTACTTATTTATCCCTTTAATTTTGTTTTGTTGTTTCTTGACATCTTAGAAAACCATTAACTTCCATTTACTCAATTCTAATTTTTTATGGAATTATTTTCTTAAGTGAGGTTTGTACCACTTTTTCCCTTTCGCCAATTTTACTGTTTAAGGAGTTAATTTTTTTCATTGAATTTTTTGGCTTTTTTCTATCTGACCAATTCTACTTTTCAAGATGTTTTCCTCATTGACTTCTTGTACCTCTTTTACCATCTGACTTAGTCTGTTTTTTAAGGTATTATTTTCTTCAGTATTTTTTGTGTCTCTCTTACCAACCTGTTGACTCACTTTCACGATGGTCTTACATCACTATGATTTTTTCTTCCCAATTTTTCTTCTACCTCTCTTACTTGATTTTCAAAATCATTTTAAACTCTCCCATGGCATAAAATCAATTCATGTTTTTTTTTTTTTTTGGGGGGGGGGAAGCTTTGGCTGTAGGCACTTTGACTTTGTTATCTTCCTCTGAGTATGTATTTTGATCTTCCTTGTTACAAGAATAATTTTCTATGATCAGAATTTTTTTCTGTTACTTGCTCATTTTCCCATCCTATTACTTAATCATAATTCTTTCCTAAAGTTGGACATTGCTTCCAGAGTGGAGTGCACACTGTCCCAAGCTACAGGGGTTTTGTGCAGCTGTTTTGAATGATACTTTAGGGTCATATAAGTTTTCAGTGCTTCCCACATGATATGATCTAAGGAGAAGTATGTTAACTACTCTCCTGGCCTGTGCTCTGATCTGTGAGTGACCACGAGTACTCTTTTCTACCCTGGAACTCTAACAAGAGCCCATTCTTTACTGCACCTGCAAGCTTTGGTGAACTAGTGCTCCTCATCATGCTGGGACTGCCATTCAGATCTGTGACCTGGATCTAAGTGCAGGAAAAGCAACAGAGTTTTGCCTAAGTACTAGCAAAGAGAACTCTTAATAGCCTTTTGAGCAGTTGTTCAATCCCTTAACATATGTGGGCTGAGTGCTTGTGTGCCTTCTGCTGGAATGTACTCTTCTCTCACCCTAATGCAACAGATCTTTCTTTCCAAGCTTCTAAGTTTTCTTTGACTGGAAAGTTATATCACATCGTCCTTTTGTAGGTTCTGATACTACAAGGATTGTTTTATGTCATTATTTAAAGGGGTTCTAGGGACAGCTTGGGTGAGTTAATGACTTTTCTCAGCCACCTTGGCTCAACTTGTGCCTTACTATCTTCTTTTTTAAATAAAATTATCCAATGTTTTGTTATTTGTTTTTTAGAAAATAAGTAATTAGTTTTATTTTTTTAGTTCAATGGTTATTTCACTTTTCATTTATCTGCCCTTTCATTTTCAAGCTTCTTATTTTGATATTTTATTGGGGATTTTTAACATTTGTTTAGTTTTGTTGTTGTTGTTGTTGTTGTTGTTGTTGTTGATGATCCACACCCAATTCATTGATCTACCTTTTACTTTTGTGGTTCCGAAGCAAGCATTTAGAGATAAAAATTTTACTCTAAGTATTGTTTTGATTGCATCAAATAAATTTTGTATTGTTGCCTAATTTTCTCATTATCATTAATGAAATTATTGATTGTTTCTGTGTTTTGTTCCTTTACCCATGAATTCTTTAGGATTATATTATATGTTTCCCAATTAATTTTAATATATGTTTCAAAGTTATTTTATTCAATATAGTTTTATTGCATTATGGTGAGACTAGGGTACATTTAATTTTCTGCATTTTGTGATGTGTTTATGGGATATGACATGGTCAATTTTTGTGAATATGCTAGCTCTAAAAATATTGTGTTGTAAAGATATACTGCTCTCTTTTTCCATTCAATATTGTTCAGAGGTTTATCATCTTTTTATACTAAAATCATATTCCTATAATGAATGTTTTTCTTGTTTATTATATATTTAGATTTATCTAGATCTAAGAAGAAAAAATGAGGTCCCCAACTAATATAGTCTTAGAATATCCTTCATTGAATGGTGGGGTCCTAATATGGATTCATAAAGTGCTGTGGACTTTCCCACACAGCCCAGGAATCTAGCATTTTCCTGGTTCTCTCAGCCCCTCTCAGTTAAACCTTTCAATTGCCCTTTCATTGTAGCCCTCATTGCACCTGGCTCCAGCCTATAGCATCACTCTTTAATTCCATCTAAATGCCTTCCTTTACCTGCCACTCACTCCAAACTATTTGGCCACTCCTAGATCAAATCCAGATCTTTCCAGTGTCTTCTGCATAAAAAGGTTTATCTTGCCTCCATTACAGCGATCAGATTCATTTGGACAAGTTTGTCAATACAAGCATCACAAATGCTCAGGTTCTTAAAATCTGGCGAATACAATCTGGAGATTCCTAAAATCTCATCCACCCCAACCAGTGTTTTAATAAATCATGTCTCTACCTGAAAAAAAAGACTTGTGTTGAATTTGGGAAAGGATCTGTATCATTTGCCCTTGAATTTCAGGGTTGCCAACATCCCTAGAACTCAACATCTTTATTACATGTATTTTAATGCATTATGATATGAAAAGGATGTGTTTAATATATTTTACCTTTATGTATTGTTTGTGAGGGTCCTATGCCTTAGTGGATGATCAATTTTTGTGTAGTTACCGATTTTGTGTAGCCAAGTACCACTGAGAAAATAGTATATTCCTTTATATCCCCATTGAATTTTTTTTCAGAGATCTATAATATCTAACTTTTCTGAAATTTTATTCACTTCCTTAACTTCTTTCTTGTTTATTTTTACTTAGATATAACTGATTCTGAGATGGGGAGGTGGATATCCTAAACTACTATAGTTTTCTGACTATTTCTTTTCTTTTTTTTATAAATTTTTTTGGTCTTCAATAAATTCTTTACTTTTGGTTTATAAGATTCAATTCAACAATTCTTTGAGTTTCAAATGTTCTCCTCCCTCCCCTAAGAGGCTGTGTTTGCCTAAGTTTACACTTTTTTTTTTTGCTTTTTGAAGGGTAGTTGGGGTTAAGTGACTTGCCCAAAGTCACATGGCTAGAAAGTGTGTCCAGTGTGTGAGGCCAGATTTGAACTCAGTGCCTTCTGACTCAAAGGTGCTCTACTCACTGTGCCATCTAACAGCCCCCTGATTATTTCTTCCTGCAACTCATTTAACATCTCTTCTAAATATCTGGATGCTATACCACTTGGTACAAATGTGTTTAGTATTGATATCACTTCATTGTCTATGTTAAATTTAGCAAGATGCAGTTTCCTTCTCTATCTCTTTAAATTGGATCTATTTTTGCTTTCATTTTGCTGAGATCAGGATGTTTAGCCCACCTTTGCTCAGTTTTCTTGTACTCCAGCTGAAGCATAATATATTCTGTTGTAGCGTTTTATGTTTACTCTCAGTGTATCTCTCTATATCAAATTTGTTTCTTGTAAACAACATATTGTAGGACCTTTTAGAAAAAAAAAGTTCACTCATATCTTTCCTTTTTATGGGAGAGTTAATCCCATTCACCTTCAGAGTTATGAGTATTAGCTGTGTCTTTCTCTACTTTCTATATACTCAACACCCCATTTGCAATTTTCTCTCTCCTTTCACCCTTTCTCTCCTTACCAATATTTTGCTTCTGACCACTGCCTTCCTTTTTCCTCCCTCCTTTCTTCAGTTCCACTTCCTTTTCTTTCCCCTTTCTTATTCTACTTCTTCCCTCCCTTCTTCCTTGCCTTCTATATACCCCGTTCCTTTTCTTTGCCCTCTCTCCTCATACTTCCCTATAGAGTAAGATAGAATTCTATGACCAACTGAATGTGTATGTTATTGCCAACTTTGAGCTAAATAAGATAAAAGTAAGATTCAGAAAATGCTTGCCTCTAGTCCCTTCTTTCCCTCTGTTATAATACATCTTTGTGCTCTTTCTGTGATGTAATTTACTGCTCTGCCTCCCCTTTTCCCCTTCTCCCAATAAAATTTTCTTCTCATCCTTAATTTAAAAAAAAATGATCACATCAAATTCAACTTATACCTGCACCCTCCTTCAAAGTATACCCATTGTAAATGCCATAAGAAAGTTATAGTTCTCAAGAGTTAGAAGCATCATCTTCCCATGTAGGGATGTAAATACTTTAAACTCATTGAATAGTATCTTTTTCTCTCTTTCCAGTTTACATATTATATTTATCTTAAATCCTATATTTACTTTTTTATTAATTTATTTCTCTATCTTTAGATTACAAGATTCAATGCCATAGTTCCTAGAGTTTCAAGTTTCACTTCCCTCCCTCCCCCCACCCCATATGATGGCATATAGCCAAGTATAGGATCTCCAAAAATTTCACTTTAGATACTAGTCAGGTTACAAAGGAGTATGGTACTCGATGGGATGAAAAATGGTAAAGAGGAAATAAAAACAATGAAAATAAAAAGAACAATTTGCTTCCATCAGGATTCAAGCTCAGTTCCTTCTAGTTATATCTCTGGTTGTCGCATTTCTCTCCTTCGTGAGTCTTTTGGGATTGACTTATATCACTGCATTGCTGAGAAGAGTCCAGTCTATCATAGTTGGTCATCAAACATATATTGTATCTGTGATTGTATACAAATTTCTCCTGGTTATACTCTTCTCACTCAGCATCAGTTTGTATAATCCTCTCCAGGTAAATATGAAATAGGTCTCCTCCTAATTTCTTATAGCACAATAATATTCCATTACAAGCATATACCACAACTTGTTTAGCAATTCCCCAAATGATGGGCACCTCTTTAATTTCCAGTTCTTTGCAACCACAAAAAGATCTGCTATAAATATTTTTGTACATATGGGTCTTGCTCCCACTTCTATGATGCCTTTTCGATATAATACTAGCAGTGGTATTGCTTGGTCAAAGGGTATGAAATTATTTATAGCTCTTTGGGCATAATTCCAGATTGCCCTCCAGAATGGTTGGATAAGTTCACAACTCCACCAGCAATGCATTAGTGTTCCAATTTGCCCACATCCTCTCCAGCATTTGTCATTTTCCTGTTTTATCATCTTAGCCAATCTGACTGGAGAGTTGTGGTATCTCACAGTTGTTTTGATGTGCATTTCTCTAATCGATAGTGATTTAGAGCATTTCTTCATATGTGTATAGATATCTTTAAGTTTCTCTGAAAACTGCCTGCTCATATCATTTGACCATTTATAGATTCGGGAATGACTTGTATTCTTATAGATTTGACAAATTCTCTGTATATTTTAAAGATGAGTCCTTTATCAGAGACATGGGTTGTAAAAATAATTTCCCAATTTCCTACATCCCTCTTGATCTTGCTTACATTGGCTTTCTTTATACTGAAGCTTTTCAATTTAATGTAATCAAAACCATACATTTTGCATTTTATAATGCTCTCTAGTACTTGTTTTGTCCTAAAGTCTTTCCCTCTTCACAAATCTGAGAGGTAAACTATTCTTTGCTTTCCCAGATTGCTTACATTATCATCCTTTATACTTAGATCATGCACCCATTTAGACTTGATTTTGGTATACGGTGTTATATAATGGTCTATGCCCAGTTTCTGCCATACTATATTCCAGTTTTCCAGCAGTTTTTTGTGAAATAGTGCATTCTTATCCCCAAAACTTGGGCCTCTAGGTTTATCAAACAATAGATTACAATACTCATTGACTTCTGGATCTTGTGTGCCCAGTCTATTCCATTGATCCACTACTCTACTCCTCAGCCAGTACCAATCAGTTTTTATGACTACTGCTGTATAACACAGATTAAAACCTGGTATAGCTAATCCACCTTCACTAGCATTTCTTTTCATTAATCCCCTTGATATTCTAGACCATTTGTTCTTCCAAATAAATATTGTTACTCTTTAGTCTAACTCTATAAAGTAGTTTTTTTTGGTAAATTGATTTGTATGGCACTAAATATACAATATAGTCCGGGTAAAATTTTCATTTTTATTATAGTAGCTCGAACCAGCCACGTGCAATTGATGTTTTTCCAATTAGCTAGATGTTACTTTATTTCTGTGAGAAGTGTTTTGTAACTGTGATCATATAGGTCCTGGGTTTGTTTTGGGAGGTAGATTCCCAAATATTTTATAATGTCTACAGGGACTTTCAATGGGATTTCTCTTTCTATCTCTTGCTGTTGAATTTTATTAGAGATGTACAGGGATGCCCAGGATTTATGTGGGTTTATTTTTATCCTGCAACTTTGCCAAATTTATTTATTGTCTCATGTTGTTTTTACTTGATTCTCTAAGTATATCATCATATCATCTGCAAAGAGTGATAGCCTGTTCTCTTTTTTGCCTAATTTCATTGCTTTCATTTCTTTTCCTTCTTTAATTGCTTACTGCTAACGTTTATTGTACCAGATTGAATAAGAGGGTTGATAGTGGACACCCTTGTTTCATTCCTGATCTTATTGGAAAGGCTCAGGTCCTTCTGACTCCAGGGCCAATGCTCTTACTCACTGTGCCAACTAGCTGCCATTCTGCTAGTTATAGTGTTGATATGATCAATTATACTGATTATTTTCCTAATATTAAACCATCCTTGCATTCCTGGAATAAATCCTACCTAAAGTGTATTATTTTTGTGATAAGTTGTTGTAGTCTTTTAGCTAATATTTTGTTTAAAATTTTTGCATCTAAATTCATGACTCACCCTTTACATTTTTATGTTATTCTTTCTTTTTTTTAATCATATTTACTAAGGGTCTATCAATTTTATTTTTTTTCACAAAACCAGCTCTTAGTTTTATTTATTAATTCAACAGTTTTTTTGTTTAATTTCAATTTTATTAATCTCTCCTTTGGTTTTCAATATTTCTAATTTATTACTAAATTGGGTATTTTCAATTTATTCGTTTTCGAGATTTTTCAATTGCATGTCCAGTTCATTGACCTCCCTGTTCTCTATTTTATTTATGTATGCACTCAGGGATATGAAACTTCCCCTAAGGACTGCCTTTAATGCATCCCACAAATTTTGGTATGTTGTCTCATTATTATCTTTCTTTTAAATGAAATTACTGATTGTTTATATAATTTCTTCTTTGACCCACTCATTCTTTAGGATTAAATTGCTAAATTGCCAATTAGTTTTTAGTCTACCTTTCCATGGCCCTTTATTTCATTGATTTTAATTGCATCATGATCTGAGAATGATGCATTTAATATTTCTGCCTTTCTGCACTGAATTGTGAGGTTTTTATGCCCTAGTTCATGGTCTATTTTTGATTATGTACCATGCATCACTGAGAGGAAAGTAAATTCCTTTTGATCTCCATTTAGTCTTCTCCAGAGATCTATCATATCTAGTCTCTCTAAAATACAATTAGGCTCCTTAACTTCTTTCTTATTTATTTTGAGGTTAGATTTATCAAGTTCAGAGAGGGGGAGATTAAGATCCCCCACTAGTATAGTTTTCTACCTATTTCTTCCTCTACTTCTTTTAACTCCTCCTCTAGGAATTTGGATGCTATACAATTTGGTGCATATATGTTAAGTAATGATATTGCTTCATTCTCAAAGATGCCTTTTAGCAGGATAGAGTTTCCTTCCTTATCTCTTTTAAATAGATCTCTTTTTCCTTTTGCTTTACCTGAGATATGGATTGCTACCCCTGCTTTTTTTTTTTTTTTACTTTAGCTGAGGCATAATAAATTCTACTCCTGCCTTTTACTTTTACCCTGTGGGTATCCCTTTATTTCAAACGTGTTTCTTGTAGACAGCATATTATAGGATTATGGTTTTTAATCTATTCTGCTATCCACCTCTGTTTTATGGGAGAGTTCATAAAATTCACATTCACAGTAATGATGACTATGTCTCTCTTCCCCTCCATGCTATTCCCTCCCCTGCTTATGTTTTTGTTTCTTCCTTCTCCCTTCCCCTCTTTGCAGTTTTCCCTTTTGATCGCCCCCTCCCTCGGTGTTCCCACCTGGTTACCACCCTTCTTTACCTACCCTCTCCCCTTACTACTATTTCCCTCCTCTCTAATCTCCCCTTTAGTCTCCTCCTTTTTATCCCCTCCCTCAACCTCTTACTGCCCATAGGACACAATACATTTTATACTTATCAGAGTAAGTTTCTTCTCATTTGACACCAAACCAAGGAGAGTAATTTCAAAGAGTGCTCCTCTCCCTCGCTCCTTTTCCTCCAATGAATTTACTTGTCTATTCGAGTTAGAATCTTAAACTTTAGTGATTAAGTTGATCCCTCTTTGAACGAGAACCAGTGAGAACGGTGTTTAAATTTTGTTCTCCCTCTTTCTTTCCCCTCTACTATAGTGTGTTTTAGTGCCTCTTCGAATGGCATACTTTACCTCTCATCCTTTCCTTTTATCTCCTTACAGTCCAGTTGATCCCGTTATAAGGATATTTTTTTAAATCTTCAGGTTATTTCATTCATACCCACACCCTCTACCTATGTGTAACCCTTGTAAAGGGCATGATAATCATAAAAATATCAATATTGGTCTTTCCTGTCTCTCAAGATGGCAGCCCAAAAGCCACCCAAGGAAAAGAAGGTCAAAAAGGGAAAAAAAAGGAAGATGTAGCTGAAAAGGCCAAAAAGCCTCAAAAGCATTGCAGTCAGAACCCAGTCCTGGCCCGAGGGATCGATAGATACTCCAGGTCTGCCATGTATTCCCGGAGAGCCATGTACAAGTGGAAATACATTGCCCCCAAAACCCAGATTGAAAGGAAGAAAAAAGACAAAGTGCCTGCTACTATCTCAAAGCCTGTTGGTGGTGATAAGAATGGAGGAACTCGAGTGGTAAAGATTCGAAAAATGCCTAGGTATTACCCTATTGAGGATGTGCCTAGAAAGCTGCTAAGTCATGGCAAAAATCCCTTTAGCCAGCATGTGAGGAGACTTCGAGCTAGCATCAAGCCCAGCACGGTTCTGATCGTGCTCACTGGCCGCCACAGGGGCAAGCACATGGTTTTCCTAAAGCAACTGGCTAGTGGCTTGCTACTGGTGACTGGACCTCTTACCATCAACCGTCTTCCTCTGAGAAGGACCCATCAGAAATTTGTCATTGCCACTTCTACCCGAGTTAACCTTTCAGGTGTGAAAATTCCAAATCATCTTACTGATGCTTACTTCAAGAAGAAGAGGCTCCATAAACCTAGACACCAATAAGGAGAGATTTTTGATACAGAAAAAGAGAAATATGAGATTACAGAGCAGAGCAAGGCTGATCAGAAAACAGTAGACTCTCAGATCCCACCCCAAATCAAGAAAATTCCTCAACTCCGTGTCTACCTTCGTTCTGTCTTCTCTCTCTCCAATGAGGTTATCCTCACAAACTGGTGTTTTAAATGCCTTGCTTAGAACACTTATTAAAATATTTGCAATAGTTAAAAATATCAATATTGGCAGTTATGCTATCTTCATATAGGGATGTGAACATTTTGCATCCCAAGTTATGTGCATATGTTCATGAATGTGTGTGTCTGCATGTATGAGTCTGTATTTTCCTTGTTTACCTTTTCATGTCATTCTTGAGTCTTGTGATTGGATATGAAATTTTCCATTGAGCTCTGGCTTTTTCATCAGGCAAGTCTGGACGTCCCTTATTTCATTAAACGACCATCTTGCCTGAAAGATTTTGCTCAGTTTTGCTGGGTAGTTAATCCTTGGTTGTAGTCCTGGCTCTCTTGCCCTACGAAATATCAAATTCCAATTCTTCTCATCTTTTGATGTACATGCTACTAGGTCCCGTGTGATCCTGACTGTACTTCCGAGATATTTGAATTGTTTCTTTTTGGCTGCTTGTAGTATTTTTTTCCCTTAATCTTGTAATTCTGTAATCTGGCTACTATATTTCTTGGAGTTTTGAATTTGTGATCTCTTTCTGGAGAAGTCTGGTGAATTCTTTCGGTAACTATTTTATCTTCTGATTCCAAGACTTCAGGATAGTTTTCTTTGACAATCGCCTTGAGGATGTTGTCAAGACTGCTTTTTTCATCATGGCTTTCTGGTAGACCAAAAATTCTTGAATTATCTCTCCTGGATCTGTTCTCTAAGTCAGTTGTTTTTCCTGTGAGATATTTTACACTTTATCCCAATTTTTCCATCATCATATTTTGTTTGATTGACTCTTGGTGCATCATAGAGTTCTGAGTTTCAATTTGATTGATTCTAATTATTGGTCAAGTATAGTCTTCAGTTAGTTTTTGAAGATCCTTTCTTAGGGAGGTATTTTTTTTTCCAATTACTTCACTAATTTCACTTTTTAAAGATTTGTTTTCTTCAGTGAAAGTTTTTTTCAAAGTTGATCAGTGCCTCCCTGATTTGGTCTTTAAAATCTTTCTTAAGCTCCTCCAAGAATGCTATTTGGGCTTGAGACTAGTTCATATTTCCTTCTGTAGTCTCAGGTGTGGGTAGAAAGTCCAAGTTGTTCTCTGTATTTGGTTGTTCTTGACCTACATAATAACCTTGGATCGATTTTCTTGCCTTCCACTTCTCCTTCTCAGATTCCTTCCTTCCAGTTGTGATTTCTTACTTCTTAATTTCTCAGGCTGTGAGCTAAGTTGAATATTCAAGGTAGTTGAATTTGAATGCTGTAGTCTCTGGGTGTCTAGTTTGAGAATAAGGCAAGAGTCTCAGTGAGGTATGGTGATGCACACAGAGTTGTCTGTGTAGGTAGGGTATTCTGTCCACTTCAGATTTCTGGCACTATAACCCTGGGCTACAGCTTGGGCAGGCTTTTGCTCATCAGGTGAGGTGGGGCTTTTTGGGACCCCTCCCTCTCTTCTCTTCAGACTTCTTCTTGCCTCAGTTACACCCCTTCTTGATGACTCCCAAGCCTGAGGCTATTTCGATTATCTTAGGATTTCTCTCTGGGTGGGAGACTTATCTTTTTGTTTTCTACTTCATGGAGGAAGAATCAGAGCTGCCAGTTTACTTTTTCATTCTGGCTCTCCCTAAAACAGGCAAGCAATTTCTAAACTTCCAAGGTGGGGGCTGATAGCCCCAGGAGAAGCTGCTGTCTCTGCTGGGGGCCTGTTGCACTCTCTTACCTGGCTCCAATGATTCCTCCTGTCCCCTGATGAGGTGAGGTGAGATGGCTGTGATTTGTCTTTGTGACTGGTAAATCAGCAAGGTGGGCATTCTTCTCGCTCTGGTGTAGTCTGCTGGTCTGCTTTCCAGTCTGAGCTATACAGACCCCACATGCTCCATGCTCCCCCTTTTTGGAGTGACTGGGCAATTTCCTGGGCTGGATTCTGTCATGCTCCATCCCCATGTGGATTCTGTCACTCCAGAATCTGTTCAAATTCAATTTTTAAGGTTTAGTGACAGGATACACAGAAGAGCTTAGAGAAGTTACTGCTTCCTTTCTTCCATCTTGGCTCCACCCCTTGAATCCTATATTTAAAATCAATTTTTCTGTTGTTCTCTTGTCTTTTCTTCAGCAACCATTGAAGGTTCTCTGCTTCATTTAATATCCATCTCCTCCCCTCAAATATACTTAATTTTGATGAATAGCTGATTTGCTTTAATCCCAACTAATTTATCATCTGGAATATCATATTTCAGGCCTTCATATACTTTGATGTAGAAGCTGCTGAGTGCTGTGTAATCCAGATATTTCAAATTTATTTTTCTTACTGTCTGGTTGCAATATTTTCTCCTTGAAATGATAATTCGGGAATTTGACTTCAATATTGCTTTGAGATTTCATTTTGAAATCCCTTTCAGGACGTGATTTATTTATTTTTTTTTTAAACAAATGCTTTATTAACTTCTGTTTTCCATCATTCATTTTTGCCAGATTTTGAGTTACAATTTTCCCCCATTTTCCCCTACCCATCACCCCAGAATAGCAGTCCCACAAGATATCGCTTCCTCCAATCTGCTCTCTCCCCTATCTTCTCCCATACCACCTTCGAATTTCCCATCAGAGAAAGGTGAATCTCTGTACCCCAATGCCTGCACATCTTATCTCCCAATTATAAGCAAAAGGGTATTAATAATAGTATTTGTATATATTTGAAACATTTAATTTTAAGACCTAGAATTTCAGATCCATTCCCTTCCTCCCTTGTCACCCATTCCCTCTGGGAAGATAAGTAATTCAGTATATGTTGTGCATGTCTAGCTATGCAAAACATTACCATAGTAGATATATTGTATAAGGCTGCTTATAATTCCCTCCCACCCAACCCACCCCCCACTTGGTCCATTCCCTACTTGATCCTGTCCCTCTTCTATAGTGGGCACTTCCAACCTCCCCTCCCCGAAAGAATGCCCTCCCATCCACCATTGCTCCTCTCACCCCCCCTTCCCCCTATTCTGCTGCAGGTTGAGATATCCCATTTAGTATGTATGTCATTCTCTCCCTGAACCAAATTCAATGAGAATGTGGTTTTGCCTTTTTGCCTTCCTATTCTTACCCTCCCTTGCAGCCACTTCCCCTTTCTTCTTCTACATGAGAAAGTTTACCCTACCCTGTCTCTCCCCATCTCCTCTTGCCACTTTCCTCTCTCACCTCATAATTTCACCCCTTGAGTATCCTCCCTTCCCAAAAAATTCAACCTATGCCCTCTATCCATGTATAACTGTAAACATATATACACACACATTCATATATGTTTTCACATGAACATACAACCTTCTTCCATTATTTTCATACTTAGAATGGTTTCATCAGTCACAATTATTGTTTTCCCATGTAGGAATGTAAATAGGTCAACTTTGATAAGTTCCTTTTGATATCTTTTCCCTGATTAACTTCTCAGGCATCTCTTGCTTCTTGCGTCTGGATGTCAAATTTTCTATTCAAATCTGGTGGAAAGTCCTCTATTCCTCTGAATGACCATATTTCACCTGAAAAAAAAAATTCTCAGTTTTGCTGGGTAGGTGACCCTTGGGTTCAGTCCTAGCTCTTTTGCCCTCTGGAATATCATATTCCATGCCCTTAGATCCCTCAGTGTAGAAGCTGCCAGGTCCTGGGCTATTCTGATTGTGTTTCCATAACATTGAAATCGTTTCTCCCTGGCTGCTTGTAGTATTTTCTCCTTGATCTGGGGATTCTGGAACCTGGCTATAATATTCCTGGGAGTTTTCTTTTTGACATCTTTTTCAGGAGGTGATCTGTGGATTCTTTCAACCTTTATTTTGCCCTCTGGATCTAAAACATCAGGGCAATTTTCCTTGAGAAAGCCAAAGCTGCTTGTGTTGTGGGGTCCCTCCAGCCGGCTGAAGGCCCAGCTGCCCTGGGGCTAAAACCACAACTCAGGCATACCTGGGCTGGGCTCTCCACACACTGTGCACTGTGCTGCCGGCTCCCAGAGCACTGTGCCGGTCCTTCCTGCAGGGCTGCTAGTCTGTCCTCAGTGGGAGGTTAGATTCTCTGTGTTGTTCTGTGGATGCTGGGGCTCCAGAAGTTGTTCACAGTCCCCTTTTACGTAGTTTGGAGGTTATCCAGGGGGAGAGTTCCTTGGACATGCTGTTTCTCCTATGCCATCTTCACTCTTCTTAAAATATTTGTATTTTAGACTTAAATTAAGGGTTTTCTATTGCCCTCAAATATAAATCACTAAGCATTTCTATTTGCACCAGTGAACTTGGCCTTTTCTTCCTCCTCTCCTTCCACTCTCTTTTCTTCTCTTCCTCTTTGTCCTTCTCCTTTTGTTTCTGTTACTTGTCACAATGATTTATTAAACTCTCTTCTCTCTCTCTCTCTCTCTCTCTCTCTCTCTCTCTCTCTCTCTTCCTCTCTCCCCCGACCCTCCTGTGTGTATATCTATCCAGCAATATATGTTGGATCCAATTATTGTGAACGTTAAATGTCAAACAGAGGAATCTCTCTTTGACCCCAGAGATTATAAGGAATCATTAAAATTTATTAAGTAGAAAAATAACCTGGTGAAACATGAGCTTTGCATGTACAATTTTAGCAACTGGGTGAATTGTAAAGGTGAGAAATCTGAGGGGAAAATATGAATTGAGATAATTACAATAGTCAAAAAAAGATGAAGGTCTGAAAAGGGGTGGTAGTCACGTGAATAGTTGGAAGGCAACAGCTCTGTGTTATGTGGTGGAAGCAGTAGCAAATAAGACCTAGTCACTATGTAGTGATGGTGAACTGAGATTTTGAACCTGAATATTTGGAAATAGAAAAGTGCTTTCAAAAAATAAGAGAATTCTAATACCAAAAAGTTTGGGAAGATAAATGACAAGTTGCATTTTGAACATGGTGGATTTGAGATGCCTATAGTGTAACAATCCAATTTACAATTCTAACAAATAAAATGCTAAAATAATTTTATTGTGTGTTTGGAGAACCTAAGGAGAGAGCCTAGATTTGAGAAAGATTTGTCTGAATAAAGCTAACAGTTAAATATATGCATAGGAAATAGAGTGAATAAAGGGTGAAGGTGTGAAGAAGAGAAGAGAGGAGAAGAGAAGAGATATTACCAAAGAATAGAAGATAGTCAACAGTGTTAGATGTCAGACACAAAAGAAATATTAAGAAGATAAGAATTGAAAAATATCATGACATTTGACTTTCATAAGCAATCATTGATAAGTTGGAGAGAAAATTTTGGGTTGAGTAAAGTAACAGATATAATATAAGAAATGGCTTAGCAGAAAAGAAGGAGTCATAAATTAGAAAAGGGAACAGATGGACAGTGCTACTACTAGCTTAGTGATGCATTAGGGCTCACAGAGTATCCCAAAGCCCAGAGCAAGGTATTAACTTTATTGAACAGAGTTTCTGTGGAGGACTGAAATTGAGAACATCAAGAAAATTAATCAGGTTGGGGCATATCACGTGGTTATAATTTACACAAATACTGGAATTATCTATGTTGTTGATATCACTAATTCATTGAAGTTTAAGGAAAAAAAGTAAAAACAAAAACAAAACATAAAGGTGGAACCATAATGGCAAAGTTCAAATAACTACACTAACTCCCCATAAAAGAGAAAGAAACAAACAGGGGGGCAGATCCAAGATGGCAGACCAAAATGAGGAACTTGCTTCAACTAGTTTCTGATTCAACTCTAAAACACCTGTAAAACAATGACTAAAGTATATTAGAGGGGAGGAGCCAAGATGGAGGAAAGGAAGCAGTAACCTCGCTAAGCTTCTCAGTCACTAAACTTCAAAAAGTGAATCTGAACGGATTCTGGAGTGACAAAAGCCAATGGGAGATGGAACGTGGCAGAATCCAGCCCAGGAAATTGCCCAAATGTGTCCGGACGAATCGCAATTACCTCTCCTCCATCTCACGTGGGGACGGGAAGAATCATTGGAGCCAGGTAGCAGAGTTGGGACCCCAGTGGAGAAAGCAGTTTCTCCTGCATCGTTCAGCCCCGAGCCTGGAAGTTTAGAAACTGCCTGCCTGTATAATACAGGGGCTGGAATGGCAAAAGTAAAATCTAGCTGCTCTGATCCTCCCATCCCTCCTTCATGAAGTAGAAAACCCAAAGATAAGTCACCCACCCGGACTGAAATCCCAAGTTAACAGAAATAGGCTCAGGCCTGGGAGTCTCCAAGAAGGGTTGTAACAGAGACAGCCAGGATTCGGGAGAGAAGAGAGGGAGGGGTCCCAACAAGCATGACCTCACCTCACCAACAAAAGCCTACTTATATCCCAGGGGTATAGAGGCAGAAATCTGAAGTGGTCAAACTCACAAATCTACATTCCTCAGTGACTTCCCTGACTTAGCCATAAAGTAGCCACCCAGAGGTATTCAAAATCAACAATCAGGCCCCGAACTCATAACCTGAGAAGTTAAGAAACAGGAAATCACAATGGGAAGGAAGGAAGCTGGGAAGGAGAAGGGGAAGGCAAGAAAGTCTATTCGAGCCTACTATGTAGGGCAAGAACAACCAAATACACTGGACAATATGGACTCTCTACCCACACCTGAGACCACAGAAGAAAACATGAACTGGTCTCAAGCCCAAATAGCATTCCTGGAGGAGCTTAAGAAAAAACTTAAACACCAAATCAGGTAAGCAGTGACCAATGTGGAAAAAAGTCTCAAAAGGAAAATTAGTGAAGTGATTGGAGAAAACACCTCCCTAAAAAGAACCTTCAAAAACTAACTGAAGACCATAATTCGCAAAAAAATTAGATTCAATCAAAATGAAACTCAGAACTCTATGATGCAGCAAGAGTCAATAAAAAAAAAAAAACAAGATGAGCGAAAAATTGGAACAAAATGTAAAATATCTCACTGGAAAAATAACTGACCTAGGGAACAGATCCAGGAGAGACAACCTAAGAATTATTTGTCTACCAGAAAGCCATGATGAAAAAAGCAGCCTAGACAACATCCTCCAAGAGATTGTCAAAGAAAACTGTCCTGAAGTCCTGGAATCAGAAGATAAAATAGCTATAGATAGAAGTCACCAGACTGCTCCTGAAAGAGATCCCAAAATGAAAACTCCAAGAAATATAGTAGCCAAATTCCAGAATTACAAGATTAAAGTCAAAAATTCTACAAGAAGCCAAAAAGAAACAATTCAAATATTGGGGAACTACAGTTAGGATCACACAGGACCTAGCAGCTTCTACATTAAAAGACTGAAGGGACTGGAATTTGATATTTCCTAGGTCAAGAGAGCTAGGACTACAAACAAAGATTAACTACCCGGCAAAACTGAGCATAATCCATCAGGCAAGGAAATGGTCTTTAATGAAATAAGGTACTTCCAGTCTTTCCTGGATAAAAAGCCAGAGCTCAATGGAAAAATTTGATCTCCAATAAAAAGACCCAAGAAAGACATAAAAACAAGAGAAACATAGACTCACACACGAATAAGTGAACACACCCACAGTCACACACACATGCTCATTACTTGGGATGCAACAAGAGCAAAATGTTCACAACCCTATATGTGGAGCTGATAACTGTCAATATTCGAAATTTTTATGATTATCATGACCTTCAAAAGAGTTATACTTAGATAGAGGTTGTGGGTATGAATGTGCTAACCTGCAGACTTTAAAAAAACTATTAAGAGGAACGAAAGGAGTGTAATGGGAAAAAGGACAGGATGATATAGGAAAAGGTAAAATATGCCATCTGAAGAGGCATCAAAACACACTATAGAAGAGGGGAAAGAAAGAGGGAGAGGAACATAATTTAAATGCTATTCTCATTGGTTCTGGTTCAAAGAGGGATTAACTTAATCAGTGAAGTTTAAGATTATAATGTGAATAGACACAGAAAATCATTAAATAGAGGAAAAGGAGGGAGGAGAGGAGCACTGTTTGAAATTTACTCTCATTGGTTTGGAATCAAACGGGGAGTAATTTACTCTGATAAATATAAAAATGCATTGTGTCCTATAGATAGTGGAAGGGCAAGGGGGTTGAAAAGAGGGAGACTAAAGGGGGGATTAGAGGAGAGGGAAATAGTAGTAAGGGAGAGGGTAGTTTAATAAGGGGGGTCACTGGGTGGAAACACTTAGGGAGGGGGCCGTCAAAAGGGAAAACTTCAGGGAGGGGAAGGGAGAAGGAAGAAACAAAAAATGAACAGGGGAAGGAATAGGATGGAGGGGAAAACAGAGATAGTCATCATTACTGTGAATGTGAATGGGATGAACTCTCCCATAAAACCGAGGCAGATAGCAGAATGGATTAAAATCCAAAATCCTACAATATGCTGTCTAAAAGAAACACATTTGAAACAAACGGATACCCACAGGGTAAAGCTAAAAGGCTGGAGTAAAATTTATTATGCCTCAGCTAAAGTAAAAAAAAAGCAGGGGTAGGAATACTTATCTCAGATAAAGCAAAAGCAAAAATAGATCTAATTAAAAGAAATAAGGAAGGAAAGTATATCCTACTAAAAGGCACCATCGAGTTGAATCAATATCATTACTTAATATATATGCACCAAGTGTTATGGCATCCAAATTCCTAGAGGAGAAGTTAAAGGAATTAGAGGAAGAGATAGATAGCAAAACTATACTAGTGGGGGACCTCAAACTCCCCCTCTCTGAAGTCGACAAATCTCAAATCAAAATAAATAAAAAAGAAGTTAAGGAGGTGAATAGAATCTTAGAGAGGCTAGATATGAGGGATCTCTGGAGAAAACTGAATGGGGATAAAAAGGAGTTTATATATTATCAGCAGTGCATGCTACAAATTCAAAAATAAACCATGTACTAGGGCATAAAAACTTCACAATCCAGTGCAGAAAGGCAGAAATATTAAATGCATCATTCTCAGATCATGACGCAATAAAAATTATATGCAATAAAGTGCCATGGAAAGATAGACTAAAAACTAATTGGAAATTAAACAATTTAATCCTAAAGAATGGATGGATCAAACAAGAAATTATAGAAGCAATCAATAATTTCATTCAAGAGAATGACAATAATGAGACAACATACCAAAAATTGTGGGATGCACTAAAGGCAGTTCTCAGAGGAATTTTATATCCCTGAGTTCATACTTAATTAAAGCAGAGAGAAGGGAGGTCAATGAATTGGACATGCAATTGAAAAAGCTAGAAAAAGAACAAATTGAAAATCCCCAATTTAGTACTAAATTAGAAATATTGAAAAATAAAGGTGAGATTAATAAAATTGAAATTAAGAAAACTATTGAATTAATAAATAAAACTAAAAGCTGGTCTTATGAAAAAAAATCAACAAAATTGATAGACCCTTAGTCAATTCGATAAAACAAAATAAGAAAACCACATTATGAGTATCAAAAATAAAAAGGGTGAATATACCTCCAATGAAGAGGAAATCAAAAAAATAACGAGGAATTATTTTTTCGAATTGTATGCACATAAATATGACAATCTTAGTGAAATGGATGAATATTTACAAAATCACAAGTTGCCCAGATTAACTGAAGAGGAGGTGAATTACCTAAATAACCCCATCTCATAAAGAGAAATCAAACAAGCCATCAATGAACTCGATAGGGAAAAATTTCCTGGGCCAGATGGGTTTACTAGTGAATTCTATCAAACATGTAAAGAACAACTGCTTCCAATACTCTACAAACTATTAGGGAAAATTAGTGAAGGAGTCCTACCAAACTCTTTCTATAACACAAATATGGTACAGTTCCTAAATCAGGAAGAGATAAAACAGAGAAAGAAAATTATAGACCAATTTCCCTCATGAATTTAGATGCAAAAATTTTAAATAAAATATTAGCCAAAAGACTCTAACAACTTATCACCAAAATAATACACCGTGATAAGGTAGGATTCATTCCAGGAATGCAAGGAAGGTTTAATATAAGGAAAACCATCAGAATAATTGAGTATATCAACAATAAAACTAGCAGAAACCACATGATCATCTGAATAGATGCAGAAAAGGCTTTTGACAAAGTACAACATCCATTCCTATTAAAACACTAGAAAGCATAGGAATAAATGGAGCCTTCCTTAAAATAGTTGATAAAATCTATTTAAAACCATCAGGAAGTTTTATATGCAATGGGGATAAACTATAAGCATTTCCAATAAGATCAGGAGTGAAACAAGATGTCCACTATCACCCCTCTTATTCAATCTGGTACTAGAAACACTAGCAGTAGCAATTAGAGAAGAAAAAGAAATCAAAGGAATCAAATTAGGCAAAGAAGAGACCAAACTATGACTCTTTGCAGATGATATGATAATATACTTATATACTTAGAGAATCCTAGAGAATCAAGTAAAAAACTACTTGAGACAATAAATAAATTTGGCAAAGTTGCAGGATATAAAATAAACCCACATAAATCCACAGCATTCCTGTACATCTCTAATGAAACTCAACAGCAAGAGATAGAAAGAGAAATTCCATTTAAAGTCACTGTAGACATTATAAAATATTTGGGAATCTACTTGCCAAAACAAACCCAGAATCTATATGATCACAACTACAAAACACGTCTCACACAAATAAAATCAGATCTAAATAGTTGGAAAAATATCAATTGCTCATGGCTAATATAATAAAAATGACAATTTTACCCAAACTAAACTATATATTTAGTGCCATACCAATCAATTTACCAAAAACTACTTTCTAGAGTTAGACAAAATAATAACAACATTTATTTGGTAAAACAAACGGTCTAGAATATCAAGGGAATTAATGAAAATAAACCCTAGGGAAGGTGGACTAGCTATGCCAGATCTTAATCTGTATTATACAGCAGCAGTCATCAAAACTGCTTGGTACTGGCAGAGGTGTAGAGTAGTGAATCAATGGAATAGAATAGGTGCAGGAGATCCAGCAGTTAATGAACACAGTAATCTACTATTCGATAAACCCAAAGACCCCAGTTTTGGGGATAAGAATGCAATATTTGACAAAAACTGCTGAGAAAACTGGAATACAGTATGGCAGAAACTGGGCATAGACCATTATCTAACACCATATATCAAAATCAAGTCTAAATGGGTGATCTAGGTGTATAGGATGATACTGTAAGCAATTTGGGAAAGCAAGGAATAGTTTACCTGACAGATTTATGGAGAAGGGCAGACTTTAGGACCAAACAAAAAATAGATAGCAGTATAAAATGCAAAATGGATAATTTTGATTACATTAAATTGAAAAGCTTCTGAACAAACAAAGCCAATGTAACCAAGATCAAGTGAGAGGTGGGAAATTGGGAAATAATTTTTCAACTTGTGTCTCTTATAAAGGAGTCATTTCTAAAATTTATAGGGAATTGAGCCAAATCTATATGAATACAAGTCATCCCCCAATTGATAAATGGCCAAAGGATATGAACAGGTAATTTTCAGAGAAAGAAGTTGAAGATATCTATAAACATATGAAGAAATGCTCCAAATCACTATTGATTAGAGAAATGCAAATCAAAACAACTCTGAGATACCACATCCCTCCAGTCAGATTGGCTAAGATGAAAAAACAAGGAAGTGACAAATGCTGGAGAGGAGGTGGACAAATTGGAACACTAATACATTGTTGGTGGAGTTGTGAACTTATCCAAATATTCTGGAGAGCAATCTGGAATTATGCCCAAAGGATTATAAATAATTTCATACCCTTTGACCCAGCCATACCACTTCTAGGGTTATATCCCAAAGAGCTCACAGAATTGGGAGAAAGACCCATATGTACAAAAATACTTATAGCAGCCCTTTTTGTGGTTGCAAAGAATTGGAAACTAAAGGGGTACCCATCAATTGGGGAATGGCTAAACACTTTGTGGTATATGAATGTAATGGAATATTATTGTGCTATAAGAAATGAGTAGGTGACGGATTTCATAATTACCTGGAGAGACTTATACAAATTGATGCTGAGTGAGAAGTGTAGAATCAGAAGAAATTTATGTACAATCACAGACATACCATATCTGTGATGACCAATTATGACAGACTGGACTCTCTTCAGCAATGTAATATATTGTATATTCAGCAAATATATGTCAATCCCGAAAGACTCAAGAGAGAGAGAAATGTGCCATCCAGAGATATAACTAGAAAGAACTGAGCCTGAAACCTGATGGAAGCAAACTAAATGATCTTTCTCTTTTCATTGTTTGGTTTTATTTCTTCTTTACCATCTTTCATCCCACCTACTACAATACGACTTTTTAATTGGAATATTGTGGAAGGGGGAGGGAAGTAAAGGAAATTTGAAAATCAAGGAACTATAAAATTGAATCCTGTTTACTGAAACTAAACTAATAAATTAATTAAAAAAACAATTTGGAACTCAAGAGATTGTCAAACTAATTAAAAAATAAAAGACAATATGTAATGTAGCATTGGAAAAAACACTGACATGGAAAATAGATCCAGGAGAGATAATTTAAAAATTATTGGGCTACTTAAAAGTCACAATCAAAAAAAAAAAAAAGAACTTTGATATCATCTTTCATGAAATTGTCAAGGAAAACTGTGCTGATATTCTAGAACCAGAAGATAACATAGAAATTGAAAGAATCCACCTATTGCCTCTTGAAAAAGTCCCCAAAAGAAAATGTCTAGGAGTATTATAACCAAAGTCCAGAGCTCTCAAGTCAAGGAGAAAATATTATAAGCAGTCAGGTAAGCAGTTGTAGTATTGTGGAACCAAAATCCAGACAAAAACAAGATCTAGCAATTTCTCCATTAAGGGATCAAAAGGCTTGGGATATGATATTCCAGAGACTAAAGGTGATAGGATTAAAATTAAAAAATCATTTACCCAGGAAAACCAAGCATAATACTTCAAGGGAAATATAAATATTTAATGAAATAGAGGACTTTTAAACATTCTTGATGAAAAGACCAGAGCTGAAGAGAAAATTTGACTTTCAAATACAAGAATCAAGAGGAGGGTGAAAAGGTAGTATGTGTGTGTTTGTGTGTTTGTCTGTCTTTGTGTATGTTTGTATAAGTATACATTGACAGAAGGTACAGGGTGAGTTGAATATGAAGGGATGATATCTTAAAATGAAATTAAGAGGTGAGACAGGAACATATTGAGATAAGAAAGGGAGAGATAAAATGGGGTAAAGTATCTCACATAAAAGAGGTGAGAGAAACTTGTTATGATGGAGGGGAAGGGCAGGGAGGTGAAAGTGAATGAGCCAACCCTACTTTCTATGGATTTGGCTTAAGGAGGGAATAACATATACACTCAGTTGGGTATTTTACCTTACTGGGAAATAGTGGTGGAAGAAATAAGGGAGGTGATGATAGAAGTGAGGGAAGATTGGGTGAGGGGAAAATCAGAAGCAAACACTTTTGAAAAGGGACAGAGTCAAAGGAGAAAATAGAATAAATGGGGGTGAGAGAGGATGGACAGTAATATACCTTTCACAATATGACTACTATGAAAATGTTTTGTAAAGCTTCACATGAATAATCTATATTATATTGCTTTTCATCTCCATTGTGGTGGGTGAGGAGAGAAGAAGGCAGAGAGTCTGGAACTCAAAGTTTTAAAAACAAATGTTAAATAATTGTTTTTACATGCAACTGGGAAATAAAATATGCAGGCAATGTGGTATAGAAATCCATCTTTCCCTACATGAAAGTAAGGAGTGATTGGGGGAGATATAATGGAGGGCAGACTGAGGGAAGGGATATTTAATATGCTTGCCATATTGTGGTGGGTGTATGGGCGAGATGGGGAGAAAATGTGGAGTGCAAAATCTTGTGAAAATGGATTTTGAGGGGCAGCTAGGTGGCACAGTGAGTAAGAGCACTGGCCTCGGAGTTGGGATGACCCGAGATCGAATCCGGACTCAGAAAATGAGCACCCACACATAAATAATGACTATCGCTGTAACCTTGAGCAAGTTACTTAACCCCAATTGCTTTAAAAAAAAAAAAACGAAAAAAGAAAATAGATGTTGAAAAATAAAATAAATAAATACAAAAAGAAAGAAAGAAAAAATAAAACTCTTCCAAATAATCTAAAAGACACACCAGGTGGAATTCTGATAGGGAAATCCAAGAAGAGATCACAGCAAGTAATTACTACCAAGAGTATCATAAATGGTCAAATTGAATATAATAAAATAAATCCTTTAATAAACTAAAGAATCTATAAGCATTCCTGACATAAAGACCGGAACTACATAAAAATTCTGAAGTGCAAAAACTAGAGTCAAGAAACGTACAAAAAGATATACATGAAGAAATTATCATAAGGGAATAAAGAAAGAAAAATTGTTTACATTGTAATATAAGGAGATGTCATATCTCTTCTGAACCCCATTGTCATGATGTGTTATGGTGGTATTCTCATCAGACAGAAGAATTTGGAGTGATTCTGTTATGCCTTGGTCATCTTAAAAGTAGAATGGAAAGGAGGAGAAGGAAGAGTAACACAGAGAATATAAAGGAAAAGGTAGATATGGGAAAATGTTCACACAGAATCAGGTTAATTAGTAGGAGTTCTTAAAAATAAGCAAGAGGCATAATATTAAAATAGAGATTTTCTTAAATAAGGGGTGGTTGAAAAGGGGACGTCCTTCTCCTCAGAACTAGCCAAAAGAGGGAAGAATACACACACATGCACACACACACACACACACACACACACACAGACACACACACACACACACACACACACACACACACACCAGTCACATACACCAACATTGGTACAGAAAGAAATTTGACTAAAAAAGAAAATGGGAGTGAAAGAGGAGGGAGAAAATAGATTAAGGGAGGGATTGGTCATAAACAATACATATGCTAAATAAATGTGTCAAAAATATGTATAATGTTTTATGTGCTGCTAAATAATTTGAAATTAAACGTGTCTCTATAAATTGGGAAGATGGATGAAGAAGTTATAGTATATAAATCATATATAATGCTATTTTGCTATAAGAAATGATAAAGGGAATAGTTTCAGAGGAAACTTGGAACAATCATACAAACTAATGCACAGTGAAATGGAGTAGAATCAAGGGCACAAATTTATACAATGACAACAATATTTTAAAGCCAGAGGACTAATTAAATATGCTCTTCACATGCCAATAGAGAAATGACAGAATCAAAATGCATAATGCAAGATAATTCTGGTGCAATGGCTAATGTGGAAATTTGTTTTACTTGACTATACATGTTTGTAATGGAAACTTTGTTTTTCTTTTCTTTTTTTTTTCAAATGGGGAGGAACTGGGAAGGAGAAAAGATGGGTTTTGGAAGATTAAAAAATGAATACATTATAAATCAACAAATACTGAAAATTTTCAATAACAGTGCTAGTGATAATATTTTTTTTATCTAATTCACTTAGCCTGAGGTCTAATTTCTTTTAGGTTCAGGGTATATGGATGGTTCTAACATCCCGTTTCTGCTACAACTTCCCTGCAATCCTGTTGGGGCCCTTTAAGACTCTACCCGAACTCTGAGAATCCACGGAAAACTTAGGCAAAGGACAGAGCAATTCAAGCAGGGTGGGAGGCACCTGAGTGTGTATTCTACTCCTGGGATTTTGGGGTATTGAGTATGTGCTGCTAACAGGGGAGCACTCCCCTGCCATGAGAAGCCTGCTACTGCTGAGGCACTTGGGAGAACAGAGTCAGGGGAGGGGAAAGGAGCTAAAAGGAGGGAGGCAAGGTGAAAGGAGGAGGAAGGAGAGAAGAGGGGATTGTGAACAAGAAAGAGATTAAACCAAAAGACATTACATCTTGGTGTCAGGACTCCTTTGTCTGTTTTGGAGGAGCAGGCTCCCCCAAAGGGTTCGTGGGGGCGAACCAGAGGTCCCAGTGGGGCGACTGGGAAAGGAACTCTCCGAGGGGTCGAGGTGGGGGGACAATAAGCGTGGCAGTAGGGTGACCAGAATTGCGGAAGGTGATTGGAGTGACACAGAGGTGGCTGGAGAGGTTAGTTTGACTCAAGCCCTGAAAGGCGCCCTAACACAATCCATATTTTATGAATACATAAAGAAAAGGAACAAAAAGAGAATTCCGTTCCCAAAGCTGTCAATTTAGACCACTTGAAATAACACCAGTGCCAAGAATTTGCTAATATCTTGGTAATTACAAAGCAAATTTTATTTTCTTTCATTTGTTCCTTAAATTTACATCACATGAGTTTTTTTTTTTTGTTTGTTTGTTTTGTTTTGTTTTGGCAGGGAGATAAATCATTCTCATCAGTACTTTATTTTTCACCATTTCTCAGAGCAACTACTATCCCTTCATTAGCAATAATTTTTTTTCAGTTTTCCCCAGCACCTTTGATGCATTCAAGTTCAGTCAATTATTTTCAACAGTCCAGGGTATATTCTGTGTGATTTGATATATGTATTCTGTGGATGATTTTGCCTCTAATAGCTCCTAACATCTGTGCCAGGATGGCAGTCTTTTTGAAAAGAAAACAAAACAAAACAAAAATCCAAACTAGTAGGCAAATCACTCAAATTTCCCAAAGTGGACTGAGAAATGGAGTTTCCAAGAACAGTCTTTTCCTCCTTCTGGTCTGAGCAAAGACATAGGGATAAAAACTCATCTTGCTGAATAACACTGCAGAGTTCCCATGCTAACATTTTCTGCCTTTAACGAATTGAAAGTCCCATGGGATGGTGGAGGCAGGATGACAATTTGGTTAACTTAGAATATCCTCTTATGTAGTACTTCACATGTGAGATTTGGAACACATGTATATAGCCAAAAATAATAGGAACAATAGGAGTCCTTGAAACATTCTTGGAATTATTAAAGTATATTCAAATTTCTTTTTTTTTCCATGTTGTTGTTCATCCATCATTCTTTTTTTTCTTTTTTTTAAATCAATTTATTAGTTTAGTTTCAGTTAAAAAGATTCAATTGCATAGTTCCTTGATTTTCAAATTGCCTTTACTTCCCTCCCCCCTCCCCTCATGACAGCATATAGTACAGTATAGGGTCTGCAAATGCATAGGAAGAAGTAAAACCAAACAATGAGAAGAACAAGATCATTTAGTTTGCTTCCATCAAGATTCAGGCTCAGTTCTTTCTAGTTATATCTCTGGATGGCGCATTTCTCACTTTCTTGAGTCATTCAGGATTAACTTATATCACTGCATTGCTGCAAAGAGTCCAGTCTGTCATAGTTGGTCATCACAGATATGGTATGTCTGTGATTGTATACAAATTTCTTCTAATTCTACTCGTCTCGCTCAGCATCAGTTTGTATAAGTCTCTCCAGGTAATTATGAAATCCGTCACCTCCTCATTTCTTATAGCACAATAAAATTCCATTACATTCATATACCACAACTTGTTTAGCCATTCCCCAATTGATGGGCACCCCTTTAGTTTCCAATTCTTTGCAACCACAAAAAGGGCTGCTAAAAATATTTTTGTACATATGGGTCTTCCTCCCACTTCTATGATCTCTTTGGGATATAACCCTAGAAGTGGTATGGCTGGGTCAACGAGTATGAAATTATTTATAATCCTTTGGGCATAATTCCAGATTGGTCTCCAGAATGGTTGGATAAGTTCACAACTCCACCAGCAATGTATTAGCGTTCCAATTTGCCCACATCCTCTCCAGCATTTGTCACTTTCTTGTTTTGTCATCTTAGCCAATCTGACTGGAGAGATGTGGTATCTCAGAAGAGTTGTTTTGATTTGCATTTCTCTAATTAATAGTGATTTAGAGCATTTCTTCATATGCTTATAGAGATCTTTAATTTCTTTCTCTGAAAACCTCCTATTCATATCCTTTGACCATTTCTCAATTGGGGAATGACTTGTATTCATATAGATTTGGCTCAATTCTCTATAAATTTTAGAAATGAGTCCTTCATCAGAGACACAAGTTGGAAAAATTCTTTCCCAATTTCCCACCTCCCTCTTGATCTTGGTTACATTGGCTTTGTTTGTGCAGAATCTTTTCAATTTAATGTAATCAAAATTATGCATTTTGCATTTTATAATGCTCTCTAATTCTTGTTTGCTCCTAAAATCTTCCCCTTTCCACAGATCTGTCAGGTAAACTATTCCTTGCTTTCCCAAATTGCTTACAGTATCATCCTTTACACCTAGATCATGCACCCATTTAGACTTGATTTTGGTATATGGTGTTAGATTGTGATCTATGCCCAGTTTCTGCCATACTGTATTCCAGTTTTCCCAGCAGTTTTTGTCAAATAGTGCATTCTCATCCCAAAAACTGGGGTCTTTGGGTTTATCGAACAATAGATTGCTATATTCATTAACTGCTGGGTCTCCTGCACCTAATCTATTCCATTGATCCACTACTCTACACCTCTGCCAGTACCAAGCACTTTTGATGACTGCTGCTGTATAATACAGATTAAGATCTGGCATAGCTAGTCCACCTTCCCTAGCATTTCTTTTCATTAATTCCCTAGATATTCTAGACCGTTTGTTTTTCCAAATAAACTTTGTTATTATTTTGTCTAACTCTACAAAGTAGTTTTTTGGTAAATTGATTGGAATGGCACTAAATATATAATTTAGTTTGGGTAAAATTGTCATTTTTATTATATTAGCTCGACCCAGCCACGAGCAATTGATATTTTTCCAACTATTTAGATCTGTTTTTATTTGTGTGAGAAGTGTTTTGTAGTTGTGATCATATAGATTCTGGGTTTGTTTTGGCAAGTAGATTCCCAAATATTTTATAATGTCTACAGTGACTTTAAATGGGATTTCTCTTTCTATCTCTTGCTGTTGAGTTTTATTAGAGATGTACAGGAATGCTGAGGATTTATGTGGGTTTATTTTATATCCTGCAACTTTGCCAAATTTATTTATTGTCTCAAGTAATTTTTTACTTGATTCTCTAGGATTCTCTAAGTATATCATCATATCATCTGCAAAGAGTGACAGCTTGGTCACTTCTTTGCCTAATCTGATTCCTTTGATTTCTATGTTGTTTCATTATTATAATTCTCTTGAATGAAATTATTGATTGTTTCTATAATTTCTTCTTTGACCCACCAATTTTTTAGGATTAAATTGTTTAGTTTCCAATTAGTTTTTAGTCTATCTTTCCATGGCCCTTTATTGCATATAATTTTTATTGCATCATGATCTGAGAATGATGTGCTTAATATTTCTGCCTTTCTGCACTGGATTGTGAGGTTTTTATGCCCTAGTACATGGTCTATTTTTGAGTATGTACAATGCACTGCTGAGAAGAAAGTAAATTCCTTTTTATCCCCATTCAGTTTTCTCCAGAGATCCATCATATCTAGTCTCTCTAGGATTCTATTCACCTCCTTAACTTCTTTCTTGTTTATTTTGAGGTTAGATTTATTGAGTTCAGAGAGGGGGAGATTAAGGTCCCCCACTAGTATAGTTTTGCTATCTATTTCTTCCTCTAATTCCTTTAACTTCTCCTCTAGGAATTTGGATGCTATACCACTTGGTGCATATATATTAAGTAGTGATATTGCTTCATTCTCAATGGTGCCTTTTAGTAGGATATAGTTTCCTTCCTTATCTCTTTTAATTAGATCTATTTTTGCTTTTGCTTTGTCTGAGATAAGTATTGCTACCCCTGCTTTTTTTACTTTAGCTGAGGCATAATAAATTTTACTCCAACCTTTTACCTTTACCCTGTGGGTATCCCTTTGTTTCAAATGTGTTTCTTGAAGACAGCATATTGTAGGATTATGGTTTTTAATCCATTCTGCTATCTGCCTCTGTTTTATGGGAGAGTTCATCCCATTCACATTCACAGTAATGATGACTATCTGTCTCTTCCCTTCCATTCTATTCCCTCCCCTGTTTATGTTTTGTTTATTCCTTCTCCCTTCCCCTCCTTGAAGTTTTCCCTTTTGACTGCTCCCTCCCTCAGTGTTCCCACCCAGTGACCCCCCTTCTTAACCTACCCTCTCCCCTTACTACTATTTCCCTCCCTTATAATCCCTCCCTTTAGTCTCCTCCTTTTCACCCCCCCCTTACCATCCCACTATCTATAGGACACAATAAATTTTTATACTGATCAGAGAAAATTACTCCCCATTTGATTCCAAACCAATGAGAGTAAATTTCAAACAGTGCTCCTCTCCCTCCCTCCAATTCCTCTATTTAATGAATTTATGTGTCTATTCATGTTAGATTCTTAAACTTCACTGATTAATTTGATCCTTCTTTGAACCAGAACCAGTGAGAATAGTGTTTAAATGATGTTCCTCTCCCTCTTACTTTCCCTTCTTCTATAGTGTGTTTTGATGCCTCTTCAGATGGCATATTTTACCTTTTCCTAGCTCATCCTTTCCTTTTTCCCATTACAGTACCATTGATCCCCTTAATAGTCTTTTTTTTTAGACTCCATGTTAGTGCATTCATACCCACACCCTCTAAGTATAACCCTTTTGCAGGTCATGATAATCATAGAGATTTCAAATATTGACAGTTAGCTCCACATATAGGGATGTGAACATTTTGCTCTTGTTGCATCCCAGGTAATGAGCTTGTGTTTGTGGGTGTGGGTGTGTGCACTTCTGCATGTGTGAGTCTATGTTACCCTTGTTTACCTTTTTATGTCCTTCTGGAGTCTTGTAATTGGAGATCAAATTTTCCATTGAGCTCTGGCTTTTTCATTAGGAAAGTCTGGAAGTCCCTTACTTCATTAAACGTCCATCTCCTTGCCTGAAAGATTATGCTCAGTTTTGCCAGGTAGTTAATCCTTGGTTGTAGTCCTAGCTCTCTTGCCCTACGAAATATCAAATTCCAGTCCCTCCGCTCTTTTAATGTAGAAGCTGCTAGGTCCTGTGTGATCCTAACTGTAGTTCCTCGATATTTGAATTGTTTCTTTTTGGCTGCTTGTAGAATTTTTTCTTTAATCTTATAATTCTGGAAATTGGCTACTATATTTCTTGGAGTTTTCAGTTTGGGATCTCTTTCAAGAGGAGTCTGGTGAATTCCATCAATAGCTATTTTGTCTTCTGATTCCAGGACCTCAGGACAGTTTTCTTTGAGAATCTCTTGGAGGATGTTGTATAGACTGCTTTTCTCATCATGGCTTTCTGGTAGACCAATAATTCTTAGGTTGTCTCTCCTGGATCTCTTCTCTAGGTCAGTTATTTTTCCAGTGAGATATTTTACATTTTCTTGCAATTTTTCGAACATCTTGTTTTTTTCGATTGACTCCTGCTGCATCATAGAGTTCTGAGTTTCAGTTTGATTGTATCTAAATTTTAGTGAATTATGGTCTTCAGTTAGTTTTTGAAGTTCCTTTTTTAGGGAGGTATTTTTTTTCCAAGTTGGTCATTGCCTCCCTGATTTGGTCTTTAAAATTTTTCTTAAGCTCCTCCAGGAATGCTATTTGGGCTTGAGACCAGATCATGTTTCCTTCTGTGGTCTCTGGTGTGGGCAAAGAGTCTATGTTGTCCTGTGTGTTTTGTTTTTCTTGCCCTGCATAGTATGCTCGAATAGACTTTCTTGCCTTCCCCTTCTCCTTTTCAGCTTCCTTCCTTCCCATTGTGACTTCCTGTTTCTTAGTGTCTCAGGCTATGAGTTTGGGGCCTGATCCTTGACTTTGAATACCTCTGGGTGGCTAGTTTATGGCTGTCAGGGAGGTCAGTGAGGAATGTAGATGTGTAGGTGGGGATGAGTCTGACCACTTCAGATTTCTGCCTCTATACCCCTGGGCTATAAGTAGGCTTTTGTTGGTGAGGTGAGGTGGGCCTTGTTGGGTCCCCTCCCTCTCTTCTCTTCAGATTCCTGGCTGTCTCAGTTACACCCTTTCTTGGAGATTCTCAAGCCTGAGGCTATTTCCATTAACTTGGGATTTCAATCTGGGTGGGAGACTTATTTTTGGGTTTTCTGCTTCATGAAGGAGGGATGGGAGGATCGGAGCAGCTAGAATTTACTTTGCCATTCCAGCCCCTGTATTATACAGGCAGGCAGTTTCTAAACTTCCAGGCTGGGGGCTGAATGCAGCCTGAGAAGCCACTTTCTCCACTGAGGGCCAGACTCTCCTACCTGGCTCCAATGATCCGTTCCCTCTTCGAGATGACTGCGATTCGTCCTTGGTAAGTCTGCGGGCTGGGGCTTTTTCTCTCTCTGGTGTAGTCTGCTTGCCTGCTCTTAGGTCTGAGCTGTTCAGACCCCACTTGCTCTGCGCTCGACCTGTGCGGATATTCTGGGCAACCTCCTGGGCTGGATTCTGCCACACTCTGTCTTCCACTGGGCTCTGTCACCCCGGAATCCACTCAGATTTACCCTTTTGGACTTAGTGACAGAGGAGCTCAGCGAGGTTACTGCTTCCTTTCCGACATCTTGGCTCGGCCCCTCTATTCAAATTTCTAAGAAGACTTTGACTATGAACAACATGACTCTAACAAAATCTGAAGAATTCACAAATCTCTGAATATAATTATTTATAATTTCTGCAGAAAATTTACTAAAAAGTATAAATAAAAAGAAAATGGTAAAATTTCACAAAAATCAGTTATGTTCTGGTAGAAAGAGTAGCAAAATCTAATGATTTACCATTGAAGTTCTTAGTTTGCAATTTTGACTTAGTTACTTTATTAGAGATGGAGAATCTGTGACTTCAGGGCCACATGAGGGTTTCTAGGATGTGGCCCTTTGACTGAATCCAAATTTCACAGAACAAATTCCGTTAATGAAGGGATTTATTCTGCAAAACTTTGACTCAATCAAAAAGCCATACTCAAGAACCTAGAAGGCCCCAGGGCTGCAAATTCCCCACCCCTGATTATATTCTTCTATACTTAGGTGAGTCACTCTCTGTGCCTTAATTTCCTAATCTGTGCTGTATCTAGTACAATCTGCTTTAGTTTTTGACATGTGGTGGAACATAAAAGTGTAGAATGTTTGCTGTCTCAGCTCCCTTTTGTAAACAGTGGAAAAATCACAATTATCTGGTAGTTTGTTCAACAACTCTAGGTATTGAAGTTTACCAAGTAGAGGAATATTTGGTAGACAAAATATAAATTGAACTCCATTACTGGGCAATTGCCAGGGTAATAACTCCCCTCAAACTTAAGGAAAATTATATTCCTGACAATTTAGATTGTTGTTATTATGGCAATGCCCCCACTGATCTACACAAATAGCAATATATATGGTCTACACAAATCTTATAATCTAAAATGTATGACCCACACATGTCATGAAGTAACTTGAATGAAAATTTCCCTGGCCATAATGAAAAGGTATGGGTTACCCTTTGATGTAGGAGTAATCTTTATTTACCCCTTTCTGTAGGTGTCAATGCTGCATTAGTTATACCCTTTCCTTCTTTTCCCTGATCTATTGCTCCCACTGTTTCAAAATGTGCTATAAAAATATCTACTGTATTAAGCATTTAATGGCCAGTATTATATATCTGTGTAATTTTCTGTAGATCTCACAATGACTGCAACAAGCTAGGACACTATCTTTAAGGATAATGAAGCAGGATTTTATGACCATTTCTAGAGATTAGTAGAAATATCTGTGCCAAATGAGAGTTGAGTGGCCCAACCATTAAGACATAAAAATAGTATCACTGAAACTATGGGTAGGCTCAAAGACAGTCATGCCCAACCAGCTCTCCCAACTATACAGCTCCTGTATCATAATTCTTTCGGAAAACAGAATATTATCAGTGGTTACAGTGACAGCAGAAAGCTCATATAGACAATGTCACTTCCAATCAAAAATAACTAATCTCTTTTTTGCTTCTTCCAAGGGCCAAAGAAGAAAAAGGAGGAATTCATAAATTTCTTTAACTCTGTTAAGAGTTTGAAATTATCATGAGTTACGACATGAGGCTATAGAGCTGGTAGACACTGGCACTGGCACTACTTGTTAGCAAAATCAGTATTAATGCAGCAGTACCAACTCACAATACAGTGGTTTAGGGAAAGGAGAAAATGTAAACAGATGGCTTACTTTGTCTCTTCACTCAAGGAACAATACTTTGGGCATCATATCCTGGATGGTAACTTCAATATATCAGAGACAAGCTTACCCTGACCAATTTTTGGTCTGTCAGCCCGGCAAGGCTTGTTTGAATATGCTTAACAGCATCTTGATGTCTCATAAAGTCATTAGCTGTCCTCAGCGGGAGGTTAGATTCTCTGTGTCATTTCGTGGGTTCTGGAGCTCCGGAGGTGGTTCAGCGTTTCCCTTTTATGTAATTTTGAAATGGTATGAATGATAACTCCAAGGAAGTGCTGTTTCTACTCCATAATCTTGTCTCTGCCCCCTAAACTAAATGATCTTTAATGTCATTTTTTACTTCAAGATTTTACACTTCTATGCTTGCATAAATATAGGCAAAATAATGCACTGAGAAACTAAGCAATGAAAATAAAATCTTTGATTATTGATGTCCAAATCTCATGTTTTTCTCTATAATGGAAAAGCATTTTCCCATGAATTCTCTAGGTAATTGATTCAGATCTTCACTTCACTTCTTCTTGTGTAGAAAGTTACTTTTAGGATCAGTTTTTTTTTTTTAATTTTTCCTCCCATGGGCTACCAAAAGGTCTATATTTCCCTTGAGTTGAAGGGTATACTAATGATCACAACAATGATAAAATAAATGATGCCTATTCTAATCAGTTACTGAAAGCAAGAGCAGGTTTAATCGATTTTTTTAAACAGGAAAACTACTTTGGTAGGAAAATTTTATTTAAAGAAGTTTGCACTTAATGTAGAAAATTGTTTAATTGAAGAGAGAAGCTTTTTGCCTCTCTTGCCCTTTGGTCAGTGGGTATTTGTGACCTTGTGAACCACATTTTAATCAGCCATTAAAAATCCTTCTAGAGGGCAGAAAATGGGAATCAGGGGCTTTGGGGGTAAAAAAATAAAGTTGTTCTTGCAGCAGCTAATTCTAAGCAATTTGGGAATTCCAAAAGTCCCTTTGCCTTTCCCTCTAACATTTAAGGCTTTAAGATGAACATTAATTAGACTATTAAGAGGGAACTACAGAAGACTGCCAGGAGAATACCTAGCCCCAGTGCTGAAGAAGGAGCTCACAATGGGGAGTAGAAGCATTGCTGGAAAAGGTAGTTAATGGATGGTTAGGGCTAATAAATTTGACCTTTATTTACTTTAAATGCCACCATATTTCCCATTTTACAATTCAGTTTTCTTCATTATTTATTTTTCTGTTCAATTTAAAGGACAAAGAGGCTCAACTTTCATTTGGCACAGATAGTTCTACTAATCTCCAGAAACACCCATAAATGCCCTAGTTTTACTTATCTGTGTTAACTCAAATTATTGTTCTTACTCTTTATTATTATCAGTAGAATAAAAAGTTATTTCTAAATTATAAGCAATTATACAATTAGTTAACTGATTGTTTACTATATCTTTTATTGTTATCATTATTACTGTTATTTTCTGGACCTGTGATTATATATTTAATGTGGGCGAACTCTTGATGTGCAAATTCTCACTACTAAAGTAGATTTGCAATTATCCATATTTATATATTAAGTGATTGCCTGAGAACACTAAGAGACTATCCCATGGTCACTCAATTAATACATATCAGGCAGTCCTTGAGCCAACATCCCCTGATTCTAAAGCTGCTCCTTTGTCAAATATGCCTTATACCATCAACATTAAAGGAATCTTATTATCTTCTTTCAGTTTAACCAATATGAAAGGGGGAAGATATATACTGACCTGACCCAGTTCAATAATAATGAGGAAGTCTTGTGTGTCAGCAAGCCCCTCCCACTCCTCCAGTTACTATGTGTGTCATCCAATATGAGAGGGTATTCATGGTACGTTCTAAAGCTTTGTCGGTAGAGATATATTACTGACTGCCTTCCTAGGTATACCTGTTATACAAGTCTGACTACATGAAAAAAAGCAGAAACAAATGTTGCCATTTTATATGTTGTGTCATCATCATTGTTGGATTTTTCTATTTTAAAAAATATTTGACCAAAATGTTTAATTTCTGTACATATATATAAAGCCTGCTATATTTCTAAGACTATGAAAATACTTTGAGGGCTTAAACTTATTATGTTTTTTTTTTTCATTTTCTTTCTTTAATGGTCTTTTCCCAGATCTATCAGTAAGAAAATATGACACCAACAATTATTTTAAAGAAGAAAAACACTGAAATTCTTTCTACGACCTGGAGAGGCAAAAGGGCTACCAGAATGCAAAAGCAGCAGACTGGCAATAAGTTTCAAGACATATCTAGTGGCTTGGGTCAAGTAATTTCATTTTCAATTGCTATAAAATTCTGTGACAGTATTTCACTTGTTCTTCAGAGAGCTGTTGTTGAAGGCAAATAATAACAAAATTAAAACACTTGAGAAATAAAAAGTGTTCTCTAAATGCAAAGTCTTCAGCATGCCATAAGGACTGATTACACAAAGCACAAAAATTATAAGAAATTATTTTTAAAGAATAGGAAGTCAAAAGCACAGATCTTTAAAATGAATATGCAGTTTTCACACCTGTACCATAACAGCAGGGGGAAAAAAAAGACAGCAGAATCTTTGAATTCAGTGGTCCCTAAAGAATCCAGTGGGTTTCATGTAGCATGCCCAAAAGTATCATCTCTATTAGAGAAGTTGAAACTGCCATAATTGGACCCCAAGTGTCTATTCTTGCAGCAGGAGAGAGAGAGAGAGAGAGAGAGAGAGAGAGAGAGAGAGAGAGAGGGGGGGGGGGGGGGGGGGGGGGGGGGGGGGGGGGGGGGGGGGGGGGGGGGGGGGGGGGGGGGGGGGAGACAGAGACAGACAGCAACAAACAGATAGTCAGAGAGAGACACACAGAGAGAAAGACAGAGAGATAGAGACAGAAAGAGATAGACAGAGACAGACAAACAGAGATAGAGACAGACGGGGGGAAGAGAGAAAGAGACAGAGAGAGAGACAGAGAGACAGAGAGAGAGACAGAGAGACAGAGAGAGACAGAGAGACAGAGAGAGAGACAGAGAGAGAGAGAGACAGAAAGAGACAGAGAGAGAGACAGAGACAGACAGACAGAGACAGAGCGAGACAGACAGAGACAGAGACAGAGGGACAGAGATTTAACCATATGGCTAAAACAACAGCTCAAGGAAAGACCTCAGCAGGTACATAGTAAAGGAACATAGAAAGAAACCAATCAGCAGTAGCAATACATAACTAGATTGTTGCTTGGAAAGGAAGTAAAATGTATAATGAGACAAATTAAAGGAAAAAAAGACTTTATATCCCAGAATGAACATACCTGAAACCAGAATGGTTATATTTTAACCCACCACATCCATTTGAAATGAGATGAATTTATTTTGAGAAAAGTAACTTAAAGCGCAAACATCCTTTCTTAAAGTTTTAAGCTTTTTTTAAAATGTGAAGTTTAAATTTATCACCTTATTACCCACTAGTCTGATAATAAATAGATACAAGAAAAAATTGTCTACAGTTCCTCAACCAGTCAATTAAAATGGATGTTGATGAATGAACGGTGAAAGAAATTCAAAATGAGCATTGGATAGAGAAATAGACTGACTGACAGGTACAGACAGAGCTACAAAGGGACAGAGAAGACATACCTAGAAAGATGGAGACAGAAAGATATATGAAGAAGCAGAGAGATAGGAAAAAATAAAAAAGAACCTGATAAATGGAGAGAAAGAAGGTCATACAGAGAATATTTCGATTGATGGAGAAAAAAAAATGAAAAAATAAAACACCAATTCCTATTAAAAAAAAAAAAAGGAGCATAGGAACGAATGGAGTCTTCCTTAAAATAATAAATATCAACTTTCAAAAAGCTTCAGCAAGCATTACATGTAGTAATATAAACTAGAAGCATTTTCAAAAAGATCAGGGATCAAACAAAATTTTCAATTATCACTAGTGTAATTCAGTATGGTACTATAAATTTTAACTTCAGCAATAAGAGAACAAACATATATTGACATCTGGGGAAGGTGGACTAGTTATACCAGATTTTTTTTCAGCTTTAATCATATGATTAGCATATTTTAACCAAAACATACAGAGTTTTCATTGTATCTCACTTAGAATTTTCAAGGGCTGAGGTCTTCTGGGGTATTGGGGTAGGGCTGGCTGGGTTGGGTTTTGTTTTGGGTGTTTTTTGGCCTTTTCAACAATCAAAGTGAGGTTAATGTTTAAAGAAATGTATGTATGTATATATATATATATATATATATATATATATATATATATATATATATATATATATATAAAACATTTCTATAAAACAATAAAAATCAGAGGCTTTTGGTCTCAGTGCTAGGTCCAGATTGGTTCCCCAAGGGGATAAAGCAGGGACTTGGCCCTTCCCTTCCTTTCCCCCCCTTCTTGGTCCCCACCACTGTGCTCTCTGTCCAACCAGGGGATGGTGGGTGAGAGCTGGGCGTTCTCAGACGTGCCCTCATAGGAAGGGACAGAATTCCAGTAACAGAACTGAGCAAGGAGGGTCAGGTGGCATAACTTTAAAACAGGCAGGAGGAAGCTCCCCCTCCTAAACCTCAGCAGTTTGGACACTGACCCTCAAACTTACTCTTACACCCGATTCTATCAAGGATGTGGGCAGAGCTCGGCACAATACATACAGTTGTTATCAATTTCTCTCTACTCTTTGTATGTGACAGCTTTATATGTGAGATTGGGTGTCAGATGACTCACAGAAAGAGAAGGACGTTGGTATGGAGTCAAGCTCCCTCAGCAGTCCCTTAAGAGGCTTGGGCCCCAGCCTCCCCAAGCTCAGCAAACAGCACCAGGACCAATGATAACAGCCCTGGCTAAGAGGGGGAAGGGAGGAGGAAAGAGTTGGCCAGCAGCTACCTAGGTCTGTGGTGGTGGTAGCAAGGCCTCTGTGAAGCAAAGAGGGATGGATCTCCAGTAGAAAAAAGCCCTTCCCACTCTCCACCCAAAGTGCACTGAACTCTACCCTCACCATATCCCCAACCACTTCTGAATATGAATTTTCAGGTTACTCTGAAAGACTCACTAGCCTGAAAACAGGTTTAAAAGGGTTTTGACCAAACTTGTGGTCAGTGAGATTTGGGCCAGGTTATTCCAGAGGAATCCAAGCTTGCTGAATAGCATCCCTAACTTTTGGAGGGTACAATCATATATTGTTCCCATGCTCTCCCACTATGCTGGCTGCCAAAAAAGCCCATGAATCCCACCCCAGTTGGACCCAGGGACAGCCTAGGTAGATACTCATATTTTTAGAGTAGTTCAAGGGTGCCTCTGGCATGTATGACTAACCTTTCAATCAACCTTTGCCATCCCTAAATGAGCATCCAGTGCAAAGATGTCTCCAGAGGGTGAAATCCAACAGAACAGGATGGAGGAGGGAGGAAGAGTACATATGAAGACTAGTACCAGTGGCAAAAGGCATCCCTCCTATATAACCTGCTCGGCCTACAACCTCTAGGTAGTGAGTGGGCAAACCTGAAAAAGGTGTAGACAAAAAAACCAGTACCTGTGTCTGGGCTGAAACCACCTTCCCTTCTCCCTGGGAAAGGAGAGAAAAGCCCATCAGCTCAGAGAGACAGGAATCTTGGCCTCATCTGGGAAGAGCCAGAGCTGCTACTGAGCACAAGTTTTCCTATCCATTCTTGATAGTAGATTTCTGATGTCCTGAGAAGGGAGTGAGGACAAGTCTCTTCATCCTGGCCTAGGGTCACAGTGGCCCTCTCTCCCACTATTGATGGAAGCACCTGTTGGGAGCAGCAAAGCTGGCCAACAATTGGGAGGCTCGTGAAATGGATGGGCACAGGAGTTCATCCCTCTCCCCTTTTGTGCTTTGTCCTTGCCTCCAAAGGCCAGGGACTACTACCCTCTTCACACCTATCCCTCTTCTGAAACCTCAAGACCCAAAGGAATAGGGCACACCACACCACCATGCCAGTGTGAGAAGGCTAGCTAAAGACCCAGAGAGTAAGAACTGCCGCCATGTAAACAGGAACCTTGGGGAAAGGAGGCAGGTTCCATTACACAAGGGGCAGGTCCAGTGGTGGTGACTGGCAGGATGGAAGGCCCGACACCTGCCCTAGAAGGTGAATAGGCAGCTTGTCTTTACAAAGTGCTTTGATTCAAAGCTACTATTGTGTGCTTGATTACAGGACTAAGGATCCCAGAAATTGGAGGGGATGTGGGGACAGGGGAAAAGAGAAAGGAAGAGAAATTTTTTTCAACAGAAAAGAACAAAAACAAAATTCCCAGGGAGCTCTTGACCAGGCTCTAGCCTCTTTATGGCTAGGGCTTTGGGGCCAGCAAAGATCACTCCCTCTTCCCATCAGCTGTCCTTCCTCAGCTACCCAGGTCAAGGTCGGAGATGGAAACGTGGTGACACTGGGAGTGTCCGTGTTTCTGTATAAAGACAAAAAAAAAAACTGCCTAACTTGGTGAAGAAAGGTGCCCTCACCAGGTTTGCATAAATATTGAAGGCCATGGAGGCTAAGGCTAAATTCTTCCTTCGTATTAAGTTAATCCCATGTTCTCATGATTCGACCTGCCCAGGTCCCTGAGATTGTGTTCTTAGGATGGGTCAGTAGTACCAGAGCACTACTCCCTCAGGTCAGAACAGTTCATTCTGTTTTTCTGAGGCAGCAGGACTCAGCAGCTGTGGCTCCAGGCCCGCCAGCTGCACAGTGCCTCCATTCTCCTGTAGCTCTCGCTTAGTCCTGTCCTCAAGGTGGGAATGCCCATTGGCAGGGGAGGCTGATGGGCTCTCAGCCTGCTTGATGCCAGGAGAACCAGATGGAGGGACCCCCACTGCCGGCTTCCAGGCCACAAGTGGAGCAGACTTGCTGGGTTTCCTCTAGGCCTGTGGCCCCCACTGCCCAGAAAAAGTCCAAAGTTCTGCCACCAGGTTCCACTGCAGGTCAGCCTGGAATTCAGGAGAGACAGACCGATCCAGCTGCAGCTTCTTGGCACCCTTGGAGAAGATGAAGCTGGCGGTGGAGGCAGGGGACTGTGGCCGTGGTGACATGGCCTCTGGCTCAGGTGGGCCATTGGGTCGAGGACCAAGGGAGCCTTCGGTGGAGGCCAGGCTCGAGACCTTGAGGTGCATGGCAGAATGAAGCACAGAAGAGGGCCCAGATGCCTGGCCACCCCGCACAGATAGTGCCTTCCAAAGTGGTTTCTGTGGAGCAGGGGCTGGGGAAGCTGGGACCTCAGAGCTGGGCAGAGCTGGGGCAGCGACAGAGCACAGCCACACCATCTGCAACAGGGAAGGTGTGATGATGGGGAGGCTGGCATCTTCCTTGGGCACAGGGGTGCTCTTACTGCGCCCCAGCTCCTTGGATAGCTCTGGGAACTTCCCAGAACTAGGCTGAAGGCCTGAGGCTGGCAAGGGTGTGGGAATAGGTGGGGACCCAGGTGTAGGCAGAGACTCAGACTGGGGTTGGATTTGTGAGGAGAAGCTGGCCAAGAAGGAGCTTGAGGTCTGTGTTTCAGGCATGGCTGAAGGCTGAGGAAGAGACTCCAGACGGGCAGCAGAGGCCTGGACTGGGGCAAAAGGCTCAGCAGGGACAGGGGATGGAGCTGGGGACTCTGGCCTAGCAGGCGAAAAGGCTTCATCTGGCGGAAGGAAGTCAGCCATAGACAGATCTTGTTCTTCTGGGGCAGGGGGAAGGGGAGGGGACCAGCTGGCATCCTGGGGGGCCTCCCCATCAGAACTCAGAAGTGCTGAGGCTGGGGCCTGGACAACTGTCTCCACTTTCTTAGCTCGAGGTGGGGGTGGGTGGTAAGATGGGGGAGGTGAAGGGGGAGGAGATCCCCCCTTGGGTGGTGAAGAAGATTCCTAATTAGATTTCAGTGGGTCACTGACCCCTGGATAGGAAAAGCAGAATTAGAAATGGAGCTAGGAGTAGGAGTAGGTCTAGATGTAGGTGTAGGTGTAGATGTAGGTGTAGGTGTAGGTGTAGGTGTAGGTGTAGGTGTAGGTGTAGGTGTAGGTGTAGGTGTAGGTGTAGGTGTAGGTATAGAAGGGGTCTTAGGTTTCAAGGAGGTGGTGAGAAATGAGCTGGAACTTCAGGGTGAGGGGGAATGACAAACCTGTCAGCTGGGGTGGTTGGGGGCAAGGTAGCATCCAGAGGCTGCACAGGGACAGCCTTTTCTGCAAGAGCTAGGTCACAGGATGAAGCAGAGGAACAGAGGGAGGTGAGTGAGGAAGACACTGAGGCCCCAGGGGGACCTCAGGGAGCACACTCACTCAGTCTTTAGAGGCCTTGGTGATGGCTTGCCTGGGGAGGCAAGGGGCCCCATCAGCCCCTTAGGAGGCAATGCCGGGGTGCCACTTTGGCTAGAATAGCCACCAGAGGGAGAGAGTGTGCTCTCAGGAGAGCCCACGAGGCGCTGGGTGGTGCTGAGAGACAGGGTGGGGACCTGGGCTCCAGGGGCCACCTTCTCAGGCTCTCCAGCAGCAGGGAGTTGTGGCTGCTTTCGTTCTGGCTTGGGGGGCAACCCGGGGGCCCCATCGGCTGAGCCTCTCTGGTGAAGGGAGTAGGTTCCGGCGGGGAGGTGCTGGTGCCCGCTTAATCTTCCTCAGAGACAGGCTCCAGGCAGATGAGTGTCCACTCTGGATGCTGGCAGTGTCTGACCCATCGGCCTTGCTGCTGCCCACACTGGGTGAAGCCTGTCCGATGCCTGTGGCCCTGGAAACCCCGATACCTGCTATAATGTGGGGGCTCTCTCGGCTGGTGGCACACCCCTCCTCGTGTGCTGGCAGCCCATCAAATCGGTCTTCCGAGCCCCCTTGTGATGACAGCATTGATCCATCTGACACAATTGTTTCCGTAGACTGAGAGTGGCTCCAGTTGTCACTGGAGGAGGAGGCACTGCTGCTTCAGAGTGGGCAGGAAGAAGAGGAGGAGAAGAAGCGCCCCAGGGAGCGAACAGAGGCTGGGCTGGCTGACATGAGGCTGCAGCTGCTGAGGGTGCGGAGGCTGCAGTGGCTCAGGTCTACCACATCCACCATTGGGGGCAAGACTGCATTCGGGATGATCTTGGAGAGGTAGGTGGCCTGGGGTGAGATGGACATGGCTGGGCTCAGGGGTTCTGGGGACCCTGAGCCACCGGTCATCCCTGGCACAGCTGCTGACTTGGGTCGGAACAGAGGGGACAGCCGGGCCCCCGTCCTTCAGCCAACAAGGCTACCTTCATGGTAGACATGATTGATGTGGCGTTGTAAGGCAGCTTCATCCCCAGACCCTGCTTCCAGTGCAACCAATGACACACGGACCCCAGGAACACCACTCCCAGGGACCTTAGTTGCCCATCTATTGTGTGGATGTGGACCACGAGCCCCCCCCCCCCTGCACCATGCCCATTGGTGAGACGAGCAGGAGGCCTGGGCATGCCAGGCACATCATGCCCATTCCTTAGACCCAGCTCCTTTTGCACATGCTGTGGGAGCCCCAGGACTGTGCTCCGCCTTTCACACCTTCGCAGGCCCGATTTCCCTGGTTTTGAGGGGAATGAGTCATGAGGTCGGAAGGTAGAGCCTTTGCTCTGGATCATCTCTGAACGGATGGATATGGCATCCTCGGCAGCTGAGCTCTCCATGATAGATGTGGTGCTCTGACTGCAGAAGGAAACATTGTCCTTGTCCTCAGTGCCCATCTGGGATGACTTGAGTCTCTGACTGTCTCCATGGTCCCAGGAGTACTTGTTCTGTTTCTGTTTTTCTTGGTGCTGCAGGTATCGAAGTCCTTCTTGAGCCTGAAATTGAAGCTCTTCCAGATGAGGAGGGTGGCTTCTGGGAAAGAAGACATTGTCCTGATGGTCATCTGATGAGGGCTGCTTGTTGTCAGCTTTGCTTTATCCTCTGCCCTTGCCTCTGCCCTTCCTGGCTTTTTCCTCGGATTTCTTGCCCTTAGGGGGCGGCTCAGAGCCCTCCCCACCCGGCAGCCCATTCTCCTTTCTCCCCTGGCCCCGCAGCCAGCTGAAGGCGCGGCGCAGGCCGCCCCAGGACTTCTTGCGGGGGACACCGGCCTGGCCCTGGTCCTGACCCTGGCCCTGGCCGCTAGTCTCCTCAGCCGCAGGTGCGGCGGAGGCAGAGAGGGCTGCCATGGGCAGCTTGCGGAGAGGGCGGGCAGCCTCAGGTCCCCGGGGACCGCATGGCTCCCATGCGGGGCTGTGGACGCCGGGGTTCCCTCCCTGGGCAGCCGAAACAGCCGCTCGAAGGGAGAGCCAAGGAGTGGAGAAAAAGTTTGAGCGGCTCCCTGGGGGCGGTGGGGCTGGGTTGGGCTGGGCTGGGTCAGGCTAGGGCAGAGAGAAGTTCGGAGAGAAGGGAGAGGCAGGCTGAGAGGTGGGGAACTGAAGGGAATACATTGACTCCCAACCCTCTCCCAGCTCCCTGCACCCCCCTCCTCTCTCCTCTACCCGCCTAACCCAGCCCAGCTAGTCCCAGCCCTGAGTTATACCAGATTTTAACCTGTATTTTAAAGCAGCAGTCGTGAAAACTACTTGGTATAACAAAAACTTTGAAAACCAAATGAGAGAGATAGAAGACAAAATGAATAATTATTTTAAAATCAAAATTGCAAAATTTGAAAAACTTTATAAGGAAGAAAACAGCTCCTTATAAAGAAAAATGTGTTATATGCAAAAGGAGCACCAAAAGCTAACTGAGGAAAATAATTTGCTAAAAATTAGAATCAGGGTGGAGTAGAAAAAGCACTTCCAAGGTGCTCTGCCCCACACCACCTCCAAACAATGTAAAAGGGGAATCTGAACAACTTCTGGAGCCCCAGCACCCACAGAATGACACAGAGAAGCTAACCTCCTGCTGAGGACAACCCAACAGCCATGCACTGCACCCTGAGAACAGGCAGCACAGTGCCCTGGGAACTGACAGCAGTGCTCTGGGAGTGTAGCCCAGGCCCTCTTGAGCCTTGGTTTTAGCCCCAGGGTGGCCGGGCCAGCAGCTGACCCCAGAGCACCAGTAGCTGTGGCAATTGCAGAATTATCAGCACAGATATGCCTATGACAAAGTATTTGGGGAATGAGTCAGCTTCCTCCCCTGGGGACTAAAACCTGGTGAGGAAACACAGCACAAAGGACGTTTTGCAGCATCAGTGGCAGCTCCTGCTCCTGGTCTGTGAACTGTAGAGAGATCCAGCAATCAGTCTGGGGGTTAATCTCTCTTGCTTTAACCTGCTTGGATCTGGATTATGGTCATGGGAGGGGGACTGGGGTGCGTATTCAATTTGCCAGAGCAGGTGGAGGCTTAACAGAGGTCACCAAACCCTGGAAATTTTGAAGACCCCGAGTTTGGGATGGAAACTCTCCTGCCTGGTGGCAGAGTCCTACTGTGGCAACAAGCCGAAAAATCAAGTAATTAAGTGGAAATATGCCTAGGAAAAGGAAACAAAATTTATAGAAAAATTCAACATTAGACTCCTATTTTGGGGGCAAAGAGGATCAAAGCATGGAACAGGAGGAGGACTATGAAGTCAGAACTCCTGCACCAAAAGCCCCAAATGAAAATACAAGCAAGCTATAGACCATGGAGGACCTTAAGAAGCAGATAAGAGAAGTGGGGGGGGGGGGGGAATTGGGAAGAGAAATGGGAAAGATGCAAGAAAAGTATGAAATGAGGGTCAACAGCCTGACTGAGGAAAATAACACCTTAAAAAAGAAACTAACTCAAAAGGCAAAAGAGGATCAGAAAGGCAATGAGGAGAAGAATGCCTTAAAAAGCCGAATTTGCCAGATGGAAAAAAGAATCTCAAAAGCTCACTGAGGAGATTCATCCCTTCAGAGTTAGACTGAAGCAAATGGAAGCTAGTAACTTTATAAGAAATCAATACACTGTTAAACAGATCCAAACAAATGAAGGAATAGAAGGCAATGTGAAATATCTCATGGGAAAAACCACTGACCTGGAAAATAGATCCAGGAGAGACAATTTAAAAATTATTGGACTACCTGAAAGCCATGATCAAATAAAGAACCTAGAATTCATCCTTCAAGAAATCCTCAAGGAAAATTGCCCTGATGTTTTAGACCCAGAGGGCAAAACAGGGGTTGAAAGAATCCACCTATCACCTCCTGAAAAAGATCCCCAAAAGAAAACTCACAGGAATATTATAGCTAGGTTCCAGAATTCCCAGATCAAGGAGAAAATACTCCAAGCAGCCAGGAAGAAACAATTTCAATATTGTGGAAACACAATCAGAATAGCACAGGACCTGGCAGCTTCCACACTGAGGGATCTATGGGCATGGATTATGATATTCCAGAGGCAAAAGAGCTGGGATTGAAGCCAAGGGTCACCTACCCAGCAAAACTGAGTATTTTGTTTTAGGGGAAAATATGATCATTTAGAGGAATAGAGGAATTTCAAGCATTCTTGAGGAAAAAACCAGAGTTGAATAGAAAATTTGACATCCAGACACAAGAAGCAAGAGATGCTTGACAAGATAGTCAGGGAAAAATAATCAAAACGAACTTATTAAAATTGAACTATTTACATTCCTACATGGAAAAAAAATACCTGTGTCTGATGAAACCTTTCTCATTATGAAAGAGATCATAAACTGAAAAGTCCTTGAAATGTTGTGGTCAAACTCCAGAACTACCAGGTAAAGGAGAAAATATTTCAATTGTCCAGAAAGAAACATTTCAAATCTTGAGGAAACACAGTGAGAATCACACATGATCTGGCAGCCTCTACACATACTATATTAAGTATAAAAATATCATACGAACAGTAGGAGGGGGAATGGGCTATGAAAGGGGGAGTGTTTGAAGGGAGGGAAGAAGAAAGGGGGAGGGGAAGAAAAGGGAGGGGAATGATAAGAAGGGAAAACTGAGGGAAGGGGTGGTCAAAAGGAAAACTATTAAGCAGAGGAAGGGAGATAGGGAGAATAATATAAGCATAAACAGGGGAGGGAATAGGATAGAGGGAAAGAAACAGATAGTAATCATAACTGTGAATGTGAATGGAATTAACTCTCCCATAAAACGGAGGTGGCTAGCAGAATGGATTAAAAACCGTAATCCTACAATATGATATTTACAAAAACACATCTGAAACAGTGATACACACAGGATACAGGTAAAAGTCTGGAGTAAAATATATCTTGCCTCTGCTAAAGTAAAAAACAAAGAAACACACAAACAACAATAAAAAAACAGGAGTAGCCATCCTTATCTCAGATCAAGCAAAAGCAATAACAGTCTAATTAAAAGAGATAAGGAAGAAAACTATATCCTGCTAAAAGGCACCATCGAGAATGAAGCAATATCATTATTTAAAATAAATGTAACAAGTGGTATAGCATGCAGATTCCTGGAGGATAAGGTAAAAGAATTAGAGGAAGAAATGGATAACAAAACTATACTAGTGGGGGACCTTAATTGCCCCTTCTTTGAACTTGATAAAACCGACCACAAAATAAACAAGAAAGAAGTTAAGGAGGAGAATAGAATTTTAGAGAGGGTAGGTATAAGAGATACCTGGAGAAAACTGAACAGGGAAGAAAAGAAATATACCTTCTTCTCAGTGGCATACTGCACATACACAAAAATCAACCATGTACTAGGGCATAAAAACCTCATAATTCAGGGCAGAAAAGCAAAAATATTAAATGCATCCTTCTCAGATCATGATGCAATATAAATCATATGCAAGAAAGGGGTCATGGAAAGAAAGACTAAAAATTAATTGGAAACTAAATAATTTAATTGTAAAGAATAAGTGGGTCAAACAAGAAATCATAGAAACAATCAGTAACTTCATTTGAGAGAATGACAATAATGAGACAACATACCAAAATTTGTGAAATGCAGCAAATGTAGTTCTTAGGGGAAGTTTTATATTCATAAGTGCATACTTGAATAAACTGGAGAATAGGGAGGTCAATTAATTGGGTATGGAATTGAAAAAGCTAGTAAAAGAACAAATTGAAAATCTGAAATTAAATACTGATTTAGAAAAAAAGAAAACAGGGGTGGCTAGCGGGTGCTGTGACTAGAGCGTCAGCCCTGGAATTAGAAGGACCTGAGTTCAGATCCGGCCTCAGACACTTAACACACAAACAAAAACCTAGCCGTGTGACCATGGGCAAGTTACTTAAACCCAATTGCCCTCTAAAGGGCAAAAAAAAATGGAAGCCAAAGGAGAGATTCATAAAATTAAAATTAAGAAAAATATTCTATTAATAAATAAATCTAAATTCTGGTTTCATGAAAAAAACTAATAAGATTGATAGACCCTTAGCCAATATGATAAAAAGAAGAAATCCAAATTATGAGTATAAATATGAAAAGTGTACATCTACCTCCAATGAAGAGGAAATTCAAAAAATAATTAGGATTTATTTTGTCAAATTATATGTACATAAATTTGACAATCTTAGTTAAATGGACAAATCTTTACAAAAATATAAATTGCCAAGATTAACTGAAGAGGAAGTAAATTACTTAAATAACCCCATCTCAGAAAAAATAAATTGAACAAGGCATCAGTAAATTCCCTAGGAAGTAATCTCCAGTGCCATTTGTATTTACTAGCAATTTCTATCAAACACTTAAAGAACAATTGATTCCAATACTATACAAACTATTTGGGAAATTAGTGAAGGAGTCCTACCAAATTCTTTCTATGACACAAATATGGGACTGATACCTAAATCAGGAAGAGATCAAATGGATAAAGAAAACTATAGGCCAATTTCCCTTGTGAATATCGATGCAAACATTTTAAAGAAAATATTTACAAAAAGACAGCAGAAATTTATCACAAGAATAATACACTTTGATCAGGTAGGATTTATTTCAGGAATGCAAGGATATTAGTAAAACCATCAGTATAATTGATCATATCAGCAATAAAACTAGCAGAAACCACATGATTATCTCAATACATGCAGAAAAGACTTTTGACAAAGTACAAGAGCTATTCCTATTAAAAACACTAGGAAGTATAGGAATTAATGGAACTTTCCTTAAAATAATAAATAGCATCTATTTAAAGCCATCATCAAGTAATATATGTAATGGGGATAAGCTAGAAGCATTTGCAAAAAAAGCAGGGGTGATAAAAGGGTGTCCACTATCACCCCTCTTATTCAATATGGTACTAGAAATGTTAACAGTAGCAATTAGAGAAGAAAAATAAATTAAAGGAATCAAATTAAGCAAAGAAGAGACCAAGATATCACTCTATGCAGATGATATGATGATATACTTAAAGAATCCTAAATAATAAAGTAAAAACTAACTTGAGGCAATAAATAAATTTGGCAAAGTAGAAGGATATAAAATAAATCCACATAAATCCTCGACATACCTCTGTATTTCTTTTTTTTTTCTTTTCCCAAATGATTTATTAAATTGTGGTTTATAGCATTCATTTCTGCCAGATTTTGAGTTCCAACTTTGTTCCCCATTTTTTCCCTACACCCTACCGCAGTATAGCAGTCCCAAAGGATATGCCCTCATCGAATCTATCTTTCCCATATCTTCTCCCATACCCCCCTCAACTCTTCCAGTAGGGCAAGGTGAATCTCAGCCCCAATGCCTGTAGATCTTATTTCCGAATTATATGCAAAATAGTATTAATAATAGTATTTATACTTTTTACACATTTGATTTTAAAACTTTGAATTCCCATTTCCATTCCCTTCCTCCCTTGTCACACGCCCTAACTGGGAAGATAAGCAATGGTGTGCATGTATAGCTATGCAAAAGATTACCATAGTAGATATATTGTAAAAGACTGAATATATTTCCCTCCCTCCTATCCCACCTCAGAAAAGTGGGTACTTCCAACTTCTCTCCTACCCCCTTTCATCCCACCCTCACTTCCATCATCCCCCTTTTCACCCCCTTCCCCCCAACTCTCCTCTAGGGTGAGATATCCTATTTATTATGTATGTCATTCTCTCCGTGATCCAAATTAAATGAAAATGAGGTTTTGCCTTTTTGCCTTCCTGCTCTTCCCCTCCATTGTAGCCATTTTCCCTCGCCTCTTCTCTGAGAGAATTTAACCCATTCTTTCTCTCCCCATCTCCTCTCATTATATTACTCTGTCAACTCTTAATTTCACCTTTTAAGTATCATCGCTCCCTATTAAATTAGACCTGTGCCCTCTATCTATGTATACCTGTAAATATATACACATATTCATATATGTATTAATATGCCCATATACCCTTCTTCAATTACTTTCATAACAAGAAAGGTTTCATCAGACACAGTTATTGTTTTGCCATGTAGGAATGTATATAGTTCAAGTTTGATAAATTCATTTTGATTTCTTTTCCTTGTTTACCTTCTCAAGTATCTCTTGCTTCTTGTATCTGAATATCAAATTTTCTATTCAACTCTGTTTTTATTTTCATTGAGAATCCTTGATATTCCTCTATTCCACTGAATGACCATATTTTTCCCTGAAATGTGATACTCAGTTTTGCTGGGTAGGTGATTCTTGGTTTTAATCCCAGGTCCTTTGCCCTGTGGAATATCATATTCCAGGCCCTTCGATCCCTCAGTGTAGAAGCTGCCAGGTCCTGGGCTATCTTGATTGCATTTACACAGTATTCAAATTGTTCTTTCCTGGCTGCTTTTAATATTCTCTCCTTGATCTGGGAATTCTGGAACCTGGCTATAATATTCCTAGGAGTTTTCTTTTGGGGATCTTTTTCAAGAGGTGATTAGTGAATTCTTTCAACCTCTATTTTGCCCTCTTGTTCTAAAACATCAAGGCAATTTTCCTGGAGAATTTCTTGAAGGATGATTTCTAGGTTCTTTCTTTGATCATGGTTTTCAGATAGTCCAATAATTTTTAAATTATCTCTCCTGGATCTATTTTCCAGGTTAGTGGTTTTTCCCATGAGGTATTTAACATTTCCTTCTGTTCTTTCATTTGTGTGGATCTGTTTCACTGCACTAGCTTCCCCTTGGTCCATTCTAAATCATAAGGAAAGATTCTGCTCAGTGAGACTTTGAGATTCTTTTTCCATCTGTCAAATGCAGCTTTTTTAAGGCAATCTTCTCCTCATTGCCATTTTCAGCCTTTTTTGCCATTTGAGTTAGTATATTTTTAGGGTGTTATTTTCCTCAGTAAGTCTATTGACTCTCCTTTCATAATTTACTTGCATCATTTTCATTTATCTTTCCAATTTTTCCTACACATCTCTTATTTGATTTTCAAAATAGTTTTTAAGATCCTCTATTGCCTGTAACCAGCTTGTATTTCCATTTTTGGGGCTTTTGGTGCAGGAGTTCTGACCACCAAGTCCTCTTACTGTTCCATGATTCAATTCTCTTTGCCCCAAATGTTGAATTCTTCTATTTATTTTGTTTCCTTTGCCTATACATGTTGGCAATCAATTATTTGACTTTTGGTTTATTGCCAGAATAGGACTCTGCCACCAGCCAGGAAAGCTTCTACCCCAAATGCTGCAGGTTTTCCCAACTGCTGGGGTTATCAGCTGGGTGCCCTCTTTTGAAACCCCTGCATGCTCTGACAAGCTGGACACATACCCTAAGACCTCTACCCCAGACCACAATCCATATCTAAGAAGGTTAAATCAAGAGCAATTAGCCCCAACACTGATCACCAGATACCCCTTCAGTTAGCAGGGCAGGGCATGAAGCTGTTGCGTGTGTCTCTGGCTGTGCTGCAGCTTCTCCTCTCCAAGGAAAGAGGCCATGTGCTCTCCCAACTAATTTATCTCAAAGTCCATACCGCACTACCCTCTCACTTTGTAGTTGGCATCTATGTATTGGCAATTCTGGAAACGCCAAAGCTGCTGGTTCTCTGGAGTCTCTCCAGCCCAGCAGCTGGTCAGGCCATCCTGGGGCTAAAACCTCCAACTCACAGGGGCCTGGGCTTGGCTCCCAGAGTGCTGTGCTGGCCACTCCCTGCCTGGTTGCTGGGCTGTCTTCAGTGGGAGGTTTGCTTCTCTGTGTCATTGTGTGGGTTCTGGAGCTCCAGAGGTTGTTTAGAGTCCCATTTTATATTAATTTGGAGGTGGTGGGAGCAAGAGCTGTGTGTAAGAGTTGTTTCTACTCCGCCACCTTGACTCTGCCCCACCATACCTCTATATTTCTAATGAAATCCAACAACAAGAGATAGAAGAGAAATCACATTTAAAGTTGCTGTAAACTTTATAAAATTTGTGGGGATCAACCTGCCAAGGCAAAGCCAGGAACTATATGAACACAACAACAAAGTACTTATCACACAAATAAAGTCAGATTTAATTAAATGGAAAAATAACAATAGCTTATGGTTGGGTAGAGCTAATATAAAAATGACAATTTCACCTAAATTAAATTACATATTAATTCCATACCAATCAGTATACCAAAAATACTGTATAGACCTAGAAAAAATAGTAACAAAATTCATTTGGAAGAACAAAAGTTACAGAATATCAATTGTACTGATGAATTGAAGTGCTATGAAAAGAAGGTGAGCTTGCTATACCAGATTTTAATCTGCATAATGAAGCAGCAGCCATCAAAAGTACTTGGTGTTGACTGAGGAATAGAATAGTTGATCAATGGAATAGATTGGGAATAGGAGACTCAGTAGTCAATTACTATAATAATCTACCCTTTGATAAATGCAGTGACCCCAGTTTTGGGGAAGAGAATTCAATATTTGACAAAAACTTCTGGGAAATCTGGAATATAGTATGGCAGAAACTAGGCATAGATCAATATCTAAAACTGTATACCAAAATTAAGTCTAAATGGGTGTGTGATATAGGTATAAAGGATTATACTATAAGCAATCTGAAAAAGCAAGGAATAGTTTACCTGTCAGGTTTGTGGAGAAGATTTCATGACCAAACAAGAATTAGAGAGCATTTTAAAATGCAAAATGGATAACTGATTACATGAAACTGAAAAGCTTCTGTACAAATAAAGCCAATGTAACCAAGATTAAGAGGGAAGTAGGAAATTAGGAAGGGATTTTTACAAACAAAGTCTCTGATAAAGTCCTCATTTCTAAAATATACAGAGAATTGAGTCAAATATATAAGAATACAAGTCATTCCCCATTTGATAAATGGTCAAAGGATATGAAGAGACAGTACTCAAAGGAAGAAATTAAATATATAAATAAGCATATAAAAATGCTTGATTAGGGAAATGCAAACCAAAACAAGTCTGAGGTACCACATCCCACCAATCAGATTGACTAATATGACAAAACAGGAAAATAATAAATGCTAGTGAGTCTGTGGGAAAATTGAAACACTAATAAATTGCTGATGTAGTTGTGAACTGATCAAACCATTTTGGAGAGCTATCTGGAATTATGCCCAAAGGCCTATAAGCAATTTCATATCCTTTTACCCAGCAATACCACTTCTAGAGTTGTATTCCAAAGACATCACAGAAGCGGGATTAAGGACCATATGTACAAAAATATTTATAGCAGTCTTTTTGTGGTGGCAAAGAATTGAAAATTAAGGGGGTGCCCATCAATTGGGGAATGGCTAAACAAGTTATGGTATATGAATGTAATGGAATACTATTGTGCCATAGGAAATGAGGAGCAGATTGACTTCATATTTTTGTTGGAAGTGTTATACAAACTGAATGTTGTGTGAGAAGAGCAGAAGCATGAAGCATTTGTACACAATTAGAGACTCAATATATGTGTCATGACCAATTGTGATAGACTGGACTCTTCTCATCAATGCAGGGCTACAAGAATACTCCAAAAGCCTCATGATGGAGAGAGATGTCTACATTCAGAGAAAGAACAAGTAAAAACAGAGTTTGAATGCATATTGAAGCAAACTACCTACTCTCTGTCTCTTTCTTTTTTGGTTAGGTTTCCTCTATCCCATTGTTCATACCATCCATTACAGTCCTTCATCTCAACCTGACCAATGTCTAATGTGAAAGTATCTGCAGATCCTATACCTGAGTGTATGCTGCCATGAGGAAAGTGGGGGAGGTAGGAGAGGAAGGGGGAGAAAATTTGAAACTCAAAGAACCAGGGAACTGAATCTTGTAAGCTCAAAGTAAATACACAAATTAATGAAGAAAAAATAAAGTTACTGCAGATACTATAAAATAATTGGAGTCTACCTGCTAAGATAAACCCATGAACTATATGAACACAATTTCAAAACACTTTTTTCCCAAAATGAAGTCATTTAAATAATTCGAAAAATATGAGCTGATAATGAGCAGAAATAATATAATAAAAAAGTCAATTCTAAGTAAATTAATTTACTTGTTCAGTGTCATACCAAATTACCAAAATTATTTTAAAGAGGTAGAAGTAATAATAAAGTTTATCTAGAACAAAAGGTCCCACATAAAAAAATGGAATTAATTAAAAGAAATCAAAGGAAGGTGGCCTAACTCGACCAGATCTTAAATTGTGTTATATAACAGTGATAAATAAAAATACTTGGCAAGGGGGTAGGAGTCAAGATGTTGGAATAAAAGCAGGAACTTTCTTGATTCACACCCCATCCATCTAAAGCATCTATAAAAAAACTGTTTCTAAATAAATTTTAATGTTACAGAACACACAAAATATCAGGGTGAAACAAATCTTCCACTGAAGGCAGACTGGAAGGCTTACTAGATGGGTCTACCACACCAGGCTTGGAGCAGACCACAGTATTGCACGGGTTGTGCTGTCACAGACAGGTGGCAAAGACTCAAAGCACAGAAAGGACAGAGCACAGTTCAGGTGACTGAATCAGTGGCAACTGTGGCATTTTCCAGACTCCTCAACCAGTAACCACCATAGAGAAAGTAAAAGGTCAGTGTGGAAAATTTGTTGGACCTTGGTAAGAGTGTGGTCCAGCAACTTCCCCAAAGTGTCAGAAGTAGGGGCCAGTTGAAGGGTCAGGTGCAGTGGCTGCTTCCTCAGAACCAGATCCACTGAGGGGAAATCAAGTGGCTGAACAGAAGGTGAGTGCAGAAATCAGTGCTGGCACTGCCCTGCTTAAATTTGGGTCATAGTCTTCTGTGTGTATATATATATATATATATGTATATCTGTGTGTATATATATGTATGTATATCTGTGTGTATATATATGTGTATGTATATGTGTATATATATATATATATATTTTTTTGAAACATTTAATTTTAAGACCTCAAATTTCAGATCCATTTCCTTCCTCCCTTGTCACCCATTCCCTCTGGGAAGATAAGTAATTCAGTATACGTTGTACATGTCTAGCTATGCAAAACATTACCATATTAGATTTATTGTACAAGGCTGCTTATAATTCCCTCACACCCATTCCACCCCAACCTGGTCCATTCCCTACTTCATCCTGTCCCTCTTCTAAAGTGGGTACTTCCAACCTCCCCTACCCCCAAGAATGGCCTCCCATCCATCATCACTCCTCTCATCCCCCTTCCCCCTATTCTGCTGCAGGTTGAGATATCCCATTTAGTATGTATGTCATTCTGTCCTGAACCAAATTCAATGAGAATGTGGTTTTACCTTATTGCCTTCCTGTTCTTCCCCTCCCCTGCAGCCGCTTCCCCTTGCTTCTTCTACATGAGATAGTTTAACCTACCCTGTCTCTCCCCATCTCCTCTTGCCACTTTCCTCTCTCACCTCATAATTTCACTGCTTAAGTATCATCCCTTCCCAACAAATTCAACCTATGCCCTCTATCCATGTATAACAGTAAACATATATACACACATTCACATATGTATTCAAATGACCATACACACTTCTTCCATTATTTTCATACTGAGAGAGGTTTCATCAGTCATAGTCATTGCTTTTCCTTGTAGTAATGTAAATAAGTCAACTTTGATGAGTTCCTTTTCATTTCTTTTCCCTGATTACCTTCTCAGGCATCTCTTGCTTCTTAACTTGCCCAAGGTCACATGGCTAGGTTTTTTTATTTGTGTGTTCGTTAAGTGTCTGAGGCGGGATCTGAACTCAGGTCCTTCTGACTCCAGGGCCAACACTCTACTCACTGCGCCACCTAGCTGCCCCGAATTTCGATTTTTTTTAAATGTGTCATTAACTTCTGGTTTACTTCATTAATTTCTGCCAGATTTTGTGGTACAAATTTTCTTCCTGTTTTTCCCCTACCCACCTCCCCAAAATAGCAGTCTGCCAGGATATCCCTTTCTCCTATTTCCCAATTACATGTGAAATAGGATTAATAATAGTATACACACACACACACATATATGTATATTATATATATATGTACATATATAATATATATGTACATATATTATATATATATTAAACATTTGGTTTTAAAACTTTGAATTACAAATTCATTCCTTTCCTCCCGTGACACCCAACATTACTGGGAAGATAAGCATTTCAATATAGATTGTACATATGTAGTTAATGCAAAATATTACCATAGTAGATATATTATAAAAGACTGATTATATTTCCCTCCTTCCTATCCCACCTACCACTTTTTCTATTCTCTACCTTTGTCCTGTCCCTTTTCAAAAGTGTGTGCTTCCAACTCCCCTCCCCCCCAGCCTGCCCTCCCTCCATCATCCCTGTTCTCATCCTCTTCCCAATACTCTCCTGAAGGGTGATATACCCTATTTAGTGAGTGTGTCATTACCTCCAGGGGCCAAATTCAATGAGAATGAGGTTTACACATTCCATTCTCCCTTCCTGTTCTTTCCCTCCATTTTACCCATTTCGCCTAGCATTTTCTATATGATATAGTTTTCCCGTTCTGTCTTTTCCCATCTACTCCCATTATATTCTGCTCTCACCTCTAAATATCAGATTTTAACTATCATCCCTTCCTGTTAAATTCGTTCTGTGCCCTCTATCTATGTGTATCTATCTATCTATCTATCTATCTATCTATCTATCTATATCTATATCTATATATAAATATTTATATCTACATCCATATCTATCTCTATCTATCTATCTATCTATCTATCTATCCATCTATCTATCTATCTATCTATCTATCTATCTATCTATCTATCTATCTATTTCTATTCCCTTCAATTATTTTCATACTGAGAAATGTTTCATCAGTTTCAATTGTTTTTCCTTGTAGGAATGTAAATAGTTCAAATTTGATAAGTCCCTTATGATTTCTTTTTCCTGTTTACCTTCTCATGCTTCTCTTGCTTCTTGTAATTTATTATGAAATTTTCTATTCAACTCTGTTTTTTTTTTTCATTAAGAATGCTTGAATATGGGAGTTGGAGCCAAGATGGCAGAAAGGAAGCAGTAACTTCTTTAAGCTCCTCCGTGAATCCATCACTAAACCTTAAAAAGTGAATCTGAACGGATTCTGGATTGAAAAAATCCACTTGGAGACAGAGTGTGGCAGAATCCAGCCCAGGAAAGTGCCCAGTGCATCCGGGCAGGGTGAGTGCAGAGCTTGTGGTGTCTGCACAGATCAGACTTAGCGGCAGACAAGCAGACTACACCAGAGAGAGAAGAAGCCCCAGCCTACTGTATTACCAAGGACAAATCGCAGTCATCTCACTGTCATCTCATGAGGGAATAAGACAAATCACTGGAGCCAGGTAGCAGAGTGCTCAGGCCCCCAGCAGAGACAGTACCTTCTCCTGCAGCTATCAGCCAACAGCCTGGAAGTTTAGAAATTGCCTGCCTGAATAATACATGGGCTAGAATGGCAAAGTAAATTCTAGTTACTCTGATACACTCATCCCTCCTTCATGAAGTAGAAAAGGCAAAGATAAGTCTCCCACCCAGATTGAAATCCCAAGTTAATGGAAATAGTCTCAGGCTTGGGAGTCCTCAAGAAGGGGTGTAATTGAGACAGGCAGGAGTCTGAAGAGAAGAGAGGGAGGGGTCTCAAGAAGCCCCACCTTACCTAACCAGCCAAACCCTCCCTGAGCTACAGCCGAGGGGTATAGATACAGAAATCTGAAGTGGCCAAACCACAGACTTCCTTGAAAACATCAAAATACCTCTCTGAAATTCCTGCCTTAGCCACAAACTAGACACCCAGAGGCTACAGCATTCAAATTCAATGCCCAGGCTTTTAGTAGACAGCCTGAGAAATTAAAAAATAGGAAATCAAAATGGGAAGGAAGGAAGCTGAGAAGGAGAAGGGGAAGGCAAGAAAATTGATCCGAGCTTACTATGTAGGTCAAGAACAACAAAATGAACAGGAAAATTTGGACTCTTCACCTACACCTGAGAACACAGAAGAAAATATGAACTGGTCTCTAGCCCAAATAGTATTCTTGGAGGAGCTTAAGAAAGATTTGAAAGACCAAATCAGGGAGGCAATGACCAACTTGGAAAAAAAGTCTCAGTGAAAAAAACAAATCCTTAAAAAATAAAATTAGTGAAGTTATTGGAGAAAATACCTCCCTAAAAAGAGACCTTCAAAACCTAATTGAAGGCTATAACTCCCTAAAAATTAGAATCAATCAAATTGAAACTCAGAACTCTATGATGCACAAAGACTCAATCAAACAAAGCAAGACGATTGAAAAATTGGAAGAAAATGTAAAATATCTCACTGAAAAAACAACTGACCAAGAGAACAAATCCAGGAGAGATAACTTAAGAATTATTGGTATACCAGAAAGCAATGATGAAAAAAGCAGCCTAGAAAGCATCCTCCAAGAGATTGTCAAAGAAAATTGCCCTGAAGTCCTGGAATAAGAAGATAAAATGGTTATTCAAAAGAATTCACCGGACTCCTCCTGAAAGAGATCCCAAATTGAAAACTTCAAGAAATATAGTAGCCAAATTCCAGAATTACAAGATTAAGGAAAAAATACTGCAAGCAGCCAGAAAGAAACAATTCAAATTTCCAGGAACTACAGTTAGGATCACACAGGACCTATCAGCTTCTACATTAAAAGAGGGGAGTGACTGGAATTTGATATTTCAAAGGGCAAGAGAGCTAGGACTACAACCAAGAATTAACTACCAGGCAAAATTCAGCATAATATTTCAGGCAACGAGATGGTCATTAAATGAAGCAAGGGACCTCTAGATTTTCCTGATGAAAAAGCCAGAGTTCAATGGAAAATTTGATCTCCAATTACAAGATTCAAGAAATACATGAAAAGGTAAACAAGGAAAACACAGACTCACACATAGTTACATGCACACACCCACACTTGTGCACACATGCACATAACTTGCGATGCAACAAGAGCAAAATGTTCACATCCCTATAAAAGGAGCTGATAACTAACAATATTGAAATTTTTATGATTGTCATTACCTTCAAAAAATACATGGATAGAGGGTGTGGGTATGAATGAACTAACCTGAAGATTAAAAAAAACTTCTTAAAAGAATCAAAGGTACTGAAATGGGATAAAAGGAAAGGATGAGATAGAAAAAGGTAAAATATGCCTTTAAAAGAGGCATAAAAACACACTATAGCAGAGGGGAAAGAAATAAGGAGAGGAACAAAATTCAAACTCTATTTTCACTGGTTCTGGTTCACAGACGAATCAACTAAATGAGTAAAGTGTAAGATTCTAATGTGAATAGACATATAAATTCAATAAATACAGGAAAACGAGGGAAGGGGAAGAGCACTGTTTGAAATTTACTCTCATTGGTTTGGAATCAAACGGGGAGTAATTTACTCTGATAATTATAAAAATGTATTGTGTCCTATAGATAGTTGAAGGGTAAGGAGGGGTGAAAAGGAGGAGACTAAAGGTGGGATTAGAAGGGAGGGAAACAGTAGTAAGGGGAGAGGGTAGGTTAAGAAGGGGGATCACTGGGTGGGAACACTGAGGGAGGGGGCAGTCAAAAGGGAAAACTGCAAGGAAGGGAAGGGAGAAGGAAGAAACAAAAACATAAGCAGGTGAGGGAAGAGGATGGTGGGGAAGAGACATATATTCATCATTATTGTCAATGTGAGTGGTATGAATTCTTCCATAAAACAGAGGCGGATAGCAGAATGGATTAAAAAGCATAATCCTACAATATGCTATCTACAAGAAACACATTTGAAACAAAGGGATACCCACAGGGTGAAGGTAAAAGGCTGGAGTAGAATTTATTATGCCTCTGATAAAGTAAAAAAAAAGCAGGGATAGCAATCCTTATCTCAGATAAAGCAAAAGCAAAAAGAGATTTATTTAAAAGAGACAAGGAAGGAAATTTTATCCTGCTAAAAGGCACTATCAAAAATGGAGCAATATCATTACTTAACATATATACACCAAGTGGTACAGCATCCAAATCCTAGAGGACAAGTTAAAGGATTTAGAGGAATAAATAGATAGCAAAACTATACCAGTGGGGGACCTTAATCTCCCCCTTTCTGAGCTTGATAAATCTAACCTCAAAATAAACAAGAAAGTAGATAAGGAGGTGAAGAGAATTTTAGAGAGACTACATATGATAGATCTCTGGAGACAACTGAATGGGGATAAAAAGAAATTTACTTTCTTCTCAGCAGTGCATGGTACATACTCAAAAATAGACCATGTACTAGGGCACAAAGACCTCACAATTCAGTGCAGAAAGGCAGAAATATTAAATGCATCATCCTCAGATCATGATGCAGTAAAAATTATATGCAACATAGGTTCATGGAAAGATAGACTGAAAAGTAATTGGAAAGTAAAAAACTTAATCCTAGAGAATGAGAAATTATACAAAGGAGAAATTATACAATCAGTAATTTCATTCAAGAGAATGATAATAATGAGACAACATAACAAAATCTGTGGTATGCTTTAAAGGAAGTTCTTTGGGGATGTTATATTTCCTGAGTGTATACATGATTAAATTAGAGAAAAGGGAGGTCAATGAATTCGACATGCAATTGAAAAAGCTAGAAAAAGAACAAATTGAAAATCCCCAATTTAGTACTAATTTAGAAATATTGAAAACGAAAGGCGAGATTAATAAAATTGAAATTAAGAAAGCTATTGAATTAATAAATAAAACTAAGAGCTGGTTTTATGAAAAAAAAACATTAAACTTCATAGTCCCTTAGTCAATATGATAAAAAAAGAAAGAAGAAACCCAAATTATGATTATCAAAAATGAAAAAAATGAATCTACATCCAATGAAGAGGAAATTAAAACAAATAATGAGGAATTAATTTTCCCAATTGTATGCACATAAATATGACAATCTTAGTGAAATGGATGAATATTTACAGAAATACAAGTTGCCCTGATTAACTGAAGAGGAAGTGAATTACTTAAATAACTCCATCTCAGAAAAATTCATCAAACAATCCACGAATGACCACCCTAGGAAAAAATCTCCAGTGCCAGATGGGTTTACTAGTGAATTCTATCAAACATTTAAAGAACAATTGATTCCAATACTCTACAAACTATTTGGGTAAATTAGGAGCCCTACAAAATTCTTTTTATGACACAAATATGGTACTGATTCCTAAATCAAGAAGAGATAAAACAGAAAGAAAATTATAAATCAATTTCCCTCATGAATCAAGAAGCAAAATTTTAAAATAAAATATTAGGTAAAAGACTGCAACAACTTATCACAAGGATAATGCACTTTGTTCAGTTAGGATTTATTTCAGGCATGCAAGGGTGGTTTAATATTATTAACACCATCAGTATAATTTATCCTATCAAAAAAAAGCTAGCAGAAAAAACATGATTATCTCAACAGATGCAGAAAAGGCTTTTGACCAAGTACAAAATCCATTCCTATTAAAAACACTAGAACTTATAAGAACAAATGGAGCCTTCCTCAAAATAGTTTATAGCATCTATTTAAAATCATCAGCAAGTATTATATGCAATGGTGATAAAGTAGAAGCATTTCCTATAAGATCAGGAGTGAAACAAGGGTGTCCACTATCACCCCTCTTATTCAATCTGGTACTTGAAAGGTTAGCAGTAGCAATTAGAGAAGAAAAAGTAATCAAAAGAATCAAATTAGGAAAAGAATAGATCAAGCTATCACTATTTGCAGATGATCTGATGATATACTTAGATTATCCATGAAAATCAAGTAAAAAACTACTTGAGAAGATAAATCAATTTGGCAAAGTTGTTGGATATAAAATAAATCCGCATAAATCCTCAGCATTCCTTTGTATCTCTAATGACATTCAACATCAAGAGATAGAAAGAGAAATCCCATTTAAAGTCACTGTAGACTTTCTGATATATTTGGGAATCTACCTGCCAAAACAAACCCAGGACCTATATGATCACAACTACAAAACACTTCTCACACAAATAAAGTGAGATCTAACTAATTGGAAAAATATCAATTGCTCATTGCTGGGTTGAGCTTATATAATAAAAATGACAATTTTACTGAAACTAAATTATATTTTTAGTGCCATACCAATCAATTCACCAAAAAACTACTTTATAGAGTTAGACAAAATAATAACAAAATTTATTTGGAAAAACAAACGGTCTAGAATATCAAGGAAATTAATGAAAAGAAATGCAAGGGAAGGTGGACTAGCTATGCCAGATCTTAATCTGTATTATACAGCAGCAGTCCTCAAAACTGCTTGGTACTGGTAAAGGTGTAGGGTAGTGGATCAATGGAATAGATTAGGTGCAGGAGACCCAGCAGTTAATGAACACAGTAATCTACTATTTGATAAACGCAAAGACGCCAGTTTATGGGATAAGAATGCACTATTTTGGGGGGCAGAGCCAAGATGGCAGAGTAGAAACAGCACCTCCAAGGCTCTCCCCATCCCAGATTACCTCCAAACTATATAAAACCGGACTCTGAACAACTTCTGGAGTCTCAGCATCCAAGGAACGACACAGAGAAGCTAACCTCCCACTGAGGACAGCCCAGCAACCCTGCAGGAAGGTCGAGCACATGGTATATGATATACCAGAAGGCAAAAGAACTGGGAATGAACCCAAGGGTCACCTACCCAGCAAAACTGAGTATTTTGTTTCAGGGGAAAATATGGTCATTCAGTGGAATAGAGGATTTTCGAGCATTCTTGAGGAAAAAAAAAAGTAGAGTTGAATAGAAAATTTGACATCCAGAAGCAAGAAGCAAGAGATGCCTGAGAAGGTAATCAGGGACAAGAAATCAAAAGGAACTTATCAAAATTGAACTATTTACATTCCTTTGTGGAAAAACAATAACTGTGACTGATGATATCTTTCTCACTATGAAAATAGTGGAAGAAGGGTGTGTGGTCATATGAATACACGTATGAATGTGTGTGTATATGGTTACAGTTATATATGGATAGAAGGCATAGGTTGAATTTCTTGGGAAGGGAGAATACTCAAGGGATGAAATTATGAGGTGAGAGAGGAAAGTGGCAAGAGGAGATGGGGAGGGACAGGGTAGGGTAAACTATCTCATGTAGAAGAAGCAAGGGGAAGTGGTTGCAAGGGAGGGGGAGAATAGGAAGGCAAAAAAGGCAAAACCACATTCTCATTGAATTTGGTTCAGGGAGAGAATGACACACATACTAAATGGGATATCTCAACCTGCAGCAGAATAGGGGGAAGGGGGATGAGAGGAGGGATGATGGATGGGAGGGCATCCTTGGGGGGAGGGGAGGTTGGAAGTACCCACTATAGAAGAGGGACAGGATCATGTAGGGAATGGACCAGGTGGGTGGTGGGATGAGTGGGAGGGAATGATAAGCAGCCTTGTACAATATATCTACTATGACAATGTTTTGCATAGCTAGACATGTACAACATATACTGAATCACTTATCTCCCCAGAGGGAATGGGTGACAAGGGAGGAAAGAAATGGATCTGAAATTCGAGGTCTTAACATTAAATGCTTCAAATATATATAAATACTATTTTAATACTCTTTTCCTTGTAACTGGGAGATAAGATGTGCAGCCATTGGGACACAAAGATTCACCTTCCTCTTATGGAAAAGTCTAAGGGGGTATGGGAGAAGGTATGGGATAGAGCAGATTGGAGGAAGTGATATCTTGTGGGACTGCTGTTCTGGGAGGGTGTGTAGGGGAAAACAGTGGGGGAAATGATTGTAACTCAAAATCTGACATAAATGAAAGATATAAAACAGAAGTTAATAAAGCATTTGTTTAAAATAAAGAATTAGAGAGCAGTATAAAATGCAAAATGGATAATTTTGATTACATTAAATTGAAAAGCTTCTGTACAAACAAAGCCTATGTAACCAAGATCAAGAGGCAGGTGGGAAATTGGGAATGAATTTTTATAAACTATGTTTCTGATAAAGGACTCATTTCTAAAATACACAGAGAATTGAGTCAAATCTATAAAAATACAAGTCATGCCCCAATTGACAAATGGTCAAAGGATATGAACAGGCAGTTTTCAGAGAACAAAATTAAAGATATCCATAAGCATGTGAAGAAATGCTCTAAATTGCTATTGATTAGAGAAATATAAATCAATACAACTATGAGTTACCCACATCTTTCCAGTCAGATTTGCTAATATGACAAAACAGGAAAATGACAAATGCTGGAGAGAATGTGGGTAAATCGGTACACTAATGCATTGCTGGTGGAGTTGTGAATTTATCCAACCATTGTGGAGAGCAATCTGGAATTATGGCCAAAGGGCTATATATAATTTCATACCCTTTGACACAGCAATACCGTTTCTTGGGTTATATCCCATAGAGGTCATAGAAGAGGGAGGAAGCCCCATAAGTTCAAAACTATTTATAGCAGCTCTTTTCGTGGTTGCAAAGAACTGGAAATTAAAGGGCTGCCCATCATTTTGGGAATGGCTAAACAAGTTGTTATATATGCATGTAATGGAATATTATTGTGCTATAAGAAATGAGGAGGAGATGGTTTTCATACTTAACTCGAGAGGCTTATACAAATTGTTGCTGAGTGAGAAGTGTAGAACCAGGAGAAATTTGTAAACAGTCACAGGAACAACATATGTGTGATGACCAACTATGACAGACTGGACTCTTCACAGCAATGCAGTCATATAAGTCTGTCCCAAAAGAATCATGAAGGAGAGAGATGCCTACATCCAGAGAAAGGACTAGAAAGATCTGCGCTTGAATCCTGATGGAAGAAATCTATTTGATCTTTTTCTTTTTATTGTTTGTTTTTATTTCTTCTTTACCATTTTCATCCCATCTAGTATAATACGCCTTTGTAACTTGACTAATGTTTACTGTGAAAGTATTTGTAGATCCTATCCTGGACTATATACTGCTGTGGGGTGTGGGGGGAGACAGGGAAGAGAAATTTGAAGCTCAAGGAGCTAAGGAATTGAATCTTGTGAACTAAAAATAAACAAATAAATTTTTAAAAATGCTTGAATATTCTCTATTCCATTGAATTACCATATTTTCCAGGTCAGTAGTTTTTCCCATTAGATATTTCATTTTGCCTTCTATTCATTCAATTGTTTCGATCTGTTCAATAGCATCTTGATTTCTCAGAAAGTCATTATCTTCCCTTTGCTCCATTCCAAATCTGAAGGAAAGATTCTCCTCACTGAGATTTTGAGATTGTGTTTCCTTCTTGAAAATTCATTTTTAAGGCTTTCCTCTCCGCATTGCCTTTTTGAACCTCTTTCGCCATTTGACTTATTCTATTTTTAAGGTGTTATTTTCCTCAGTCAGGCTGTTGACTCTCTTTTCATAATTTTCTTGCATCATTTTCATTTCTCTTCTCAATTTTTCCTCCACTTAACTTATCTGCTTTTTAAGGTCCTCTATGGCGTGTAATCAGCTCATATTTTCCTTTGAAGCTTTTGGTGCAGGAGTTCTGCCTTACTGTCTTCCTTCTGTTCCATGCTTTGATCCTTTTTCTACCCAAAATAGGAGTCTAATGTTGTAGTCTTCTGTTTGTTTTGCTTCCTTTGCTTCATCATATTGCCCCTCAATTACTTGACTTTTGGGCTTTTTGCCATAGTAGTACTCTCCCACCAGACAGGGGAGCCTTTGTCCCAAACGCTGGGGTTTTCTCAACTGCTGGGGGTATTAGTTGGGTGCCCTCTCTGAAGCCTCCATAGAGACTGGCAAGCTGGTCACACACCGCAAGACCTCCACCCTAGACCACAATCCAGATCCAAGAAGGTTAAAGCAAAAGAGATTACCCCTCAGACAGGTCCCTTGGTCCTCCACAGTCTGCAGGCCAGGAGGAGAAGCTGCTGGCTGTGCCAAGGAGTCTCAGTGGCTTCTTGCTCTGGGAGCAAAAGCAGATGCTCTCCCAACTACTGGTCCCAAAGTCCATGCTGCACTGATCTCTTCCTTTGTCCATAGCATATATTGTGTTGATAATTTTGGAAACAGCCACAGCTGCTGGTGTTCTGGAATCCCTTCAGCAAGTGTTTGGTCAGGCCTGCCATCGGGCTAAAACCTCCACCTCACTCTGGCCTGGACTCAGCTCCCAGAGCACTGCTCTGGCCACTCCTTACAGGGCTGCTAGGTTGTCCTCAGCAGGAGTTCAGCTTCTCTTTGTCATTTTGCAGGTATTGTAGCTCAAAAGTTTATTCAGATTCCCCTTTTACATGAATTAGAGAAGGTGAAAGTTGGAGCTTTGCAGAAGTCCTGTTTCTAATCTGCCATCTTGACACTGCCCACTTCATTCCCTCAATTTCTAATTCTTAACCAACAAAAAAAGAGCTGTTATAAATAATTTTTTAGAAGTAAGCCTTTTCCCTTTTTTGAGCATTGTCAGGGAGGGGATATACTTGGGATGTAGTCCTAGTAGTGATTTCCTCATATTTTAAGATAAAATTAAGCTATTAGTATTAACATGACATCTTTCTCCAAATTTAAAGGATAATGCAAATTCTGTCAACATTTTATAACTGAAACCATTGGACAGATGGACCAGTTAATAGTGGAGGTACAGGGAATTTCAATGTTTTTTGATGGAAAGTTTAGGAATTTGATTGAACAGTATAAGAGAAGTACCTGTCTGTGTTCTAAGTGGGAATGACCACATTACAATTTGGAGTCACTAAATACTAATTCCATAAATATTACATGCCTATTGGTAACATATCAAAATTGAAGTGATATGGAACTACTATTAAATCTCTAAATTCATAAGACAGAATTCAGGTATAATCTTGATAAGAAAACTTCAAATTCTCATAATCAACAGAGATTTAAATTGCCATAGCCAATTCCAACTGTTTAAAAGATGAGACTTATGTAGATATCACAACTGCTATTTTAAAGCCAACATACTATCAGAAGATTTCATTTGTTTATTCAAATTATTTAATTGATAATTCCTAGATTTATGTAAATGAAGTTAATGTAGAGTATTCAGTGTTTAGTCAGAATGATTTTATATGGCTAATAACCATTTCAAACAAAAGCTAAGTATAATTTATTAATAAAGTCCAATCTAATTTTCATATCAGAGCTGCATAAAACAAATTTAATACCCATTAACATAAAATAAATTGCACCATTTCTCAAGTAAAGATAGATCATTATTAATTATTTCTCAGAGTGTGTGGAGAGGATAACTGACTTTTGAAACTAATTTAATTTGTTTTGAAATTACCATATGTAAATTGCTATTACCACAAGTCCTATTTTTGTTAAAGATTTACACACATATAATTGATACTCAAAAATGAGATAAAGTAATTTGATGGAAGACATTTCCCCAATTCTGCCTAGAGATGGAGATAAAAATCTGTTTTTGTCTATTCTTTCTTATGTATGGTATCTCAGTTTGAGAATGGAAGTTCCTAGAAAATCTTAAAGAAACTATTGATAATAAGGCTTGGGATAAGGACTTTTTAAAAATATAAAACAATTGTCGCAAAAAGAATTCCTCAAGAAGAATTCTGACCATCTTTAGAAGAACAGAAGTCATTGTTCTGAATACTCTTGGCAAAATTTTATGTGATGATGTGGGAGTAAAGAGGGGAATTATTTTCACTATAGGCTAGAAAGATTCTGAAACATATTGAGCTTTTAACCACATATGTCAGAGGTGGGGATAGGAACCTATAACTTCTTCTTGATTCTGTTCTTATTAAAAAAAAAAAAAGGAAGGAAGGAAGGAAGGAAGAAAAGAAGGAAAATGACATTTTAGGTTGAGTTAACAAAGTGAACAAATTCATCTGTCTGTAGCAGCAAGCACCCTAACATCCCCAGGGTGGCTGCCAACACAGGTTCTTAGATCTGCTTTGCTAAAGGAAAGCAACTCAAAATCGGTTAACATGCTCACTTTAATCAATAAAACATATATTACCTAGTTCAGGGGGAAAAGTTCAGCAACCCAAACTTCAGAGTATACAGAAGATCAAACAGACAAGCTTCCAAACTGTCCAACCATTATCAATATGAAAATCAAAATTATCAGAGAGGGAAGCATCAACATCTGGGTTTTCAAAGCCGTGGGGCTCCCAACAGCTGTCCAAAGTCTCATCTGGTCAAATCACACAACACTTCTCAAAGTGAGCCCCAAAGCAAAGCCTCCCATGACAGTATATATAGCCTTCTCCTGGCTCAGAGAATGTAACAACCTTCTTGTCCCACTGACCTATCACAAAGTATCAAGGGGCGGGCTTTCCTGAAAAACAAGCCTCCCACCATAGGCTCCAGGTGCACTTAACCTAGGGGCACAGAAAATCTTTAAATTTGCATTTCCATTACAACATCTTCAGATTGTGGATCTAGCAAGAGATTAATATTCTAAGAAGATAATAAAATTCAGATTTTGAATAACAGTGAATAGTCTAATTTACCCTGTCCAAGGAAGTATGTGGAGATATAATGTTAATGGAATTTGAAGATCTTCCTTGCCCCTTAATAGGCCCATGTTATCACATCAAGCCCATTGTGGGAGGAGTTTGCCAAACATTTGGAATAAAAAGGGGTGGAACTGAAAGTGTTGGGGAGGCAGAACTGGGAAAGAGATAGAGCTGGGAGAAAGAGCAAGCAGAGCAGAGCAACTAGCATGAGTGAGAGAGGGAGTAATATTTTCTAAGGGAACTTGTTTTGTGAGGAAGCCTAATAAAGGGAAGGCTTGGGATGTTGGTGCTCCCTGAACTTATGATGTATATGGACATTGTCTTAAAAAGAACACTCGAGATATTTGTGCTTCCTACATTGGCAATTTATTTAGACTTCTTTGTTAGTATGATGGATTTGGCTTTCTGGTGTTTGAATAAATGTCTTAGTTTCATGTTCAAAGAAGAGAGTCTGTTATATCTTGTGATTCAAACTTGGGAATACTCCTGCATAGTCTTAGCAACCACTATGGGTATTGCATTGACTATATAGGAGAGTATCGGTATGTAATGATTCTGTAGATAACATACCATTACATAGTAGAGAACTTCATTTATGATACAGTAGGAAGGCAAAAGAGATTGTTTAACCTGATAGTCAGAAGACTAGATCTATTTATAAGGAATACTATTCTAATAATAGTAGAGGGGGAAAAGCAAACATTTTATTCAATAATATTTAAACTGGTTTCCCTACACAGGAAGATGATACTTATAACTTTCAAGAATTGTATCTTTTTTACAACATTAACAAAGGGAATACACAGACAAAGGGTATGATTATAATTTAACTTTCATGTGATTTAAAAAAAAAGGAATAAAAAAGGATAGCACCGGGAGAAAAAGGAAAAGGAGAGTCAGAATAGGGTATATTGCATCACATGAAGAGGTACAAAAGATTTATTACAATAGATGGAAAAAGGAAGGGAGAGAGAATTCTTTTAAATTCAATCTCATCAACTTTGGATCAAGGAGGGAGTAACACACACAATCAGTTGGGTATAAAACTTTATCTTAAGATATAGGGAAGTAGGAGAGGAAAGAAAAGGAAAAGAGAGAGACTGAAAGAAGGAAGTGAAGATGAAGGAAGCAAAACACTGGTGAGGAAGAATAGCATGAAAGGAAAGGGAAAAGTATAAATGAGGGAGTAAAATAGGATGGAAGGAAATACACAGTTAGTAATAACGGTGAATGTGAATGGTATGAACTCAGTCATAAAATAGAAGGAGCTAGCAGAATGTGTTAAAAACCAGAATTCTTCAATTAGTAGTTTACAAGGAACACATTAGAAGGTGAATTCCAGATAGCAGAGTAAAAATCAGAGACTTGCCTGAGATCTCCCCCAAGCCCCTACAAATACCTATAAAATGACCATAAATAAATTATAGAGCAGCAGAACCCTAAAAATGAGAGAGTGAAACAAATCTCCATCTGTAGAAAACATATAAGGTCAACAGGAAAGGTCTGTTGTACAGGATAAGAGAGGAGCAAAGTCTACCATGGGCCATGTTTGCACAGATGGCCTGGAACAGGCCTCATAGGTCTGAATCACTGGCAGCTACAGCTGTTTCCAGACTTCTCAACATCGAAATGCTACAAACAACTTAAAAGGTCAGTAGGAAAAACCTGTCACATCTGTGAGATAGAGAAACATGGACTGGCTCCAACCACAGGGTGGTGGCAATGGCAGTGGAAGTGGTTTCTTCCTGAAGTTTTGGCCAAGAGATGATGGGAGGATTGAGTCACTGATCAGAGTGGGTATTGCAGGGATCTTTGTGCTTGCACTGGGGCAGGATTCTCTTGCTTTTATCTGTGTGGCAGTTCTGGGTGATGGTCCTGGGGTGAGGAGGAGCTCTGGCATGTCAGAGCTTGTGACAACAATGGAGAAGAAACCCTCCTCACAGTTTCAAGGCAGAAAAGAATATTTGAGGTCACTCACAAATCACAGCACAGGCCAAGAGAGGAGTTAACACCTCTCCTTTGTCCATATCACTTTGGAAAAGCTAAAAATGTAGAGGACCCTGGAAGCATCTCTGAAACAGTTGCACAAAACCCATGTAATCTAGGACAGTACACTCCCCCACACACATACCCACTTCTTTAGGAAGCAGAATCCAACCTTGACAAAGAGCTAAAAAGTCAAGTAGTCAGCTAAGAAAAGTAACAAACAATGGAAAAATCAAACTATAGAATTTTACTTTGGTGACAAGGAAAGTCAACAGATGGAATCCTAATAAAGATTCCCCCAGTCCCAATATTCAAACTTCATTATAGTCCTGGCCCTACTGAACAGCAGGCCCACTGCATCTACCTAGCATCCTGCCCCACCAATATCCTAACTTCTTTGTATATCCCTCATTCCTCACTGGAACAACAGGTGTGTCCCTGAACACTTAGGTCCCACAGCAACAGCAGGTGTGTCCATATGATGGGAACCTAGCTACTGCTTCTACCTGGTCACTGCCCACAGACCCTTTCCCACAAGAACAGGTGTGCAACCACAATCACATCATCCATCTAGCCCAAGACAGGACTATAATAGCTAGACATTTGGAGGGCAGAATGAACAGAATATTTAACCATCAAACCATAGATGGGACCCGGCTTCTATTACCTAATCCTTCAACAAACCCCTCCTCCATTACCTAGTATTTAACAAACTCCTCCTGCTTTTTAAAATTTCTGTTGTGTAATTGCATCTTTACCCTGTAAAATCTCATCTTGCTTGCTCTCAAGCTGCTGGTTCCTCTTGGAATTTATCCCACTTCATGGGAGGCATCAATCTCAATAAATGCCTATACTTGGATTACAGGTGATCTGAGTATGAATTCTTTGAGAAAGGTCCACCACAACATATCATGAAACTGTAACAGTTTGTAGGTGGCAGAGTCCACACCTCAACAGCTTTTTGACATACCTGGGTTTAAAACTCAACAAAAGCATACAATCAGAAGAAGACTATAAAGTAAAAGGTCCTACATCCAAAAGGTCCAAGGAAAATATGGATTGGTTTCAGGACATGGAGGAACTCAAAAATGATTTTGAAAATCTATTAAGAGAAGTAGAGGAAAACTTGGGAATAGAAATTATAATGATGCAAGAAAATCATGAAAAAACGATTTAACAGATTGCTAAAAGTAGACACACCTTAAAATGCTAAAGAACATAACACCTTAAAATAGATAAACTCATATGGAAAAAGAGGTCTAAAAAGCCAATGAGGAGAAGAATGTCCTTAAATGCAGAATAGGCCAAATGGAAAAGGAAGTCTAAAGGTTCAACAAAGAAAATAATTCCTTAAAAATTGGAAAGGAAAATATGGAAGTTAATGACTTTATGAGAAATGAAAAATTGATAAAACAAACACAAAAGAATAAAAAAATAGAAGACAATGTGAAATAGCTTTTTTTCCTTAGCAAAGAGAGACAATATTATTCCTTCTTTCCCAATTTTTATTCCTTTAATGTCATTTTTTTCATTTTTTTATTCTTTATTAATTTCTTTATTTAGAGAATTCAATACCGCAGTTCCTTTAGTTTCAAACATTCTTCCCTTCATGGCCTCCCCCCACCACGGGGGCATACAATCAAGCATAGGATCCACAAATAATTTCACATTACACCTTACTCAGGTTATAAAGAAGGATTGTATCACATGGAATGAACAGTGTGAAAGAGGAAATAAAATCAAACAAGAAAAAAGTGGAGAGTGGGAAGTTTGTTTCAATCTGGATCCATTCTCTGTCCTTTCTAGTTCTTTCTCTAAATGTAGACATCTCTCTCCATCATGAGACTTTTGGATCTTACTTATAACAATGCATTGCTAAGAAGAGTCCAGTCTATAAAAGTTGGTGATCACACATATGTTGTGTGTGTAATTCTGTAAAATTTTCTCCTGGTTCTACTCTTCTCACTCAGCATCACTTTGTATAGGTCTCTCCAGATAAATATGAAGTCCATCTGCTCTTTGTTGCTTATAGCACAATCGTACTCCATTGCATTCACATACCATAACTTCAAGGGGCCAAGCCCAGGGCCCTGTGAGTCGGATGTTTTAGCCACTTTAGCCATTTTAGCCAGCTGGAGGGACCCTGGAACACCAGCAGCTGTGGCATTTCCAGAATTATCAACACTTACATGCCATGGACAAAGTGAGAGGTCAGTGCCCTGTGGACTTTGAGACTGTTTGGGAGAGCATGTCAGTTTCTTCCCCTGGGGGAGAGAAGCAGCTAAAGAGATAGAGAAGTTTATGCCACTCTGCCACTTTGCAGCTTCAGTTCTTGGCCTGCGAGCTGTAGGGAAATCCAGTGATAAGTCTGGGGGGTAATCGCTCTTGCTTTAACCTTCTTGGATCTGGATTGCAGTCTGGAGTGGAGGTCTTGGGGTGGGTGATCAGCTTGCCAGAGTGTGTGGAGGCTTTACAGAGGCCACCCAACTAATACCCCCAGAAGTTGAGAAAACCCCAACATTTGGCATGGAAGCTCCCTGGCTGGTGCCAAAGTCCTACTGTGGCAACAAGCCCACAAGTCCAGTATTTGAGTAGTAACATGCCTGGGCAAAGCAAATAAAATAAAAAGAAAAATGCAATATTAGACGCCTAATTTGGGGTCAAAGAGGATCAAAGCATGGAAAAGGAGGAGGGCTGTGAGGTCAGAAATCCTGCACCAAAAGCCCCAAATGAAAACACAACCTTGTTACAGGCCATAGAGGACCTAAAGAAGCAGATAAGAGAAGTGGGGGGAAATTGGGAAGAGAAATGAGAAAGATGCAGAAAAACTATGAAATGAGAGTCAACAGCCTGACTGCAGAAAATAACACCTTAAAAATAGACTAACTCAAATGGCAAAAGAGGCTCAAAAAGGCAATGAGGAGAAGAATGCCTTAAGAATCTGAACTTGCCAGATGGAAAAAGAATCTCAAAAGCTCACTTAGGAGGATCATTCCTTCAGAATTAGACTGGAGCAAATGGAAGCAAGTGACTTTATGAGAAATCAAGATGCTATGAAGCAGATCCAAACAAATGAAAGAATAGAAGGCAATGTGAAATATCTCACTGGAAAAACCACTGACCTGGAAAATAGATTCAGGAGAGAAAATCTAAAAATTATTGGACTCCCTGAAAGCCATGATCAAAGAAAGAATCTAGAAATCATCCTTCAAGAAATTCTCAAGGAAAATTGCCCAGATGTTTTAGAACCAGAGGGCAAAATAGAAGTTGAAAGACTCCACAGATCACCTCCTTAAAAAGATCCCAATGAGAAAATTCCTGGGAATATTGTAGCCAGGTGGCAAAATTCCCAGATCAAGGAGTGAATATTGCAAGCAGCCAGGAAGAAACAATTTAAATAATGTGGAAACACAATCAGGATAACACAGGATCTGGCAGCTTCTACACTGAGGGATCAAAGGGCATGGAATATGATATTCCAGAGGGCAAAGGAACTGGGATTAAAACCAAGAATCACGTATCCAGCAAAACTGAGTGTCATGTTTCAGGGGAAAATTTGTTCATGCAGTGGAATAAAGGACTTTCAAGTATTCTTGAGGAAAAAAACAAAGTTGAATAGAAAATTTG